>VZSE01006133.1:171147-252744 GCA_013398275.1 Promerops cafer | reverse complement strand
TCACCTGTTGAAATAAGTAGAAGAAACACATACAGAATTAATTTCAACATATTCAAGGTACTATTACTTCTTTGCATCAATAGCTGCCTTTGAAATACACCTTAACTTCTGTACGACTTCTGTTGCTTAAAATGGAGAAGGCGTTCTTACAAAATTAGCATAATATTCCATAACATATTGTTATGTAAGTGGTCACTATGAATTCCTGGAAACAAAAAATTTCATTTGTTATAGGCTGAAAAGAACACTAATTAAAACTCATACTAATTATTGAAAGTTTTAAGAAAGTTCTGAATTACCACTTCAAACACAGTAATGCCTTGATGACTAAACACAGATCTGTCTGTCTAACTTCTCCATCTGACACTTTTTGATGTTCTACCACCTTACTAAACCACAATGTTCACACACTTCCTAGAAAGCCAATTAACATTTCACAGCATCAACTTTCTGACTCAGCATCAACACTGTAATAGCAGACACTCAGCCGCCCAAGTACAGCTGCCAGCTTCTAACTTTCCCTAGTAATGGAGCTCATCTCTCAGTCACAAAGGCAACAGCTAATGTCACAGTTTGGATATGCTCAGTTCCCCTTTCATTAGCAGACAGCAAGCATGCTCCATCTGCCCTTGGATAAGTTACAATACTGGCAGTGGTATGCACTTTTGTTTTATTTTATAATCAAAAGGATGCTAATAATCTGCCACTCACAGATAAACAGTTTCAAAAAACAGCTTCTGCATCAAAGAAACAAAATCCATGCAGCTAGAGTCTACGCAGAAAAGTCTCTGTTAACGTATCTCTCACTTTACAGGTCAGAATATTAGAGAACTTTCACACCACACGTCTGCCTGGATGTGTGCATTAAAACATTTTTGTTTAATAACGAAAACCTAATAATGAATTTTTCTTCAGAAGTTATGAGCTTGACAATCCTAATATATAGTTTTCAACAGAGCTGCACCACATACCTACAAATCTGGCCCAGAAACTCCTTTGAACAAAGTGCTAGTTAACTCTGCAACAAAAACCTTTAACACTCAATTTAACAATGAGTTAAACATGAGTTAACAATGGAGAGGCAGCCATTAGACAGAGGGCAGATGTTTTCCAAAACAATTTTATTTCTTAGGTAAAATAATATCTTAGGGAATCGAGGTTGCTCTTCTCCAGCACCAATGTCCCCTAGCTAATAAAGCCACTGTGATACCAGTAATTTCAGACTCTGAACTATTTGTAGGCTCAAAAGGTAGATTACCGAATCAAGTCCAGGGGAAGTCAAGATGAACTAAAAGGAAATGAAAACAACTTCTCCTTTCTGAATCACAGTCCACAAACCTCTCCTCTGCAATAGCCATGATGAATCTAGGTTCTTCTGCTGGAAAGCTATTGGTTAGGCATTTTTGCATAAGAGGTTTGTAATGGAGAGAACTGAGATTAGAACAAATTCTTGGCAGGGGATAAAGGGAATGAGGGAGTAGGATATAGCTTGGTAACACAACATGCCCCATCCACCCCAAAGAACTTTCTTATTTGCTGGTATTGTCCCAAAAGGAATAGCAGTGCTCATGACAAAAAGGAATAGTCATTTGCTTAGTTTTGTATGCCACTGAGCATTACAACTGACGTCTTAGATGATTTTCTCAGTTACACATATATATCTGTATTTAGATTCTTATAATACTGCTACAGTGTTCACCACTTCAATTACACAAACAAGAACTGGAACACATCGATGAGGACAAACCTATGTCTGAACAGTGTCTGAACTAGCATCTAGAGAGAGCAAGAATCAGAAAGGCACAGAGCAATTTAGGCTGGAAAGGGACTGGTGGTCATTTTGTCAAGGCCTCCTGCTCAAAACAGGGCCGATTTTGAGGTCACTTTTGCTTGCTCAGGGTCTTGCCCAGTCAAGAATCCTTCACTATCAAACAGAACTGCAACAGTTCTGACATTGCGGGTTTATGAGGAGCTCTAGCTCCTTCCTAAGTTTTGCTGGAACTGTCAAACTTACTCATCCCTTTCACCTTCAGCCCTTCTGATGTTTAACTTCTCAAACATTTCCTAGCTTTCCTGCTGAGATGTTGAATAGTAACTTCCAAGAAGACAACCTCTCTTTTAAAGCTGTTGCACTCAGCAAGACCCACTGGCCCTTTCCAAGCACCGGCACAGAATGCTCACTTACACAAAACCTCAGCTGGAGAGACAAAAGTAAGCCCAGTCCCCAAACTGCCTCTGTCCTAGAACCTCATGCCTTGAAGCAAGCCTGCAGAGGTCTCTCATCCTTGTGACTAAGGAAGCACTTGGACTCCCACTGTTCTCCATATGGTTTCCTCTTGGCTGGTACACATAGAAAGGATGTATGTACTGGTGCAAGCTTGGAATCCAAGGGGCTGATGAATTGAACTGTTGGATGAAATGTTACTGTTCTAGGCTGCATCTATTATTGCTGGTTAAAAACACCTCCTGCAGCAGCCCTGCCAGGTGCACAGCTCATGTGAATACTCCCAAGTACACTCTGGTCCACACTAACTCAACACACTTATTGAAATTGCTTAAGCAAATACAGATGATTATTCTTAAGCAGAACAGGCTGTGCTCCCACAAACCTTCTTGCCAACAGAGGCAACTGCTCTCAGAAGGACAATTAATTGCCAGCACTAAAAGGGCTGTGATGTCTTACTCCAGTCCAGCTTTTCTCTGGGCAAACATCCATCTCTTTCTGATTATGCAAGAAAATAACATTCAACTGTTTTGTTTACTGTTGATTGAAAACTCAGTAAATTGGGAAGAAAAAGAACAAACTCCATTAAAAAACTGAGTTACTTTAATCAGCCTTATTTAAATGCCCATTCCTACAGAGATCTGAAAAGATGTCAAATACCTTCATGTTTTTATCTTCTTGAATGTACCTATAAAGAAGAAAAACATATTGTGACCCTTTCAAAAAGATCTGTAGAGTAAGATGGGCTGGAAAATGATGTGATATAAAGAATATGCAATTGAAAACAGAAGTAACAAAAGATAAAGCTCTAGGCAAAAATCTGGATAGCATTTACTTGTTCTGTTTCTTGTTTTAAATTGCATTTAATTTTCTCATGACCAGTGGTCCAAAAATCATTACAAGTAACTGTTTATGCATTATGCGCAGAAGGGGGCATAAAAGGAAGTTAAAGTGCTTTAGCCTGACCCTCCCACAGGCTATTATCAGGGACACCTCCTCATTCAGTGTTTCAGGTTTAAAAGCAAGGCTCAATCAAGCCTTCAAACCCTTGCACAGCAGTATCGAGCAATGTACCTGTGATTACACCTCATTTTCAGTACAGAATTCAGACTGAAAGAACAGTCTTTGAACAGTAACTGACTAAACAAAGTCCTGCTATTGTACTACCATAAGACTGCACTGACTTGCATATCTGAAAATGTCAATAACTCTGGCTTCATATTTGAGACTAAAAAAGAAAAAAGATACTGTTCTTAGCCTATGTTTCTTTATTTTGCATTTATCATCCAGGTGAGGATCGCCTGCAAGGAAAATATTCTGAAAAGGCTTTTTAGTGACTATTTAGTGTGCACACTCTTCTAGCATGTGGATGGCATTATACTTAACTGCCTACTTCACTGTGAAATACATCAGCTGAAGTAGGACAGCAAGGCAACTTCTTCTGGCAGAGCCTAGACCCTCCTAGCAGAGGCCATTCTAGAGTTTTCTGGAAATTTTAGTCTAGGTCCAACAATCTGTAAATGCAGGAGGATTTCAGGAAGAGATTTTCATTGTTGTAGAGAGCTAGCACACTGGGAAGACTGGAGGAGTGAGGCTTCAGGCCACAAAACACAACAAGGAGTAACAGTCTTAGTGTGAGCTTAAGACAGTGACTGCCCAAAGCTTCAGAAAACTGAAAAGACTCTCAAGAATATCCTGGCCACAGAAAATTACTTTGCAAGCGGAGACTTCGGGTAGACAGAAGAAAATAAGTGGGAATGACACAAATATTTTGAGTGGTGACCTGCCCTAAGCAATTACTGACTAAATGATTCTGGGCTGTGTTTGCTCCAGCTGGATTAATTTTTTCAAACCACTTTCTTGAGACAAATTTTACAATTCAATACCAACAGATCATGAAATCCCTTCTTACCTACATACAGAAATTATTCCAACTTCTACAGAAAGGCAAAACAAGACAGATTAGAGCGCAGAATCCATCTAACACACAGAATTTGTCGCACAACTGTAGAATAATTCAGGTTAAAGACCCTTAAGATCATTGAGTCCAACAGTTAACCCAGCACTGCCAACTCTACCACTAAGCCATATCTCCAAGTACCACATCTACATGTCTCTGAAATACCTCCAAGTAAAGTGACTACACCACTTCCCTGGACAGCCTGCTCCAATATTTGACAACCCTTTCTGTGAAGAATTTTTTCCTACTAACTAAACTAAAATTGGCACAACTCAAGGCCATTTCCTCTGGTCCACTTGCTTGTTACTCGGGTGAAGAGACCAACCCCCACCTACAACCTCCTTTCAGGCAGTTGTATGATATCAGAATGATAAAGTCCCCTCTGAGTCTCCAGCCTAAAGACCCCAGCTCCCTCAGTTGCTCCTCACAGGACTTGTGCTCCAGATCCTTTACCAGCTCATTTGCCCTTCTCTGGACTCATTCCAGCACTGAGCTGGGCCCAGAGCTGAACACAGGATTCCAGGTGTGGCCTCACCAGTGTTGAGTACATGGGGACAATCTCTGCCCTGTCCCTGCTGACCCCACTATTGCTGAGCCAGGCCAGGATGCCAGTGGCCTTCTTGGCCACCTGGGCACACCCTGGCTCATGTTGAGCCACTGTCCCCAGCACTCCCAGGTCCTTTCCAGCCACTCTGCCCCAGCCTGTGGAGCTGCCTGGGGTTGCTGTGACCCAAGGGCAGGACCCAGCACTGGGCCTTGTTGAAGCTCACACCATTGGCCTCAGCCATGGTCCAGCCTGTCCAGATCCCTCTGCAGAGCCTTCCTGCCCTCCAGCAGATCAGCACTGCCACCCAGCTCAGTGTCACCTGCAGACTGACTGAGGGTGCACTCCATGAGATCTTCCGTGAAGATATTAAACAGGACTGGCCCCAGCACTGAGCCCTGGGGAACAGCACCTGTGACCAGCCACCAGCTGGATGTAACTCCACTCACCACCACTCTCTGGGCCTGGCCATCCACACAGTTTTTTACCTGTATTAGCAACATATATTCATTGTGGCTATAGCCTATTTTCTGTTCCTGACACTACTAACTTGTTTCTATAATGTATTTTCCTCCCTTTTATTTACTGTAGATGCAATATCCAAGATTTACTAGCCCAAGCTACAGTGCAGAACACTGAGTGCTCTGAAGTCACACAGAGTGCTCATGCAAGACTGAATTTAAGTATTAATTATGTATTTTTAACTGATTAAGTTACATCCCTAAAAGGGTCGTACTATGAGTGTGACAGTATTGTTTCATCAATAATTGAAGATGAACTTCCCACAAAGAAAAAAGAGCCCTTTGCTTTCCATGAGGAGAAGAGAAATGCCATTTCATGGGTCAGCAAAACTGGATAACTGCATAAAGTTTCACATAATTTATGCAGAGAAAACTTCTCAGTTCTTAATGGTAGACAGTACTAAGAAACACAACAGCATGCAACAAGGTAATCATAAAAATTATTCCAGTGTAGCTTTCAAGAATAAAAAATTCTGGAAAGATTTTTGGAGTTAAGAAATGTGAAAATGCAGAAAACAAGGAAAATTACTTTTCAAGGGTGATTCTGAACGAAGAAAAAGCACATAATGGTATTATTCATATAAATCACTTCTGACAGGAAATTAATTATTGTAGTTTTCCAAGATTTACCCATAGATAAAATAATAACCTGGGGGCAAGTGTTGTGCACTACCAGCAATTTATTACTTTTTTCAACAGAGAAAACAGTTTGAAGATTTTGCTGAAAAGGACACATTTCTGTCTGTGGGCAGTGATGCCTTAAGCCATGGAAATATCAAAATGTTTTCCACAGTTTCTCATTTCTATACAGATGAAATAGGAATAACCTATCATCTGCTTGATTTTTGTGAATAAAGCAATGAAACTGTAGTAGGAATCTTTGAAATATAATAAGTTTACCAGAACTGGTAATTGACCTTCAGCAATGCATTGTTATTCACAATTGAAAAGGTAATACTAAATTCAAAGCACATACCTTTCCCTACAATCTAATTAGCAAATATTTTTTCCAGTCACCTGGCCATTTCATGAAACACGTGCAATGACAAACACTGTACAGATACCATCCTTCAGTCCTGACGATCTAAATCCAGTCATTTTCTTATTCTCCTACAGAGTCTTGGAGTTACAGGATGTATCTAATTCTGCAAGCTTTAACTATATAAACATCTTGTCGCATGCCTCCACAAAGCATGCGTTTTATAACTTGTAGATAAATGTATCTTAACACTTTTCTTAGGATTTTCTAGAAATAAGAAGATGGGGATGAGAGAGCACTTCTGTGAAAAATAATTTTATTAGCCAGAGTCAGAGTATCTTGGTGGTTTGTTTGGGTTTTTTCCCAAATTATTATCTTGTATATGACACATTCAGTGAAAGTGAATTCCCAGGGAAAAAAAAAAAAGAAGAACCCTAACAAAACAGTCTTGGGTCCTAAATGCAAATCTTCTCTAAAAAAATTAAGGGAAACTGAAGAAGACCAAAAAGACTTCAATCCACCATCAATTAAAAAAAAAAGGCAAATTCACATTTTGATTCAAGGAACATAACCTGATACAGCTGCTTTGTCTGAAAAGAGATCATTTTTCCTGTAAAGTGTAATTATCAACCAAGGGCTGAATCTTTATAAATCCTAGGTGGATTTTCTGTTTTAGGAATCATGGACACAAAGGGAGATTAAAATATGTGCGGGGTTTTAGAATACTTCTCCTAAGAAATGCTCTGATGGTCTAAAGGCTGACAAGACATACCATTTCAAAAATAACAAAGCACTTATGATAGCTGAAATAGATATTCTAGGGACTAAAATGTACATCTGACAAAAAATTCCCAACATATTTTCTGAAATAAAATGCTTGTATTTTTTTCCTTTGGTATCCCCTAATGCTATGCAAAAAAGTGGTCACCTATCTTCATTGTAAACAAGAAGTACAAAGCTGCTATCTAACCACATGCTAATTGCAATATCTTAAGGAGAAGATTACACTTGGTTAACTTTTTTCTTTAATCAATCAAACCTAATTTATTAAAAATTTATTCAAAGCTCAATTTGAATTGTTCAGTAGGAGGGACACAGTCTTAAAGGGAGATTGACAAGAGATAGTCATCACATAAAAAAGGTGAGTTACCAATAATTTTTTGGATCAGAACTCCATTAATAAATTTCTTGTTAGCATGCTTTCTGTCACCTTCCTTCATATTTCCATTCTTATATAATGCTCGTGCTTGGGCATATAAAACCAAACAGTTCTCTACAGTAGTCACAGGGCTGCTAAGAAGACTTCTCAGCAAATTATGAAGTCCACGGTATGTGCTCCAGTCCAGCAGACAAATTCATCAAACCACATTTGTATGTTCAAAAGTTAGTTTTGGCTATTCAAGCATTAATGCAGCTGATGGAAATATGGAGCTGACTTCTAAAGGGTGTGCAAAGATTTTCTATAGATAATCTGAACAGATGATTTATATAGAACTCCATACTTCTTGTGAATTTTCACAACTTCTTTTACAGACCATTGTTCTCTTTAAGTGACACAGAAACAGTCCAACAAAATGACTATGGTTTTATTTTGGTATGCTCATGCAATTTTTTAATATCCATTTTAAAATTTCTTTTAACAGTAGGAAAATCACGGTCCATTATTTGTCGGGTGGTTTCAATAACTACATAAGATATCTCACACTTATTTCATTCATTGAATGAAAGAACACAAGAGCCTAATTTTTATCTTATTTTCTGGGAAATTCTTGTAAAATAACAAGCTAGCTAACCTCTCTGTTCCTTCATGAATACCCAGGAGCTTGATCACTTCCCTTCATCTCTTTTTATCTTAGGCTTCTTTTCCTGAAGATGCACGATCTTCAAGGACTGCAGCTCTTATTATTATGCACTGGTGTTATTACTTTGTGCTATTGCCCAGTGTCATAGGATGATTTACTTTAGCAGATAGCATGCATGAAAAAAAAATTAATCATTTTCATTTTTAACATGACAAAGACAGAACTTTGGGTTACTTTCCATAATTTATATCATCATTCAATCCTTTCCTTTTTGTGGTATCAGGATTAATGTTAGGGCTCATGCTATTCTATTTGTCTGAAGTAGCTTACTTCAGGGTTTTTCTTTCTGTTACTGAGCTGTTCTAAACTCATGAATCCCTTTTGATGTCAAAAAGCTATGCAAGGTGTGTAGGAGTGCTCACCAGCCCATTTAAGGAAAATTTTTTGTCATTTCTGAGCAGATTAGAGAAGGCTGAGAGCTCCAAGTTAAGCTCGTGACTGGGCATCATATTTTCCTAGAATTATCTCTCTGTATTTGAGAGGGAAGAATCCATCCAAAACCCATTTAGCGAACTTCTGAAAAATAAACTGTCTGACAAAATATCAAAATACAGTGTTTCTGAATTAAGCTTAGAATGTATCAGGAGAAAGCACAAAACTTTAATTTATTGAGAATGTTTCACTCAGCCACACTGAATCTGTATTCTGTTTTATCTCAGCTCTAGGCATTATTAAGGCAGAGAACAAATGGAAGGAGGAAGATAAAGGCCTCAGAGAAAGCAAAGAAATGTAGGTTAACACAAAAAACTGCAACTGATAGATGAGTAAACCTTATACTTACTCAGAGATGGCAAAGAAAGTGGAATTATTTAAAAAATGTAATCAAAATTACATTTTGAGAGAAGAGAGAGGCAACCTTAGACAGTTTCCTTAAGAGTGGGACACTTAATCTTCATGCTTTTGTCTCTACAGGAATTACTAGAAAAAAAAGATGACTATCTTAGACTGTGAGAGACTGAAATTGTTAATGGGTAAACATTGCTAAAATCATTGGAGGGCTTTTGTTCACTATAGCCAACTGCAAAGAAGCAGCTGTTCATCTATGACCACCAAAGCCCACCCCTCCCCAAATACACCTACTAACTGGAATTTGGGTTGTGACTGGAATTTGAGATAAGATAAAGGGGGTGCTATTGTCCAATCATCCCAGGTCTGGGGAGAAGAATGTATCCACAAGTAATACTGGAAGAGAGACTGGAATGCTGAAGTCTCAAACATTCAGGGGCAATCTGCCGATGTGCAAAGTACCCACCCAAGTGCCCGCAGGCAGGGGGCTGCCTGGGCAGCATCAGGGACATTCACCGGCCTGAAGGGGCTCACCTCTACTGATGGGCCGTAATGGGCCATGCTGAGCTCAACTGCACCGGCACAACGGGCAGCTGTAATGACAGTGAACCTGAGCACATAAAACCCATGAAACCTTTTGAGTTTTGTGGACCTTCCTCACCCCCAACATCTTCACGTCAAGCAACAGACATCAAAATTGTACCAAGTCTCGTTTCTGGATCCAGCAAGGGGGTCTTGACTACAAATCTTTCCATGCTGGCCCTTTTTTCCTCCTTCCTTACACATTTCAAGTGCTATTTTTATACTTTTATATTGCTATGTTACTGCAGATAATAACAACTAAAATGGCCACATAACTGTTTTTCTTTCCAACTAAACTGTTCTAAAATGGACTGTATATATATATATATATACACACATACATATGTATGTATATACATGACTATTCAGTGTAGTTTCACTCTAATCTGTCCCAAGGGATTTATTAACAAGAACATGGGTTACCCTTGCCTTCTAGGGCAGGATGTAATATAGACTGGATATATAATTTACACATAATCTCAGGTGAGATTAATTCTAGTTTGGGGAACGTTTTTGGGATCAACTGCAGCTACATGCTTATGCAGAACAGATAAACTGCACAGAAAGATAGCACAAGACAGGGACTGAACACTGCTTGCTGCCACATGTACTGTAACCAACCAGTCTCCAGATCTGCCATTTCAACAGCATGTTTTTGATCTGTGTAAGAAAGAAGCATCTGACTTGCAGTTTCTTTTTTAAGTGAGGCACTAATTCGGTTTGAAAGATCAGTCTCCAGCATGCAGTTTAGAAGAGTTTTTGCATTGCACTGCACTGTATGGTAACAGATTGAGATAGAATTTTTTTTTTTACCACTATATGCATTTTTTTTGCCTAGAGAATTCAATTCATTGGGTTAGCCAAGTCTACATTTTTCTAAAAGCAATTCCAACAGAGGGCAGTACTCCCAATGAACTATTGTCATTTACTGGCATTCCCAGAGAGAGTTACACACAGAGTGTTTCTAAATTCTTTGTGAGATATCAACATGTCCTGAGGTCACAGGTTGCAGAATCATCTAATAAAGGCATGTAAGCAATGACCAAAAGAGCACAGTGTAGATAATACTCTGCTATGGGTTTTGTGTTTCCTCAGAAATACAAGTGACTGCAGGAAATTTGCTGAGAAAAAGTTATGAAAAATCATCAGCTATTAATGAATGTAGAGCTTCAAAGACTTGATTACTACTGTTAAATGTAGTATCATATAAAAGCAAAATTAAATCCTAAAAATTCCTATATTCATTCATTTTCTTTTCATTAATTTAGTTTTCCAATAACAGATTTTAAATAAGACTTGACCAAGAGTGAGAGTAACATAAAAAAAAATAAAGGGATCTTTGCCAGTCTTGTCTGGTTGAGTCTCCCAAGGCACACACAGCTGCTGTTATTGTGCATTACTTTTCTTTCCTAGGTAAGGATTTTATTGTCTCAGCTTTGCAACACAGGCTGTACATTTTTTTTAGGAAGAATGCTACCTTATTATGTCTACATTTTAGCAATGAATTCTTCACTGTAAAGCCTATCTGGTGTTCAAATTCACCTGAACATTCGCACTGTAGTAACTTAAATACAAGGCTGTAATTTAAATAATTTTATCGACAGTGGCTGTTATCATCTATTCACAAACCTAGAGCACAGGCTACAACTCCCACTTTTCCAAATGAGAAGCTTAAATGAGATGACAGACAAAGTGGCAGTCTCCCTCTGTGCAAATACACATTACAAGCTTCTGCTTGACTGGAACATTTCTGAGCAAAGTTTTGTCAGCAACTGCCAATTTCTTGAAGTAAAAGCACTTTGCAAAAACCACCAGTCTTAATTACATTTCCTGCGTTTTGTCCAGTCACCTATGGCACACACAGTTACAGTCTGTTGGAAGGTGTTGTTTTTTCCTATCAAATCCTTTGCTTGGGACTTCAGGAGTGTTGTCTGCAAGTCAATCAAGGTGTAGGACATCCCCAAAAACTTGCCATTTCCCTAGGTTTCTCAAACTGCAGGGTATTCTTGTTTTCCTTCCATGCAGATTAGGCGTAGCCCACTCGATTTCTCACACCTCAGATGAATACAGGGTTATTCTTGGGACTACCTAAACAGCCTCCAGTTAGACAAGTCCAGCACAGGTGGATTTTGCAGGATTTGGCTAGCTGTAATTGCCATCTTATTTTCTGTAGGTGAGTACAGCATATAAAATCAAATTGAGAGGTCTGCAATATTCACCCTTCTTTTTCAACATATTCAAGAAACCTGTTTTCATGCATAAAATTGCAATGGTTTAGTTTAGGTTTTTTGCATTTTTTTTTAAGTAAGTATCACAGAATCATAGAGTGGCCTGGGTTGGAATGGACCTTAAAGATTATGTCATTCCAACCTCCCCTGCCATGAGCAGGGACACCTTGCACTAGATCAGGTTGTTCAGAGCCCCATCCAACCTGGCCTTGCACACTTGCAGGGATGGGGCATCCACAACTTCTCAGGGCAATACGTTCCTGTGCCTCTCCACCCTCACAGTAAAGAATTTCTTCGTAATGCCTAATCTAAATCTGCCTCCTTTCAGTTTGAAGCCATTCCCCCTTGTCCTATCACTACATGCCCTTGTAAGTAGTACCACTCCAGTGTAAAGTACACCTCCTTGATTTCTTCTAAGCTAACCTTTATTAACAAAAGTGATAAAGCTTCATCAAAGACATCTTTCATTCACACATTACTCATGCCTTCACTTTGCAGAGAAATATGCCCTAAGCTATGACAAATTCATATGGATAAAGGTTGATAGACTATACAATATAGAGAGTTACATGTGAAAAGAGAAGCTAAATTAGATATTGAATAGTTGTTTTCATAACTTAAGAGTTCAACCTTGCATGTTATATTCCTTCCTCAAACATTGTCCTTCCTTCCCCCATTGTGAACTAACTTCTAGTTTGCCAAATGACCTCTGCAAAATTTGCCATGAAGGCAAGAGGATGCAGTCCCTTCTGTATGAATACAGGTGCAGATCTCTACTTGCATATAGCGACCTTGGTTTTCAGTTGTGTTTGTGTTGTTCTGAGTCCTTCGTGAGCAAGGAGGAGAGGAAGCTGATAATCTTTGTTATATGAGGGCATTACAATAAGATTTCTTGAACTTCCAGATTTGATGTCAAGTTTCTGAGGGCTTAAATGCAGAAGGGACTGGACTTCAGTTCTATGGAGAATGTAATGTAACAGATGTGATGACACCAGATAAAAAGTTAAAGCTGCCAAATATGTCATAAGGTTTGATAACTTCTTGCAACAATAACCTTTGCAGTAAAAGAAGTCCTACAAAGCAAATAATTTCCAACTGGAGGAAATGCTTTTAAGGAAATCATCAACTTCTGTCTCAAAGATTAACCTGAAGCTGCCACAGTAAACTTGTTTTACTTGAAAATGAGTGAATAGAGTCACCAGTACTTCCACCTCAAGGATCCTGGCCATTTGCCTTGACTTACCCGCTTATGAAGACGTTCTGCTTCCTCCTGATATGCAGCAAGCTGTTGCTTCCATTGTTTTACATTGACAGTGGACTCCAACAGGGCTGCAGTGAGCTTAGCATTATTGCCCTTGAGTGTGGCCAGTTCTGCCTCCCAATGCTTGCTGATTGTCGAACTGCACAGACAGAATGAGAATGATCAGAACTCCCAAATCTCTTCCTTTATGCTTTGTAAATGTCTTTTAAATTTTCTTTTAATATCCAGCAGAAAGAGAATTACACAAAAAAAATGAAATAACTAACAATAACCAAATATGATACCTATTTTGTATATAATTAATATACCAAATAGAATAACCAAATGACAATCCAAATGCTCAAATCATCGAAACTATAAACTAAGAAAATATAGGTAATACCATTATTGGAAAAAACCATCTACCTTCCCAGTTCAACAGGTATATTTATAAATACAATGTTAAAGATCATGAAATCCACATCAACTTCCCAAAAATAACAGCATGCAATTGGAGAATATGTATATGGTTAGTCACTCTTTAAATATATGCACATTGAATGGAAGTGCTTTTTTAATCCACTACTTTATTAAATGTGTTTTAAGAAAATATTTGTTATTGACTTGATTAAAGAGAGCTAATTGCATGCTTTGCAAGTGCAGCTTTGTTGTCTTAATGTCAGTCTTCCATTCCTGAAATATACTTTCTGTATTAAATACCATATTTAAGTTGTTCTTGCAAATTCAAGGATCTTGAATTTCATAATACTGTTAATGTTTTTCCTCACTAATATCAGCAAAGAGAGTAGAGATCAAGTAGGATAGATACACTACTGCTTTACTTCAAAGTGAAACCTGATGTTGAGGCTTACTGAAGTAGCCTATGGAGGAAAATTCCTGCTTACAATTTAGTTGTTCTCTCAGCAAACACAGGCTTTAATTTTCACAGGTAATTAGTTTGCCATAATCTAGAGACCAGATCTTTACACAGTATGCAAGGGAAAAGTATCTCAGACACATCAGGTGAATGCATTATATGCATTCTAT
Source organism: Promerops cafer (assembly GCA_013398275.1). Taxonomy (NCBI): domain Eukaryota; kingdom Metazoa; phylum Chordata; class Aves; order Passeriformes; family Nectariniidae; genus Promerops; species Promerops cafer. Next base: position 238,771 of record VZSE01006133.1, on the reverse strand, counting down.
GCAAATAGCTCATTAATGTGTACTTGTATAATGCTAACAGCATGTGAGGTGCACACCTACATGGACAGTTCATACAGAAAATAACTAATTTTGTTTAATTAGCTCACTATTAAAGGCATCAGTGAAAACCAAAAAATCTGTAACTCCAACCAAAATGATATTGTATGAAGAATTATTATAATCAAATTATATATTTTAAATATGTGTTAATATTATTAAATTAATTATAATTTATTACTGTTGTGAATGTAAGTTTGTAGATTTATTTTAACTTTACACACATGTATAATGAAATATTCTGCCATCATTTTGTCCACTTAGTTTCTTTCTTCCACTTCCTGCATATGCAAAGTCCATCTCATCACAGCATATTTCAAAAACATTATGACTCCTATTAATGCTCCTTAGGTGTTCAAAATTAACCACACACCAGGGAACATTCATTACCTATTCAGACCATGTGTACTGTTTCACTAAAATATTATATCTGATTGTTCCACGGTCCAGCATTTCCCTCCAAACAGTACTTGGTCCCCTTGAACAGGAATACAAGTTCCTCCAGAAGAGGAATATGCTCTAACATTTAATGATACAACTAATTACAAGTCCACCACTGGAAATTTTATATCTTAAAGGACTAAACTAAAATAGTGATGATCCTACTTCCTCAGGGAACACAGACACATATATTCAAGAAGATAAGCATGAATTTCTGTAACCATGTCCACTCTTCTGTTCCTCTAATCAGATTTAAGTTTCACTTACAGTAGCCCAGAAGATCAACAAATTGTATTAAAAGAATGCTCAAAGTACCTAGTTCATTAGTATATTCATACTTCATTCCTGATGTTCTGATCCAACAAATATCCAGTCCAGTAGTTTCATGTGAGTGAGTTCCATTTAGCAGTCCCACAGGACTATTGGCAACTACTAGCTTCTAGCAAATTGTTTATATGTGAGACCAACACCCTCTTACGAAAAGTGCCTTACTACACATCTTTGCCCTCAGAAGATATATGCACACTAACTGTTGTAACACAGCTGTATCTGAGGCAGCCAAAGGCTGAGAACTGTCTGATCATACATTATCCAAAGAAGTGAAGGGATTTTTTAAAATCTAATAATGTGTATATCTACAATGACACACTTCTAATCCACGAAGAACGCAGAAGTCAGACTCTCAGGTAGTGATGAGCAATAATGTGAGGGTGATTTGTCGAGTGTATCACTTTCACCTTTGCCTGGTGCCCCTGTGATAGTGTCTCTCAGGAAAACAGCCAGGAGCTTTAAAGTTATTCCTGTCAGTATGAAATATGAAGCATGTATTTTCTATTACTGCTATGGTTACCCTAGTTCAAAAGCTGTAAGTTTTCTTTGGATCTGGTTATTTTTCAATTGGTTATTCTCAATAGGAATGCATCAGTATTATTTCTCAACTGTACTCTTTTTCCCTAAGAGATCTACACAGTCAGCAGGAACGTTCCTGTTGTAATAAAGGTTTGACTTGCTTGTAGCATATACTGGGTTTTTTTCTACAAATAATTGTTACTGTATCTTCTAAAGATTCTACTACAGTGCCATAAAATGGAAACATATTACTTAAATTAATCTAGTTCTGTATTTGGTAATACACAAAGACTTTCTAACTCTTTAGACTTACCCTGTTTCTTCTTAATGGATATCATACTGGGAAACACAGTCCCAAAGGTGTGGATTTTTTTTGTTTCATAAAATCATAATTTGATTAAAATAGCCCATAACCAGTCCTGGCTGTTCTGACTTTCTTTTCTCAAATACTTTATTGAGATTAAAAAAAATAAGAAAAAGGGAAAATAAAAACAACAAAGACGATAATGAAATTATGTTCTGTGGATTAGCTTGGTTAAAACTGGCTTTATATTAATTACTTTAGAACCAGATAAAAGCACAATTGCAGCAGGCTGCTCTTAGGTTAGACTGAGAGTATCTGCATTGAAGCCAGTATCTGTAGAGCTACATTGGTTCAAATTTACCAACCCTTCCTGAGAAAGCACTGGGAAACATGATTCAGACACAATGAAATTGTCTTTCTCCTTTGGAGGAGGAGATGCTGAGGCTAACCCCTGTGAAAGCCAACACACAGATCAAGAAGATAATGGACACATGGGAAGTCCAAAGGGGTCCCAGAAACTGCTCAAGCATGTAGCTGGAATTCTGATGGTGGAACAGGTGCACTACAGTCCTTTGGGATAGGTACAGGAGAGCTGCGCATACTCTTTCTCTCTGAAACCTTTTCCTTAATTCCTGTCTGAAAGGCTTGATGCTAAAAGGAATTGATTTTGCCCTCCCTGCATTAGATTCTGTCACAGAAAATACACACATAGCCCTGACAGGTTGTCTTAACAGTTGTAAATATCTAAACCTAATCTGAATCATCCCTCATGTGTTCTGAGACTATGTACTCTACAAAGCACTTAAAATATGTACACTTACTCAGCGATCACACTGATCCAAACAGTAATTTCTACCAGAGCACTTTCCAGCTCTGCACTGTGGTGGAAAGCTGTAAATAGACACTGAGGGACACACAGTCATACCCACTTGCAGTCCTGTGGTGCAAGAATTCAACCTGCATACATGTTTTGTTTTCTTCTGAAAGCCATCCATCCCTTTGCTGGCAGTGTCACAATTTTAACAGTTATTTCTTGAAACCTGTCAGAATTAACATCACTGCCTGACAAGCCCAAAGTCTCAAGAGAGTCCTTCAAAAAAATAAATTCTTAAAACTCTGGCTTGTTGCCTGTTTCTCAGCATGAAAAGCTACACAGAAGTTTTAAAAACACCCTAATAGAGAATAAAGCATGGTCATCTCCCTTGGGAAACTTCAGAACATCTGAAAACACAAGGACAAGCTGTTTTGCATGTTTCCCATTGGTGCCAAATACAAGAGAGGGAAAGGGATGGACAATGACAACTCTTCATGGGATTTCAAGCACCCTTTAGTGATCCAAAGGTCAAAACTCTCCTGAATGTCCTGTCCTTGGTTTTGGCCACAGTATCTGGTATATATGTAACATCAGATGTGTCCACAGTCAGAACACCACATGATGCCCCACTGTCAAGGCAAAGGACTCAAAATCAGATATTTAACATCTGTGACAGCCAGTAATTCAATCACTTTCACAAAACACTCTAGAAAAACAGCTGGCTGGTACAACTCCACCTAACTGATACCCTCTGAAAATTGAAGTAGGAGTCAATGATTTTCCTTCCATACATTTAGGCATTCTGGCCAATTAACATCAGGCCAATCTCCTTTCTCACTGGGGATTAGTTACAAGCCCAGTAAGTCACTGAGGAATAGCTTTGGTATCTGTCCATCTGTGACCTGAATAGTGTGCCAGAGGCTATAAATGCATGATTATCTTTCTCTGCAAAGTAGGTCACTTAAGGAAAATTAATCCGAAAAGCTCCAGTCACCACATTTAGCCAGTTGGAGAAGGCTTGCGAAGGGAAGGGGGGATAAGCACATATTGATGAGTTCCATTCAGAATGAAGTTATTTTGAGAAATGCTTTCATGAAACAAAGGAACAAAAGCACTCCAAATTATGTTTCTGCTTTTTGAATCATTGCTCATTCGCTGTTCGCTTAGTTGAATGCAGTACAAACACTGTGAAGCATGGTTTAAGGTTTATTTCAGATTCATAGCAATAAAATGTGCAAAGAATTCAATTTTATTAATATTTAGGGGGCTTAATGTTGCATTCATTGCATAGAAAGAATTAGTTTCAAATTTATTCTGTAGCACAGTCATGGTTTCAAGAAACTACTGTTACTCAAGAGCAAGTAAATTATTTTTTTCAGGTGTCACTGCGATCTGCTCTGCAAGTATGTCCTGAGCAATCCTGTCTTGGGATAGCAGATGTGAAGACGAATTTAGCCAAAAATGGAGTACTTTTAACATAAAATGTGGATTCTGGTATAATAACGAAATCCATAAGACTTGACAAATATGAACAGAGCAGAGTCTTGGTAGCAGCTGCCCAGATCATAAACAGTGGCATGTGTTGGAAGCAGCCCAAGAGTCTGGTGGAGTGGGCATTACCAAGCAGAGGGAGTGGTATGTCAACCAGCTGGTAACAATGCATTAGCTGTGCTGGCAGGAAGGAGTGACCCCTTCTGACAGCTGGGCTGGTAAGCCTTACAGGGCAGCTCTTCATGCTCAACAAAGCACAGGGGCATTGGAAACCATTTGGTTCTGTTGCAGTAGCATCTGAGAGATCCACTGAACACAAAGCATCACTTCTTCTCCTTGGAAGTGTAAGGCAAGTGTTTGGGTTTATGTAAAATTCTCTGGTGCATTTGGAAAGGAATCCTGCAAAAGGTCCTTATGAAATCCCCCATGTCAAATAAGCTTCAGTTAATGCTGAAGGCTGGAAGGGTGAGATCTCTGCAACAAACTAGGCTTCCTACTGCAACATTGAACTGAGGTGACTGCTTGATTTGATGGAGATGTTGACTCTGCTGGTACAGCAGCATCCCTCAAAGCATTCCTAAAAGCTCACAGGAAGCCTCCTCTCACTCACACTGAAAATGAGACAAGCTCCTGAACTTATGTCTTGATGTAGAAGAATTTTTAAACAAACAATTTGGGAATTACACCCCTTTTTGAAGATTTCAAAAAGCAACTTCTGTGGCCATCTATTAAAATGTCTAAAACAACTTTGTGATGGAAAGGATTTAAACCTGATGGGTTTTGGGAGTTGTGCTCTTGCTAGTCCAAAGCACCATAAGCCCTCAGTAATGATATGGAAATCTCTCCCTCTCTCTTGAATATTCAAAGCAATAGGGAACAGAAGGGAGTTTTGTCTTCTAATAAATTTTGGAGGAGATAGAGCCCTATAATGAGCCAGAAGCTGATGAAAGGGCCATGAAGTGGACGAGGTTCTATCTCACTGCTCCAGGAAGAGGCAAGAAAAAAAGGGTGTGAGTGACTTGGTCTGCCATCTGTCTTCCTACAGAGCTGTCTGCTTGTAGGGGCCTAACTCTGAATTTATGTACATGTGGGACAGAGTCGACCAGTTAAATAATTTAAAAACAGCAAAAGAGGGAAAGCTGCAGTAAGACCAACAGATTTTGTAAGAAGAAAACTTAAGACACAAAACAATTACCTCTTCACAGCCACTGCTCACTGTCTTACATGTAGCTGTGATTAACCATACACATACAAAAGGAAGTCTTACTTGATAAACTGGAATTTATTTTAAAAAAATAAATCTTCTCAAAGTTATAATCCAGAGATAATTACCAGGAAATCACTTTGAGTTAAATATTTTGAGTGCGGCCAATGAAAAACTAATTAATATTCAAAGAGATCCTTATCCTTAATTAGAGTATTCAAAAGAATTTTTAGCAAAGGAGGATAGGTCCCCTGGGGAGAGAAGGAGGAACATTAACAGAGCATGAAAGATCTTTCTTCGCTTTGGGATAAGGAATATCTACATGATCTCAGTGGAGTTACATCAGCACAAAACCAGAGAAACATGGCTGTGAATCAGCTCATACCAAAAGAGGTGAAGGAGGCCCTTGAAGCACATTGTACTTTAAGTGAGGTGCCTAGTATCAAAGCCACCCTGCTGGAAAGCAAGAAAGGCAGCTGAGTGGATGAAAGGAGGAATCAGCAGATGAGAGAATTATGTGTCTGGGAGTCTATTGTTCTGTACAAATATTGAAGGTTCATCCCACTCCAGGACATGTTATTTTGTTTTGCACACCCCTTTGTTCAACTAGGAGCTACAATATACTTGAACTCCCAATTTCCATGTCAATGTAGAAGGCAAATGCAGAAGCTTTTTCTGCAAATTTAGGCAGCTACAATATATGGAGATAGAACAGATTTCTTCCTCAGGGTGTTTCACATGAGAGCTTTCACTTTCATTTAGCCTATCAGCTTGGCCAACTTCTTGACTGGACTCTCCATCACCCCGAGTACCCATACAGCCCATGGACAGGAGAAGACTTGCCTTTCCAGTTCTGTTACAGGCAGTACTGCTCTCAGGCAGCTCTTGCACCTTGTGCCTTACCAGCTCACTGAGGAAGGATCAATATCTTTCTGGACTTAATGGATGAAAATGACAAAAGATGTTGAGCAATGATACAGACTTTGCACTGCAGAGCAGACCACCACGCCATGAAACGGGTGGCCATACCCCATTTAGATCCACCACTTAAAGTCATGCTCTGTATGTTGTAATACAGCCTTTATTCATCACAGGGCTATAGAAACCACCGTAGCACAGACTGCTTTATCATCGAGGAATAGACTGGATATCAAACTCTTTTTAAAAAAGGGAATTTTCATATAAATACTGCATCCAGTAACCCAGCACTGTACGCCTGCAAAAGGCAACAAAGCCAGAGCTAAAAATGGCTAAGCATGTGTTCACTGCTTATGGAAACACTAAGAGTTACTAGAAGAGAGGAGGTCTTGAAAGACACTTCATGGGATGAAGAAGATTGGATATTAACACAAAATTAATGCTTCAGCAATGATGTCTAGCCATGTGGGAGTTAGGTCCCAGTCCTGACCCAAGTTAAAGGGAGAAACAATGCCAAGACAAAACAAGGACATTTCTAAGTTTCCTATACTGCATGCTAATGAACCCTGGATCCGTTTACACAGGTAACATTTAAACTCTGTTTATTTTTTAAATTATGCTGTTAAGCACAGAAGAAGCATGATTTTGTACACTGTATCACAAAGCAAAACCCCTGTATTTAACCTGAACCAAGTCCCTGATCTCTCTGAAGAGGCTCAACTTCTAATTTTATACTTTTAAAAAAACCTCATTTTTATCTTACTCATTAAGTTTTATAAAATAAACAGAATTTGTTATCTCTTTGTGAAGGCCACAGAGTATAAAAAAAGAACAGTAATTCTTTCCTATAACCTTAAGCCCTTTGAAAGCACAAGCATGGCTAATTAATTTCTAGGTTTTTTGCAGTAATCATAAAAACCTTACTGACCTAACAATTATGACATATTCTGAAAAAGTGAAAAAAAAGAAATTGCCCTTGTTCCCTGATTGAAATAGCATATTGGTATAGTTGGAAGTAGTTTACTCTCAGATCTCTAGTGTATAGCTGATACCCAGTAAGTTTTTTAGTGCACTGAACATTAGGCATAATTCCTTGCCATTGCTATGGTGCTGAATACTTCAAATATTCAAAAAAAATTATGTTTTTAGAATCAACCGAAGTTTTTTAGGCATTTACATCCTATTTTCTGAAATGACTAGGTAGTTGACTGCAAAGAAAGTAAAATTGACTCTGGCATTTATGGCACTTAATCACTTAAAGAAATCAATTAGATGATGTGGCTATCAGCAAGTCAGATACTAGAACATGGCAAGCCTGACACTAAAATAATCTGAATTATGAACACCTTCACCGTGGAACTCATCTGTACACACAAGAATTTAAAGCAGTTTAACTACAAATTCACACTCTGAATTAGTATGGATTAATTCTGCCAGGCCCATGGCTAGGCAAAATACCAAGTTTCTTTCAAAAATCTTAATAATAACAATAATTTGGGTGTGCACTGATTCAATTTGCACTCTATCAGCAATGTAACAGAATATTCAACTTCCCTACACAGCTTTTACCTGGGTTGTCTTTTATTGAGTGCTATTCAGATTTTAACAGTTTCACTGAACTGGGCTCTCAATTACACCTCAGCGAGTTTGAAAAATTTCCCTAGCTTTGTCACAAAAATGCTGTGGTAGTAAGGACAAGGAACAACTTCTTTCACAGTGACCACCTCCTCCACTTAGTAAAATAGGACCAAAAGCCCTGAGCTTCCAAAGGTTGTATGGACTGGGGAGTTTGCACTCTTTGCAAACTGCCCTGCTCAGTGGTACCTGGCCAAGGAGATTCTAAATACAGTTTGCCCATAGTCAGCTTTAGCACTCCTTCCTCTTCACAGTTTTCCAAAGCCTTATGGGATCTATAACCCTTTTATTCCCATCTGAAACACTCCTGGGCATGCAGTGTTGATCTGTGGTTTTGTTCAAGGAGAATAGCACTCAAGTGGGTGGCAATGAAGCCCTCTGATCACTGCAGGTATGTTGAACTGGAAAAAAATGCCATACAAACCAAAGTAACTGTGCCCTACACCCACGAGGACACTGAATGGGCACAGAAGAGCAAACATGAGGAAACAATTCAGCCCACAGACCTCAGTGCCAAGGCACATTTTATTTAGCAGTCTAGATGTGGCTCAGAAGGCTTTGGCAGCTGCAGGTCGATTCTACAGGACTCAGTACAGATTTTCAGCTCTGCAACAACAGAGTGAAGACAGTAAGAGCTACTGTCTGGGCAACTACAGCCACATGCAGAGCAGTGAGCTGGCTAAAGAGACCTCTCCCAATCCTGTAAGCCTGACATAAACCTCACACAAGTAGTGGAGATCCTCAGGACAAGCCTCTGCCTGCATTTGTAGGTGCTGTCACAGCTGTAACTGGAGTGTGTTATGCCTCTGCTGGAGATGGAGCAGCTGTTTCAAGTGGTTCAACGTGGAAGATTTAAAAATGCCTGGTTTAGTTCTTAGCGGAACCTTCTGTTATTGATACAACAGGACAGCTCAGCCTGCAACACCCCTTAATGCTGGTTCCCATCTTACTTTCATAGCAAACACTGACCTCAGCAGAAGATTCAACACAGCTGCAGGGCCTCACAACTCCACTACCAGCAACAGAAAGGCATTTCTATAGAATGACCTACAGAAATAGTTCTATATCATTTGCATAAAGGTTCTGATTCATTACTACTGGGCCTCCACCCAGATAGTACATTAGGTTATCTTACAATTTCAAATAGTAACTACTGGTGCAATTTGTTTTTGCTTTACAATTGCCAGTTTGCTTATCCCAGTAAATACAAGGACATGCATTAATCGCACAGGTAGTGCCAGAAATGGACCCGTTTGCATGCTGACAACAAAATAAGCTTATTCCATTAAGGGAACTGAAGCTACATGGAAGCATTGAAAATTTAATTAAGTTTCATTTATCTCCTGTGGTAGCCATGCAATTACTTAAGAGTCAATAGCCTACATATAAAGTCCAAAGTAAACCACCTATGGAACTCTCAGAAGTACTTTGAAGAACAAGCAGTAAGTCACATGATATGATCACAGTAAAATATTTATTGACTGTATATGTTTGAACAAAACAAAACACAAGTGAGTTGTAACACATGAGGATACTGCAAGTTGTATTTTTTTCCATTCCAGTTCTTTAAGAGAATGGAAGTATTACATTTGCCTTGTTTAAACCAAATCTGAATCCAAGAAGAGACTATATTGCTTGCACTATGTTGATCTTAAAGCCAAATTTACTAAAATCAAATTAAACTGATGAATCAAAAGATTAAATTTAATACATGGGAAGTCTCTGATACTGATACTTGTCCCGTTAACTACAAATTAACACTCAGAGGAAGCAGTCCCTATGTAAGTTTCTCTCCCTAATTGTAAAAAATCCCATTTTAAAAGAAAAAAACTAACATAGCACCTTTCTTAACTAACTGGTAGTTAATAGTTCTTATCACTCAGTCTAGACTAAGTGATTTTAGATTTCCTTCATCTTCCTTTTGGAATAATGTAGAAGATTAGGCTCAAGAATTCAGCTGGAAGGTAAAATATAATAATTTATAGATCCATTCTTTCCAATTCAACACTTAATTGATGTAACAGTTTCAAAGAAGAATATAAAGCTTGGCTCCCCTCTTACCTCCTCGTCCCACCTTACTTAACTCATCCCAGCTGGGAAAGAATGAAGTTGCACATGAGTTTTGCTAGTTACGAGTTCACAGACAGCAGAGCAAAGACTGAATTTTTGTCCTTTCATGAGGCTGCGCCTATGTGCCGCATTTCAGCATGTTTGTTTTCTAGTATTGCAACCTCTATTTCACTTTCCCTGATAAGGCCTCTAGGAAAAGGGAAAGGGTAGGGCAAACACAATGATGTGAAGATGTTTGAAAGCTAGCTTTCTTCTTTCCTCCCACTATGCTGATCATAAGCCCAGCACAAATGATTCCTAAAGTGCCAAAGAATAATTAAGCCAGAATACTGAAACCTCTGGAGAGTATAGAAGGAAGGTACTACACAATTGGTATTGTCAGGTAATTACATTAGTTTTACATTTCAAAGTATTTCCTAAATAAAGTGAACAGGTAACTTGCAGTCGTACACAGTGATCAGTTAGAACACATTTCACACACACAGGAAATTATTTTGGCTATTTTCTTAAAATCAGGCCAAATTAATCTGAATGTATTACCTACATGCATTTGGCTTCAGACAACAAAACTGTATTTTTCTATCTATTTGCATTATAGTGAAGGGAAAAACCCCTTTTATTTTTCTTCCTTTGGCAAACTACTAGAACTGAATAACTGAGTAGAATTCAGTCAATTCACTTCCAGGGTTTCGGTTTGGTTTTGGTTTTTTTGTGTGAACTATGTTATTTGAAGAAAATTACTTCTTAATTACCTGTGGGATTGCAGTCTCCCAGAAGAATGGTTTCCACTACTCTAACTTTAATTTAGAAACCAAAGCCTCTGCATTTCATATCAGAAAGACAGAATATCATTGCATCAAAATGCCATGGAGTAAAATCAGCAAAGGCAACAATGGTACAATCAAAGCTGATCACGAGATGTGGACCACTCATAATGCTTTATTATTGTGTACTTGAGAAACCAGAGTTCTGGACATTCCAGACATTTTATTTCAGCATGCTCACAAAGCTCTAGCTTCATTTGCCAAATGGCTTAAGAGCTGATTAAAAAACTCTCTTATACTCTAGTTCATTGCTGATTTTGTGCCAGCTCATTTCATTACAGACAAAACTTGATGGCTGTTTGGTGTCACTGTGAAATACTCTTAAATTCAAAAAGACAATACATTAAATACGCATTTTTGACAGACAAAATAGTTGTGTTTATGTGTGCCTGCCCCTAACCTCTACACATGTTTGCCAGAACAAGGCTGACACTATCGACATCCCACTTCAAGGGGTCTGCCTACTACAATGTGACAGAAAATCAACATGACACAATTATGTTTAATCAAACTACTCATTCAGGTGCAGACTGAACGCTGTTTGCACGTTTAGACACATCCTGAAATGGCTTAGAGGAAAGCAGCTTTGGCTGTTTACTTGATCAATGAGCTTTTATTCTAGTCTTCTGGGGGCTTACACTATCTGGACAGGAACCTTGACCTGGAGAGTAGGGAGAGTAATTGAAACAGTCCATCAGGGAGCCATGGCAGGGTGACCACAATCCCAGGGAACATCGTGCTGTGTTGCCTCCATTGAAAACAAAGCAAAACTCTGGATTGCAACACTGCCAGGAGGTGAAAACAAAGGCAGTATCTGGGAAAGAAGGTTTAGTGGATGAGACCTATCTTCAGAGGTTTAGATGTTTGAAAGCTAAGAGAGGTTAAGTATCCCAATATGGCACTTCATCCACCCAGTCTTAGGTGCCTGTCTAGGAGGAAAAGCACCAGGCATTACAGAAGCCCCTCGGATGTTATTTTTTGACCTCACTTTCACATGGATGTGGGAGAATTTGCTGGTTCTCCACCAGAGAACCCAGGCCACAACATCCTCCGAGGGAATTACTACCTTAACCTATCACTAAGGAAGGGAAAAATGTCTAGCAATCTTAATTCATTTGGCAAAACCAAGACACTTATAAAGTATCATATAAGTAAAACAGCATGGATCTTTTGCCTTGGTCTTGAAACTAAGCTTTTAACTTCATGTAAAAATTAAGAGCTTCTGGTCCTTGGTGCATTGGTCTTGCAGGGATGTAAAATGATCCCTCAAAGAATATATACATCTTACATACATACATACACACACACACACATACACACACATAAAGATTTTATGAATTCTAGATAAAATTCTAGAAAAAATAACTTAGATGAAAGCTATTTTTTGTATAAGTGATTCATTTAAACATGAATTATTCCTTTTTAAAAATACACTGTGTTAGTACTCAGAGTTCTCTAAACTGCTTTTCCCTTCTTTGTTGAACCTTAGCTTTTACATATGCATTCTTTCAAGAAGTGGGCAGAGGTAATCCATTTGACTGAATCCTATCAATAAATGTCTAAAACCAGCAAGGGGCTTCATCACCATGATCTCTTTACACCACACAGACAACTGTACATTGGCTCTGAACTGGTGAGGTCAAAAGGCACAACAAAGTTAGCTCCTAAGACACATGTGCCTATAAATGAGAAATATTCCAGGGACAGAGCGTTGTTGCAACTCTATCCTATCCTCCCCATTCTGTGTAACCGCTGGAGGAGCCTGTACCAGCTCAGGGTGCATTTGTCAATTCTGAAGGTTTACTCTGGCATCAGAATGGTAGCAAAGGAACAGGAGCTGGATTCACACCTCCTGAATTCACTCACCATTTCTGCCTCCTCTTAACCCAAGCTGAATTTGGTATAGCAGCACTTCTACCTCATATTTTCCACAAGAATAAATTCGTAACTTAAGCAACTCTTGCCAGCTCTCACTGCTTTTGACTTCCATGCTAATTCTCTAGCATTGAGGTATCTAATCAACTAAAATTAGCTCACTGGAAGTCCATATGGTCTTCATTAATACCATGTAAGCACTTTATAAATGGCAAACCCATGATGAAAGAATCCATGCCATGTGTTTCAGGGGAATCCACAGTTAACATTTCAGCAAGACTCAAAGTGGAAATGTTTAATGACTGAAGATGCTTGGCATTGTATAACTCTGGCCAGATGTAATGTAAATTACCCTATCATATATCTAACACTACTCTCATAAATGACATCACAAATAAAATGAAAGACTGGCTCTTAAGCTTAAATACTTGCAGAAGATGGTGCTAGATATCCCCTTTCTGTTTTCAGAATGTATCTCTTATCCAAGGAGAGAGGGTAGAAAGGAAGGGAGTAATACAGCAAATTCTAAAAGGAATATAAAAATCCATAGACTAAATTGGTCACTTCATCTTTAACAAAAGGTGTTAAAGGATGAAGTACCATTTATTTATTTTCTGCTTGGAGTCTGAGAAAAATGAGTTCTACACTGTTTCAAGAATAGGAATTAATTAGTCTTTCTTAAAATTGTCATTATAGTTGTTTATCATCAGGTCTACTGGATGGCACTGAAACCATAATCACACAGTATACATAAAACTTCAGAAGCAGATATCTATATGTGCAGCTTCTCATATGAGATGTGCATATATCTCATGATCCACTGCTACACCTCAAATAACACAGGAGGCAGAGTAACTTGTTGGTGTCAGTAAAAAAAAGATCTAAACTGATATATCCATCCAATGGAGCTTCACTTTTGCTAAGAAGTGAACTCAGCTACAGGCTCTTTTCTTATCCCCTCCCTCTTTTAAAAAATACTTTCTTTAAGTATTCTACTGGGTTCAGTCCCACTGCCTAAAAGGTGTAACATACATCCTTTCTTTTAGAATACATCAGGCAGATAAAGAACAGCAACACAGGAAGTTTCAGAAGAACATGGGAGCAGGCAAAACAGACAATACCTGGTGCAGGGTAGAGGGGCCAAGGGACTTGGAAACGTAAAGACCCTACAGTTGACAAGAGCCTCTAACTGAAAGATTCGGGCTTGTTTTATTTATCATAGATTCACAGAATGGTTTGGGTTGGAAGAGACCCTTAATGATCACTTAGCTCCAACCTGCCTGCCATAGGCAGGGTCATCTTCCACTAGACCAGGTTGCTCAGAGCCCCTGTCAAACCTGTTCTTGAACACTTTCAGGGAGGGGGCATCCATGAATTCTCCAGACAGCCTGTTCCAGTGCCTCACCACCCTCATTTTAAAACAGCTGGGTGACGATATTCAAGTACTTGATCAACTGAACAGCTGGAGATGTTTCCTCATTAAAAACATACCCTTCATAAATATTCAAGCAAGTATGGCTTGGGAGGACAGGTTTACGTAGACTTTAAAGGAGTAAGCTTTAAAGCTTACTTACTTAAAGCTGTATTTTGAAACTACATTGTTGCTATGAGTTGGAACATATTTTAATAAAAAAAACTGACAAAAAGCCAAGTTTATTTTTGCTGAAGTTTTTTAAAAGATGTTTTGAGCTTGTGGACTTCGAACTCAAAACTCTTCAGCAACACTTAAATTTCCTTCACTAAGGCATACGACAGAGGCATTCTTCTGTGACTACTGACTGTAGGTTGTGCAAGTGTATCTGATTTTACTAAAAAAACCAAAGTTAACATGAAGTGAACATAGGGATGAGTAAAATACACAAGATTTGACATACAATAGTGATGGAGATTGTTCTGTACAAATCTTCAATTCTCTTTAATTTTTTTTTCTCTAAAACTGTATAGCCTTTTCAATAAATTCTATGTGGATGGGAATATGTACCCTGAAACCCAAGACCAGATTATTCTTGCGTTTCACAGAAACACATCATAATGACAGAGTCAATTTAGAGACAGAAAACAGTAAATGAACAAGTCTGGAAACGTTTCTTTAGCCATAGAGATGGTTGCATAAGCATTGTTATTTTGTGTTGGCAAAGGTAAGGGGACTTCGTCTTGCACTTGAAACGAAGCAGCTACACACCAGCTACTAGGAGTCTTTATTTTCTAACATACACTTCTGAGTGGCTTCTGGGACAAAAGATGGGGCACTGAAGAGGTCTCTCTGGTGAGGCAAAGCATGTGTGTGTGCAAACTGTGTGATACTCTTACCTGCAGAACAGACTGCCATAAGTAAGTCTCATTACAAATAGTCCAAATTTCAGGTTCTAAAGCAAGCCCCCAGCTTTCTTATCAAGAATTAATTCTAGGCTGAATTTACAGGCATGGGTGGTTCATGTTACATTGGTCTTGAAATACTTTCATGTATATCCTTTCCTAGCCAATGAGGAGGAGACTGTGATGTTTGAATGGTCAGACTTGGTGAAAAATGTGTTTGTCCTGCAAAACATCCCCTGTCTTTCTTTTTAAGAAAGGCTTCTCTTTTCAAGGTGAAGACTTCTGGAAAACCCACTCAAGAGATCAATAGCTATGTGGCTGTTTTGGCTTTTTCTTCCCTGGCAACTTCAGGTATTATTGGCTTTCTGGTTTTGTTTCTTTAATGGGAGGCTGAAAAATGGTAAGTATGCAGTGAAGATTCCAATGCAAAGAAGGCAAGACACTTGTAGTTTCAGAGTGCTAAGTCTTTCCACAGATGAGTTGAAAATGAAAAGAAATTCTACAAATTCTATTTCCTCTCGAAGTTTTTTTGTTTGTTTGTTTTCTTGGAGAATAGTGTGTTGAGACCTGCAGCCTTTCTTTGGTCTATCTGTTCCCTTTGATATTAACAACAATTTTCAATCTTGAAAAAAATTTTTAAAAGACACGCTGAAGAGATCTCTAATATATTATGGACGGGACTTTGGTCTACTTCATGGTGCCTCAGGAAAGTTCAGTTTGCAGTTTATAAAATCATAGAACCACAGAATGCTGAGAGTTGGAGGGAACCTGAAAGATCACCTAGTCTCAACCCCCCATGCCATGGGCAGGGATGCCTCCCATCACATCAGGTTGCTTAAGGCCTTGTCCAGCCTGGCTCTGAACACAGCCAGGGTAGGGACATCAACTTCCCTGGGCAACCTGAGCTCCAGTACCTCACCAGATTCAAAGGAAATAATTTTTTTCTAATATCTAACCTAATTTCATGTATTTCAATTTCTACTGATTAGTCCTTGTCCTAGCACTACAGTTCCTGATGAAGAGCACCTCTCTGACTTCCCTGTAGGCTCCTTCAGATACTGGAAGGTTATTACAAGGTCCACACACAACCTTCCCTTCTCCAGGTTCAACAGCCACAACTTTCTCAGTCTGTATTCATAGAGAAGGTGCTCCAGTGCCCTTAATCCTAATCCTTATACCTAATCCCTTCTTACTGGTAGAAAGGTTTCCTATAATGACACTAAACAATATCAAAAACAGTGACAGAAGGAGGAGTAAAGAAGACATGAGGTATCAACTGTCTACACAAGATCTTCTAAAACTACAGTTTTAATAATGCTTTTTGAAAATATGATGGCGTGCTTAAGTTTACAACTCAAAATCCACCACATTTTAAATAATATATGTACAAATCATACCGTGTACAAACCCCACAGACACTGCTTACAAATTTAAACAAGTATTCACTCTGGTATCAAAATGCACAATAGAAAAAGCTTGTTATTCAAGTAAATTACTTGGAAAATCTATAATAAAGAGAGTAGCTCCTCCACTACTGTCTAAAATTTACAAAAACAGGTGACTTCATGCTTAAGAATAGACTCCTAAAATTAATTAATGCAGTTCAAAAATTGTATTTGTGATACTATTAAGAAAAGTAATGATTGGTAAATAACGGGTGCAACAAAAAAATCCAAACTGAGCCACTCGCCCTACTAAATCACATTTACTGTTAAGTATCACATATCCCAATTCACAAAGCCAATGTTTACAGTTGCTGAAGTACTAACAATCTTTAATGTCATCCTTACTTTGAATAGGTTGGACCCAATGCATTTACATCAAAAATAGAATTTCATTCCTTAAGCAATATAATTTTCTTTTGCTTTTAACTGTTTTTTTTTTTTTTTCCCTCTTATGTATGTGATTAAAGGGAGGAAAATCACATAGCGAAAGTAGTATGGTTTTGGCTTGTTTTGTTGTTTTGGTTTCTTTAAAATATAAATTGCATAAGGATTATATTCCTCTGCTAAGAATTACTTGACAGGTAGGTTTCAAGAGCACTTTGTTGTCCCTGAGGACGGTATTTATATCACCTAATTTCAGACACCCAGCTCATATAATTTACATCATTCTCTTGGAGCTCTCACTAAATAAACCTCAGGAAGTAAGCAGTTCATATACCCTAAATAAGAACATGCTTAGGTGCACAAGGGAGATGGTGAAATTACTCTCTAAAGCGTTAGATTATTTTTAGCTTTTTGCTTTCACCCATTTCCCCAGCTATTAAAATTAGCTCTGTTAGTTCCAGAGTTTCTTAAATTTGAAGAGTTAAGCAACATATACAACATGGGCATTCTTTCTCTCTACCTCTCCTTCTAGAGAGATATCTATGAAAATAGATAGAGATATCTTATGAAAATGGTTTACTATGTATTTCAAAGATATCTTAAAGGATCATCAGAAATTGCCAAAATCAGGGAAGTCAGATATAAAAAGAATATTACACAAACACAATGTGAGACCTTCCTTTCAAATTACTAATTTCCTAGCAGGAACTTTTATTTTGAAGGAGACCCTACATGAGCTAGATTCCAGCAGCTTAGGCAAAAGTGCAGGAGTTTGGGAAGCAGCAGGAATTGGGTCAGGAGAGGAGGGGGAGCACCAGGCTCATGCCAGTGGAGCACAAGAGGCCGGAAGAACAGTACAGCTGGCCTTCACAAGTTCAGAAAATGCTGGCTGAGGGCAAGTCAGATCTAGGTCTAAGTTCCTATATTAACCAGTTCTTTGCTTACACTGACAGATGGAACATAGCACCTCTGAGTTTCTTCTCTGAATGTGACACAAGAAATAATAATCTTGTTCAACAGAGCAATTGAATTTTGCAGAATTCCTCTAGTGTGCCCTAAAATGTCACAGTTCACTATAGTACTGTGCAATGTGAAGAAGTTGCTGCCTTTTATGTTATACAGAAACCTTTCAAAAAATGCTTGATTTTACCCTTTTCCATTCCAGAAAGCTTTCGAAACCCAAGCAGATAAAGTTTAGAGCAGCTTGATCTCATCTCATAGCTGTTCTTTAGCAGGAGCTTTGATTAGACAGCCTGTGAGCTTCCTCACAACAATAAATTATCCTCTGATCAAGTTAAATAACATTCAAACCCCAAAATTTTTAAAATAGCAATATGTACCCCAGGACTACCTGATAAGGAAGCATAACTCTATAATAAACATCCAAATACTAGGATTTGAGTTTAAATTCAAATTACAAAATATCCCAGTAATTATTAACTCAAAGATTTTCCTTAAAGCCAAGTTAACAGTTCTGTGTGATACACAGAGTACCTGTACTATAACACAACTACAATATTTAAGCTTGTAAAAGTGAGTAGTTTTAATACACACAGTGAAAAAATCTACTGAAGAGATTTCTATATATAACTTTTAATGAAAACTCAGAGAAAGAGCATGACCTAGCAGCAAGACCTTTTGGTTTTTCTTTGTTGTACAGCATTGGATTTACATGCAGCATTATTAAATGGTAACGTATCTAGACAATAACATATCTAAGATATAAGCATCATTCTAATTAAGTCCATTTTCACTAAGGCAATCAGTAAAAATTCCCTATTAAAAACTTGAATACAAGAATAGGAGTTTTAACTAAAAAGCAACAAACACACACATTATATAGTGTCTGATCAAAACATTATGCAATAGAAATTCCAAGTTTGCGTATTACAAAATAAAATGAGGTAACAAGTACAAGTCATGGTTGACAGGAAACGGAAGATTTTCAAAGTTTTTCCCAGAAGAATCCTCTTATATTTTCTTTCTGAAAATGTTTTATCAGCTTCTTAAGGTGTCAAAAACAGAATAAAGCTTGTTATAAGCAAATGTATTCTCTTCAAGAGTGAAAGAGCAAGTTCAACAGTTATCAAAAAGCAGCACTTGCAAAGTTCACCAAATACACTATTCAGCCTTAGAATATAATTCAAATATTAAAACTGAATAGTTTTAATAAAAGTTTTAATCCTCATGGTGCACAGTAGGCAATTCCTGGTCATGTGAAAACTTTAAAAGTTAGTCACATCTGTGGTAGCCAAAAATTTTTAGCAACTTTTTTTCTCTCCAAACCCCACTTTATAATCAACAGTTTTCAGTTGGAGAAAAAGACAAAAAATCACAACTTGAAGAATGTGGAAAGTATTTTTAAACAGGAAATATATCTAAGGAAACCAAATTTTACTTAAGAACAGAAATACGTACATAGAACAAAAACATATATATTTTTTAGTCTTAATTTAAATGTTAGATTTGATTACCTAGATACTGCTAGAAAAAAGTCTTCTTAGACTAGCTATTGTTCAGAAAAGGACTGATCAATGTTGTGGACAAGACTTTTAAAAATTCTAATGCCATTCCTTAGGCTACATTTTACTTCATTTGTTCTGGCAACATTCACCCATGACAGCAGTGCTCTGTCTACAGTATATTATAGGATGTGGGAGTTCACAGTAATATTACTTCGTTGTTCAACATTAACCATCATACACAGCTTTTAAAAAGGCAAGATTTTTAATTACAAGAGTTTATCTTTGGTGCAAGACTTGTAACTGTTTAGTACACTTATCTCTCAAGCAGTTGATCTGAATTACACTGCTTCTGAAGAGCATTAGGACTTTCTAGAGGAGAATTAAATTGAAGCAACTAGACTTCAGCACTGTAATGCTCAAGGGATATTAATGGAATTTTATACATATTCTGGAGAATGTTAACTCCAATTCTTACAACTATTTAATGAAATAATAAGACATTTGAGTTCGACTAGAACTCTGGTGACTCGAGTAGTGCTGATTTTTGGAGTCAGAAAATAACTATAAATACAAAAGTGGTCTACACTTAGGCTGTTGAAATAAAAGATCTCAGCTACTTACACTAAGACCTAAAGGGCAGAAGAAAACATATCTGGCCAGAAAAGACATGTTATAACAAAATCCAACTGAACATTTTTCAGGTGTGCAGATTAAAAATGACTAGCAGTAGGATATAAAGTAAAGCACGACCTTCACACCTGTAATTGCTGACCTTTTCCACTCCTGTCAGACTTCCAGTTCATACAAGGACATGAAACCCCTTACCTGAATCACTGTTTTGACAGTAAAACCTTTACTCCTCCCTCTCCTCTGCCACAGAGGCACCTGGCTCTGCTGTGCTTGACAACCCTCTTGGCAGCCACAGCTCTCACCTGGCCAACAGAGCTGCTCACCTATCCTGCACACAAAGCTACAACACTTGCCCCATGACTGCATGGGCTCCTTCTGTGTGCTGCCCCACACCTGCTTCCATGTGCTCCAACACACACTGAGGACCACACCTTTTCATTCTTCACACAGTCAGTATCTAGAGTTAATGCCACAGCATAATGGAGCTTTCTGATTCACTGAATAAACGGACGTGCTATGGTAGTGCTATTTCAGTGCAGTGTAAACCAGCCTGGGTGACTCTCACGTGCCCTGCAGCTAAACTCACTGCAGGGAACTCCACAATGCCTTTTCTTCTGAAAAGCACCTAGAGATTGATCAGCAGTTTCTGGACTAAAGGCAAATAAGTGAAAAGAAATGCCACAAACAAGACAACGCTCAAATGCCCTTGCAGCATTATCCTCCTCACCAGAAGTGCTGACTAAACTTTATCTTTGCTGAAACATAGGATGCAGAAGGAAAAGGCTCAGGATCAGCAGAAGTTACCAGGAAAGGGCTCAGTTCAGCTCAGTTCAGCAACTCTTCTCCATCACACATGGAGTGTCACACACACACCACATCATCAGAAAGGCAGGCAACAACGGGAAGCACAGCTCTTTTCTGTACTCCTGACACACGAGAAGTCTGGGGAGTCTCCGATAATTGGGACGTAAGGTTTTAATTTTTCTTCCTTGTAAATCAGGGAAAGCAGACTGTCTGTGGAGAGGACCCTTTTAGACAGCACAAGCAGCTAGGTATGTCTACCTAGTTGCCAATTTATTATTATGAAAACCCTCTACAAAAACATGCCTGTTTAACCAGGATTAATACAGTCCTGGAGGCTTCACTTTCCATCTCCTTTGTGCATGTGTTTCATGCATCTTTATTATAATAAATAAATAATATTTATTTATAATAAAATCCTTACCTATTCCAAAATTCACTTTATTTCAAAGAGGTTTATAAACTTGGGTTTTCTTCAGTAATAGCTCACTAACAAACTTGAATCTACCATTAGTAAGATAAAATACTGGTCTTTTGAGAATGAACAAGAAGTAAACCTCAAAATGCAGAGTTATTGTTGGAAGATTAATTCTAGCTACTGATATGTAACAGGACAAAAACCTAAAACTAGGCACTCACACTGCATATATTAAGTAGATAAAAAAATGCAATGCATGTAAAAGTTTTGTAAACTCTATTCTACATCATTAAAAATGACAACAGGGTTTCAAAAGTGTCTCTAGTAATGCTCAATGGAGAGCAAGCTTAGTAACTACATTGGCATACCAGAAAACATATTTACATATGCAGAACCAGAGGGGACATCTTCAAAGTACCATTTTTTTAAAAGAACAAACCACATTATTCATGTGTGGGCTTTATCACAACTCCTTTTCACAAAAATATTGATAGAAAATTTCGATACTCAAACAGTTTAAACTAACTTGTCACAGAACATGGACAGATCTGCAACATTTGTAATACTCCTTCACCATGCACATAGCATTCTCACAATGCACCATTTCTTCTGAAACATGTAATACATGCACTGGTGACAGTATAAAAATAAACAGAATCACTCTGTTAAAAAAAAATAGTGTAAGAGTGTTTTTCTCACTTCAAAAATGCATAATATTTTTTTTCCAGATGCTTAACAGTATTATTCTCTTACAAAAACTGAGATGTTCTGCACAATTTTGGTATTCGCTTGTGCTCACTTTGAATTGCATCACATATATGAAGTATTAATATTCCCCAAACTTTGATCAAGAGCTCTTTAACTCTACTTAGGCTGAATTACACAATGCTTAAAAAATAAATCTAGTATTTCTAGCTGTGTTCTAACTTTATTAAATGTTCCACTTACTCTCCATGGTCCCAATAAACTATGTGTTTTATTGAGAGCAACTCCTTTACAATTGCTTCTAATAGGCAAGATATATCCATTGTTACTCATCACTTACATAATTAAATAAAAAGTCCTACCTTTCTCAAAGAACAGAGCACAGCATTCCTAGCAAAAAACAAGAATTCAGTCTGAAGCAAAGCTGCACTTCTCTTGTATTTTGAAAAAAAGTTGAAAAATTTTACAACTGTCAGAGAATTGTTCAATTAAAGCCTGCTTTAAACTTCATAATCCAAAACTGCTGCAAGAGTCACTTTTCTTCCAAGAACTTGTCAATGAAAGGTTGACATTGAGTCCCATCAGCCATTTAAAGAATGTGTACAAGAATCATTTAATTGGAATATTCTATGAAGCAGGTAATTTTACTAAGAGCTCAGACATTGAAATATTGATTCCTGTTAAAGGGACACCTACACTAACCAGTGTTCAAGGGCTAGTTAAACTATAATGTTCCCCCAAATCTTATACCAAGAGATTTTATCTTTTTTTTTCTTTTTTTTTTTTTTTAATTAAGAAAAAATACTACAAATCCAAAAGCGAGTCCATTTTTGGGGTGAGAGGTGGGTTTGCTTTGTTTCCCCAAACAACACGGGAGAAGGTCCCTTTAACAAGGAAGGAGAGAGGTATCACTTAATCAGGATGTGGGAATGGAATCTGTACCTATGGGTAAATGGCAATGCGTTCTGTGTTGGTTCAGCCCTTGGTTCTGAGTTCTGCGTCACTTCCGGCATCGCTCGCTCGTCATCTGTCCCGTTAATGCTTTCCGGAGTTAACGGAGACTGAATATCCCCTCCAGCCGACTCCTTCAGTGGGACAAACAACACGTTACAATTACAGACTGACCTGCCCGGAAAGGCTATGTACAGAAAAGCACTAACGTTCGTTCTTAAACAATTCACAAATTTTAGTTAGTGTTAATATGATGTTCAGATTTCCAGCATCCCTCACGGTCACGTTTCATCATGTGTATTTAATATAGAAGTGTATTAACAAAAGATTCACATTATCTGGTACAAAACACAAGCAACCTATGAATTCTTTGCAAGATCCAACCTTCCACTTATTACAGACCTATCTCTTACCTGGAATTACACTCTACCCTCATTCTGATACACGGTGGGCGACTCTTGACATTCAGAATTCTTGTCTCATACTTTACATTCTAATGCAGTGAAACAAACAACTCTGGTATCTGTTTCAAAATCTAGCTTTCGTGCTGTTTATTAACCAAAGTGAACAGTGGGAGGGCCATTTGTGGTGTGTTCCCAGTTTCACCTATGAACCATCCGTAAAGAACATTTGTTCAGCAAAGTACAGGCAAAAATTTTCATAGGCCTGCTAGCCTGGCCTAGCTCTTTCTGGTCATGGTATTATCTGGGAAGGAGAATACTCCAGCTACACCCACGTGTACACATAGCTATGGCCATGCAATTGGACACCTGAAGAACTCAAGGGTTGCCTCCCAGCAGAAGGCACTGCTGTGGTTTTCATTACCTTTCATCGCACCAGCATGTATGTTTGTGTGTACATTTAAGTATTAAAAAGAAGAGAGTTGACAATATAAAGAGGCAAATAAATTATTCTATACAAATGGTATGGTTTTGTCTTCTACTACTACTACTATATTATCATCATCCAATAGGATAGACAGTTTCCATTGACAATAAATGAAGACTTTCTGGATCTAGAAGTTTTTATTCTGTTTTTTCTTCTTCTCAAACTACATTATGTATTCTAAAAAATTACATACAACAGTCTAAAAAATCTGCATAGCTTGTATCTTTAAGATAAAATTCCTGCAACACTACTACTAGATACATAAAATCAGAGTCTACTTACTAAAATGTTTTAAATGTGAATACACAAAAATTATTTCAATAGAAGGAAAAGAAAAGTACAAGTTCCATCGAGGCTTATTTTTTCAGTAAAGTACTTCCATAGGCTCCTAATATGAATGAAATTCAAGTAACAAAAATTAAGGCAGAAAAACAGCCCAGTCTATGTAATAGCTAAAGGATCATGGCCTGCAAATTCATGAACAAAAGAAACATCAGTTTCTAGAGTGTTTCTCTTCCACAAAAAGTACAGGTGAATCAATGCTTTCAAGCAATCACAACTATCCCTGCCTGGTAAGTCATTTATTTGCAGACAACTCTAGTGGAGTTGACTATGAACAAAGCACCAAATATAACAGAAAAAGCCACTTACACTGAAAAGATTTTTCACAAATGTTTACAAATAATATGTTCCCATTTTATATTAATTAGAGGAGTAAAATTATTTTCAAAACATTTTGTGAGATGTGCATCTGTAATGAAGTTTTAATTGCATACCATTATAACAACATATCCACTCCATATTTTACAAAATTGGGCATGACATTGTAGTATTTAGTATTTAAACTAAACATGAGAGTGGGGTATTCATCAAAAGATATCTTAAATTTCAACATCTTAAAAAAAACCCCCACATGCACTTACAGAAGAGTCCTTAAAGTAAAACAAGTAGCCATTACAGCACAGATCAAACCACGTTTTAGTGATAACTATAAGGAACAGAAAAAAAAGGAGAAGTCAGTGGTTCTAAAATCATGACCAAACAAAAACAAGTCTAGCATGTTTAGTTATTGAGTATTTTACTGTTGTCTCAGTAAGGATTCCATACACCTCCCTGGCACAGCTATTCCTCTAAGTGCTTCTCTGCACTGGCTGGCAATGGCCAAAGTCTGCTGGCTACTGACACCCTAACATATATGAAAGATTTGTTGCAGAAATAACATCCCAGAAAGTGACCTTTTTCACAAGCTCTAAGTAAATTTTTTACTTCTAGAGAGAAAAAGACAAAAAATTATAAACCAAGATCGTTTTGCCAAAACCAACCATTTCTTGCACTAAAAATTATGTGATTGTAAAACTTTTCAGGCAATAGTTATTCCTAATAGTTTGCATAAGAGGGGCTCAGAATCACAGACAAGACTATTTTGACTGCGATTTCAGAAACCAAAAAAGGTCTTAATCTGAAATGACCAGAGTAAAAAAAAAAAAAACTATCAGACTACAGTAATCCTTAGAAAAAAAGAACTGAGGTTCAGATGCCAACTGATTGGGGTGGAACCTCTCAAGACTGATGGGGTGCAACTATGAACCGTACAAACTGCTCTATTTGGTTCTGTACTTAAACCTAATTAAGGTTACCTTAAATTAAAAAAAAAGGGGTGCTGGTAGGTGGACACAATTGTCAGGCTATTGCTTCATGCAGCTCAGTGAACTCCAGATCTAAGTGTAAGTGCATGGGGAAGCTTGCAACTGAGAATAGACCATAGGTGGTTTGCCACTGCAAGATCCATGAGTTTATGACAAGAGCAAAATGATTCCCTGTATTACAAAATGGATCTGGGAAATAGGAGGTGGCAGGGCAGGGGAGCCAGTATTTCAGTTTTATATAAACATAGTAAGAGGATTGCAAGTTGTTATTACCTAAGGCTCAGTTAAATGGACACCAGACGGTATAGCAATGTGCATAGGTGGTCTTAGAAGTCCTGAAATAGACAACTTCTTTCTAGACCAAAGTCTCCAGACATACCAGATATAGATAAATTGTGTACTATTATATGAATCTGTCTTCATACAGATGGCTTTAAAGTACAGGTTCTCTGACACAGAAACAATGTGTTCCTCTTCATCTCGAGAAAGCCCAGTGCATTCAATGGGACTTAGATATAAAAAAACAGCATCTCTCTTCTAATTTGGTGATCCAGGCCACTGCCTTTCTCTGAACAAGTTAAGTTCTCTTTATAGTTAAGGTAAATGGTGATTTTATCTATTATCTGATATTCTGGAAAATTAAAGGAAAGCCTGCTGGTAGACAGGTGGAGAATGGGGAGTATTAAAGAAGCAGGGAGAATGAAGAGTTTAAAATTAGCAGCAGCATTGCTTAGTGGAAAAGGAACTCCTGCTATTAAGTAACTGCAAATTAGGCTATGTATGGTTTTCTTTCTACCATGTGTTTCCCACACACTAAAAAAAATCTGAGGAACATATTCCATCAAATGAAACAAAATATCAAAAACCCACAGAACTTCTACTTCCTGGCCATTGAGGCACTTTATAGGAGCAAGAGTTTGCTAAAACACATAACATGACAGAATCAACCTAATTTCAGTGGACTTTAGGCAAAATTGCTCTGATGTTTTAACATGGCTAGAGTCTGCTAAATATTTGAACTACAAATACATACCCAATTTCTGAGATATTTTTGCTGTTATCTCTTGATTTCCATTTCTCTGCAGTTTCCCAAGTTTTTGCATGGCATTTAGAATTGAATGCAGGTAGGTATTTTCAGGCTTGCATGAAACAATAGTGAACAGTAAATGTCTTGTGCAGTGTTTTGTTACATTGGTTGCAGAGATATTTCATAAAGATTCAATCTGTAAGGGCATACTGAGGCAGAAACATGTACTTTTACTCTTTTAGAACTCTGTAGCAGAGAGGGTAGGAAATGTACCATATCCAGTACTTGAATAACTGGTAAGTAATAAGGACATTTTTTAAAGCTATACCTAGAGAAATAAAATATTCTATTTAAGTTTTAAGTTTGATGAGAGTATTTTGAGTTCTGATATGCAGTATTTTCCTACTTATTACTAATTTAACACGGAAAGATATCTGCATGTCCAAGACTGCAGAGGGACTGATCCTTTTAGATAAGTGAGTTACCATTACAAAGTTCATATGCCTCCCAGTGTCCTTCCTGTCAATGCCGTCAAAGCTCCATTAAAAAAGCCAGGTTCCTGCAAAGTGTTTACTGACCACTAAAAATATCTCCTTCCTCTTTCACTCTCCCCCTGTGCAATGGATCACTATGCAAAAGGGGAAGAAGAGCTATAAAATGATTCAGAAAGACAACAACTGAATTGTTGGCCTTGCAGCCACCTTTTAGCAGATGATGAAAATGAGAGCAGGTGCTCTTTCAAATGTCTCTATGGTCCCAACTTCCCTCCCTAGTACCAAGCACCCATCCTCTTCCCACTCATAAATCTGACTGAATGAGCCCAGTACCACAGAAGGGCTAGAATTTGTCATGATGCCATCACTTCCTATCTATTCTAAACTCTGAAGTTCTTGATTTGATTCCCTTCTCTCTAGGGAATTAATATGTGAAGACTACTATGCTCATGTGTCAGCACTTGCACTAACTGTATTATTCAGAATAATACACTAGCTTATAAACACAGTGAAAAGGCAAGAGAAGAAAAGTAAGGCCTGAATAGGAAATTATTCTTAAGTGTGCCATAATGAAATTGCAGCCCTCAACAGGCATTATAGAATCACTCAGAGTAACATTTCTGTAACTGCCTACAGTACAAAATGTTAGGTTTCAACTGTAAAAAGAATTTTGTACAGGAAAATGAACAACATTAATAGCTCACACAGTTTAAGAGAAAGCTTTAACCCTGATGAGCTGCAAGACAAAAGCATCTTGTCTCTGAGTGAATAGCTCAAATTTACGTCCAAACCACGTAATAAGTCACTCCATGTGACAATGACAGATTTAACTTCTGAGTCCAAAATATTAATCAGCGTGTCAAAAGAGAAGCATAATAATTTTTTTTGCTTATAACAACAAGTAACTAGAGGCCTGGGTGAAGCACTTCACTTTCTAAAGTCAAGTGTATATTATTGACAAGTGTATAATATTGAAATACATACTTCCATTGTCTCTTTGGAATTTATCAGAAATTTAGAGACAGTAAAGTAAACTCATAAGGCAGGGAGTTTTATTTTTTTTCCCATTTCAGTAGAGCAAGCAGTTTCCTATTAACAGCAAAAGTCAGCCTAGCGTTTGGGCTAAATGCTACTGGGAAAACAACATGAGGCTTGTTCATTGTGGATGTTCTGATTTCCACTGACTTCTCTTGGTAGGACACCAGATGTAGCTTTCTGGTAGCAATAAAACTATTTGTGCAGCATGCTGCAAACTGCCTGCCATCCTTAGTTCATCAAAGAGCAGGAGCCTATTACAGTAAAAAGCACTGAAGATACATTGATTCAATGGAAAAAGACTCCCCAGAAAAAATGTTCAGTCTGCTCAACTCAGGAATCCCTGCTGTAGTTTGAAAACTGTTGGATTCTCTAAAAGAAGGAATTGCCTTTGTCTTCACTACTGCTTAAAACAAAGTGAATAGCTTAACTGAGTCAAATATCTTGGGCAAGGAGAATACAGGAGAGATGGGGCATAAAAGCCTCAAGGACTTTCTTTTTCCAAGCAAATTCAATGTATTCATAATTAATTTTAGCCATAACTAATGTAAACGTGAATATAGTAACTGACTCTCGGATTATGCCTAGATTAACTCAGTTCATGTTTTGAGATACCTTTTATAAACTCTTTCTGTACATCACAGCTAACTGTAATAAAACTCCAGAATCAGCCTGTGAATCTATTGTCTTCCTTCAACGCATCTCACAAGAGAAAACTACACAGTAAGAAATAAGTAAAAATAGTTTGCTGTTTCAGCCTGTATTTTTGGTGCAATGATTGTTCTATAAAAGTTATTTACAGTGCACCACCAGAAGTTTTGTGGATACAATAGGAAATAGTACAAAAAGAGTTTAGTATAGTTCATTTACATAACCATGTTTATTCATTTTCTTGGGAAAGCTAAAATAAAGGAAAAAGAATTTAAAAAGCACCCAATTTTATTTTAAGCAAGTCTTTTTGACTTATTTGCAGTATATGTTAAATGTATTTTTAAGATTTCTTGACACTCTTGCTGACCGATGAGTGGATTCACAGTAACTGAGAAATTGCCCCTTAATTTTAAATACATATGTAGGTAAGGAACAATACAGTAAGTAGCACAGACAAGAAGTATGATGCTTGAATCAGGGAATAAGACTCACTTGAGAGGGTGTACTTGTTAGCTCCATCTTTTCATGGGATTTTTCCTTTGCTATTCGTGCAGCTTCTTTGAACTCCTGAAATTTTTCAGCAAACTGAAGGTACATATGTTTAAAGAACAAAAAAAAAGAAAAGAGAGAAAGAGTAGGCGTGAAATAATACTTTACATGCAGAACAGAATGCTGTACTTTGCATTTCACAAAGTCAAATTCTGTCAGTAATTTTTAAAATTTTTCTCCTTATTAGATACTCATTTAAATGAGTTACACAGTGACATGTCTTTCAGGCACTTAATACATATCTTAATACACACTCTTCATATGTCAGGAAAATGACAATGCAATGAAGCATGATCTGGTAGTTTTAAGAAACTCACCTCAGAGATGGCTAATAATAGGGACTAACTGCCTTGCATAGCTGCTTTCAGATTCAGGGTTTACCCTCCTCAAACAACAAATAAGCTGCTTCTAAGCCTAATGGGGTCACCATGAGCTAGGAAACCCTTTTTTTACTTTGTTCTTTCATGACTGAAACAATACTGACTTCTTCCGAAATGTTAACTGCATTTATAATTTCAATAGCTAATTAGAAAAGCAACAGTGGAAATACTGTGTTCATCTCTAGAACATTCATTGACATCAATCAAGTTAGAGAACAAATTCATTGAACTGGAACTGCCTATACCGAATGCTAAATCATGAAACTGCACATGGAACTGCCATTTGAGGCTTTATTTCTATGCTACATGTACCTCTTCCAGAAAATAGCTAAAGCAGCAATTTAGAAATATATGCCCCCTTAAACCTGAAAGATTAAATTAATTTGTTAAGAATAGGGCCTGGTTTCTCTGGTTAGAAAAAAAATTGGCTTCACGGTTCTCATCTTGCCACTACACTAATTGGTAGAGTAGGCACACATTTGTTTGTGTGTCCTACTGCTTTTATACAGAACATTATCTTAATATGATCAGCTTAAGAGTGAAATGATTCTGCAAAAATATCAGAAGCTTCTCCAGCAGCTTCTAATCTCTTTGGCAGTAGCATATGAAGCAATTGTTTTGCACTCAATGTATATACAAGGTACAAAGGCTACCTTTTGTGTGGCACAACTTCACCAATTATTTTCAATCAGAACTTCACTTACTGTGCAAGACCTAAAATATCTTACTGTCTTTAAACCTTTTTCTGGTAGGCTACTAGTATCTGAGGAAATGTAATTTCTCTCCACTTGTATCCTGTATTTCAATTTTTTACGTTATTTGAAAGCTTATTTTTCTCAAAAGTCTAATCCAGCGTCAAAAAAAGTCTCAGAACAGATGATTAAATTGGCAACAGATCACCAGAACCAGATAATGCTTTTTTAAGACTTGAGCCTAAACCTCAAAATCTCATGGGTAACCTCTTATTTAAATCAGCCTTAAGACCAGAGAATTATTAAATGGCAAATATGGTGCTGAGGTTTGGAATAAATGTCTGAAGACAAAGGCAGTAAATATGACAGCCATAGAAATGTTTTAAAAAAATCACAGGTCAACAGACAGCATTCTAAGAAAGAGCCAAAAAGCTCAATTTGGTTGAGATTTTCACAAATTTTCTAGAATTCTTTGAGACAGTCAGGTGATGGATAACAGCTATCTCTTGATAAAATTCCTGAATAACAAAGATGAGGTCTCATGGTAAGAAAGGTGAAGTTTTCTGTAAGATCACATTTTTAAGGAAAAGATGAAAAATTGTGCATGGAGATTACATAAGGCTGCTGCCAGCATCCATGGTGGCACTTTCCATTTAGCATATTCTTTACATTTTATGAAATAAATCAGATCAGCTAACTCAAGAGGGTAAGACAGCAAACCCTAAAAGGAGTATTTCTTCTCATACATCAGGATACTATCAAAAGCACAGACATATTCTGAATGAGAAAGTAGTCTCAGTTTTTCCTGGAAGTGAGAGGACATTCTGTTTCTCCTACTGCAGCAGTGAGTGGGACTCTGCTAACAAATCATGGACCTGTGAATATTCTCCAACACAGGTATCTTTCAAGTATCACTGCCATCTGATGGAGCAGTCCTGAGATGAATTTGTGGTCTAACATTGAGAAAAGGCCTAGTGAACAGAAATAAATGTTTAATTAATTTTCCTCCATACTGTTTGTATGTGAAGTTGATTAGAGTGCCATTATTTTTCCATCAAATAGTCTCACTCCACTAATTCCTATTCACATTAATTGTACATAAAAGAGGTTGCCATTGTTGCACTCTACCCTAGCAATTAGTTCAGAAGGACAGGGGCACGTGAGCAAAAAACAAATAGTACAAAAGTCAAACATGTACTATAAGATATGATGACAATAATGTGAGAATAAACAGTTTACTTTATCTGCTGTGATTATTTGCCTCATTAAACTGTGGAAATTGGTCACAGACTAGACCAACTTTTTTTGTGGTTGCAGGCTGCCTTTTACTACCTGGAACTTAAAACACTTACAATCCTAAAGTGCTAGCTGTATCAGAGTGCTCTGGTAAACCTGGCTATGATGCACAGAAGTGAGAGTAAGTAATCTGAGGGAGAGAAAAAACAAGAAAGAAAATATAGACACAATTTCTCTAAAGTTACAGGGCAGATCTTATTCAGCTCTTCTGATTCCCAACCAAACACACCTACCAAGCTCCAGTGGCTGAACAGCTTCTAATCTAAAGAAAAGTTTTCTTTCCCCATCGATATGTTAATAATTTTTTAAATAACACAAGAAGTTTAATCTTTAGGAATTTTAGTAGCAACAATGGGCAATTGCAACTCACATGAATATCAGTTTAATAATTAAGATATAATACAACAGGGACAGTATGCAGAAAAAGGCTAATAGATTGACCATAATCTTCAGAAGAGGTCTGTGACTCTGTATTTTTCTTAATAAATTTGTTTATTGTCCATAAAACAGCAATCTGAGTGACTGCTCAGCAAAAAAGAAATTAAGAAAAAATGTCTACTGTAGCCTTTCAGATTAAAATTTCAACAGCAATATAGAGCTTTATGTCAAAGGCATATTTAAAAGTTCTAGACATCTGCCTGAGGGCAGTGAAAAGAATGGGATTGAAAGAACTCTAATTGAGAAGGTGACAAGAGAAGAGTTGAGGATGAAGCAGATTAAAAAAAACCCAACATATTTCCACTGACAAGGATAACCTAGAGCTTCAAGTCAGGCAAACAGAGTGTGCATGACTACAGCAGGATGCTTTGCCTTCAAAGAATCATCTGTGAATAAGAAAAACAAGCTAGTCTACGAGAGTAGTAAACTAGATCAGCAGTTGTGCTAAAGCCATTGAAATATTAAGAAAAGTTATTAGCATGTTGGTAAGCAAGCACTTCTGGGACATACACACCAAATTAACTGATGAGGTTTCCAAGTTCACTGACACAATGATAGGTGCGCAAATGCACACGCGGTACCAGAATCACTCAGAATGTCCTGTGTTCGTGTTGCTTTAGGGTTACCTTTCCTTTGGAAAGGAAAACCAAGTGATTATGAAAGGAAAAAATCTTACAAGTTTGACACTTGCCCAAATAAAGTAGCTGTACTGGGCCTGATTTTAATGGTTTTCTGGCAGGCCGTGCTTATCCTTGGATAGTGACAGGTACTTTCTCAAAGGGGCTGCTAGGACTACTCTTCCTTCAAACAGCTAGCCACCATCATTCCTTCCTGAAACATGTATTTCTCTTATTGCACTTGGGTGTCCAAATATTTTCTTTATTTCAAATATGACAATTTTCTGCTTAATATAAACACAAGTTCTTAAACTGAACTGAAATTCCTCATCTGAAGAAAAATCACACTTGTACAGGTTCCTGGACCCATCTACCAGGGCAGTAATGTAGAAAGGATGCTCAGAGGATCTATGCCATCAGTTTGAGAAACAGGGATTACTTCTTTCCTTGGAATGAGGTCTATTTACTTCTTGCAGAAGTAGGCTAGGAAAGAAACTCATTTATGGCACATAATGCTTTAGCAAACATTTCAACTACATTTCTACATTCCAGTAGAAAATGTATTTTTCTGTTACACTGAATATATTTCCCACTAGCTTTACTTTAAGGCTGCAAACTTTGAAATACCAGTAATTTGATGTACTACATAGTAGAAAAGTGAAAGTGAATGTAGCCTAAAAGACAAAAATGTATCTGAAGACTACAAGTTTTTTTCTAGGAGATGTAAATATACAAGAAACACCAAATTGTTTACTTCTTTAAATTCTATCATGAAAAACTGCAATAGAAGAACAATTTTTTAAAAAGAAAAACCTAACAAAACAGTAATTAGAAAGCATTAACAACATAAAGTGTAATAGGCTTTAATCTCCCTCCTTTTCTTCATCAGCTAAAAGAAAATTTGCAGACATCACACTTACTCTTGTGCTTTTACATTATAAGGATTGATACAGAATATTTTTTTTGTACATTATTTTTAAATAGCAACAGTAGTGATTACTGAGTCAAGATATAGTGAGCAGGAATAAAATACACTTAAGTAGCTTCAGGAGCTGAAGAGTTGTCGCTGGTCATACTTACTTTTGAAAGGTGATGTTCAGATGAAAATCCCAAGCCATAGACTGTATTTGCCCTGCTGTCTGCCCACTGGCCAAACTTCTGAGATGTTTTAGTAAATGTCATGTTGGGGGTGATGGTGCTGTTTATTATTGCCTGAAAAAGGTAATAATTGAAAAAAAAAGAGCTTTGTGATTTTCGGGTTTTTTTAAAGACAACTTGAAAATGCCAATATTGTAGGCAATTATCCGAATACACTGAATGAGAGACATGCTGGGAACTAGAAAACAGTTTTCTAATTCAATGCCAGCTAGAATTGCAAAGGCATATTTTTGCATACATTGTGTAAAAGGAGGAAAAGCTGGGGAGAGGAGTAGGCATCAATTTGCAATTGCAAGCAGTCCTTTAAAGTTTCTACATATAAGGACTATCAAAGTCCTTTTTTGTCTCACGCTTGTATTTCTTTGTCCCCTAAGGCAGTGCCTCTCAAGTTGCCTGCCACCTCCACTGCTGCTCTCCCCCCACCCCTGTTGCATATGAGATTCTCACTGAAAAACACTCAGTAATACAAAGGAGCACATTTTCTTTACAAATTCCTGTTCTAAAAGAGTCTGTTTCCTTTACACACATGCAAGCAGGGCTAACAATGGCAGGGTCATACACCAACTATGGAAGTCAAGCTACTCTTGTTATAATTTTTCTTCTCTAGTTCTTGTTCTTGCATCTACAGGATGCAAAAATATCATCCTACAGCATGTAACTCCTGGAAATACAAACACAAAATGTAATTACTAGGTGGTATGCTGGTTCTACTAAAAGCAGCTGAAGTGTCACTGTGGATTTCAACAGTATTTCCATCACATTAAAGAGTACATATGTGAAGCACAAACTGTACAGATGTGAAGAACGTAACACTATTTTCTCAGGATGGCAACTGAGTAACTTTAATATCACAGAGACCAAGCACTAAACCTAACATCTCCTAAGGTCAAGATCCTCTAGAAGTCAAAATCAGTCTATACCACTTGAGTGATATGGACTTCTGGATGGATCTTGAAATAAGCAGTCATTTAAAGGTGTTTGCTTTGCACCCTTTGCTTTTGCTGAGAGGTTTGGGTACCACTGGAGCACAGCTACCACCAAATTAAAATTTTCTATGAATTCTACAGGGCAAGTCTGAAAAATTAAAGCTGAGAGGCTAGCCAAGCTCACAAACAGTACCCATGTTGGTATGGTGATTCTCAGATGAAGTGGTGGAGATGAGTATTGCAAGAAAGTTCAAAAGAATACATTGTATTGCAACATGTAGAAAGACAAGCAAAGATGCTGCAGCACAGATAAATATAACAAAAATATTTCTTGGTCACTTTGGCAGCTTCACTATACTCACAATAATGAAGATGAGCAAATCTGAACATAGCCAATTATTTCTGATAATCTTTGCCTCTAAATACAAATTTTGCCTACCACTGTGAACAACTCCTTGAAAATTCTGGAATGCCTGAAAGCTTACATTTGAGCCAAGAAGCCTCATCAGATCAAAGACAGGATTTGCTGTGTGACCAGAAAATGGAGAACTATCTCCAGCACTGTCTGAAAGACATCCCTCAGATTTTCATATAGAAGCTGCTTAGTGAAGTCACTGGTACATGAAACATTATTCTCCTTTGTTTAGGCATAAGGTTCGGAGCTCAAATAAAGCCATCAGACTTCTACTTGCACAATCACCTCCAACTGACCACCTAGAAAACAGCTGTCTATAGCACACAGGACAAAAGAGAGAATGTGAGACGGGACTTCTCAGAAACGAGGTGCTCTGGAACTCTTTTTTAATAGTATGCTTCTTGTCTTCCTTTGCACTGTTAGCGGTTGGAAGCCCACTTTTGAAATAACCAGGCAGAAGCCCAGAACAGAGCTGTGCAAGCTCATTTAATGCTCCATCTCACTTCCTGTGGAAGCTGTCAACAGTAATATGCTTGAAATTAAATATCCTGGGGACTGTGTAGAACAGATTCTTCCTCTCAACTCCAGCTCTAGCTATGTTGTCTAGTATGCTTAAGCCCAGGCGCATCCATTGCTTGATTAATTGAAACTTGCATCACATATTTGAGAGCATATTATGTCTTGGACACAACTTCCTCTCATCAGAAGACTCCAATGCCAGAGAGCTAAGACCTCCAAGAAAACACGGGTTTAAAGCCTTCACAGCTGCCATTTCCGGCAGTGACTGCAGCAGAGCTGGTTGCAGCTTAACCCGGTTGAAAACCTGGGAGAAATGCTTCTGCTGACCACATGACAGGCTGCAGCACGGAGAACCTGAACAGGGTGCCTGGTCCAGAATGGGATAGCTTTTCTGACAGCAGTCTGCATTTAGGTTGAGTTATGCTGACTGTCAAATTGCTTTCTTGCAAGAGAGAAAAGTGGGAAGAAAACTTCAAAAATAATTGTGTTGAGAGAGAGTTGGCTGTGATTCTTCCCTTTATTTTCCAAGAGAGAAAAATAAAAAGGCTTCACTCCAGTAGACAGCATTAGTCCAAGGACTGGGAAGACTACATTCAGATCCCAGTGATTAAAAAAAAAAAAAAAAGCCCTTTCACTGAATTTACCAATTTTACAAGGAAATCAGAGTTTTCCATCTTCTCTAAATTAAAAGCCTTGGTATGCTAGGTCTCTCACATCCAAAACTATGCTTTTAAAAGTGTAATGCTAGAGCATCCTACAAATACAGCCCAGTGTCAGCTACCTCTGGAAAGACCTATATACCAAACCTTCATATATTAAACTTAAAAAAACCATTTATTTTTTAAATCAAAATTTA
Organism: Promerops cafer; assembly: GCA_013398275.1. Taxonomy (NCBI): domain Eukaryota; kingdom Metazoa; phylum Chordata; class Aves; order Passeriformes; family Nectariniidae; genus Promerops; species Promerops cafer. Next base: position 202,587 of record VZSE01006133.1, on the reverse strand, counting down.
TAATTAAGCCTGTCTTGTCCATTCAAATGCATACTGCTTTAACTGCTCTCCTCTAATTCAGATTTCACTGCAGAGTTATCAGTATAACATGTGTCAAATATTTCATCAGCTTTTAAGAATGCTGTTTCCATAAATGAACAAGAAGATCTTAAAAACAGAACAGAGTCAATCTGACAGGAAGACATCTAGCTTTTGAAGAAAACTGATTTAGTTATCTTCAGGCTTTTTTGGAATTATGAAACAGCTTTCATGTTTCCCTTTCATATTACTTTAGCGATGAGAAAATAGGGCATGTGTCTGAGCTGTTCATTTTACTGACTGCAAACCCAACAGCTGCAAGATATAGAGTAGTGGTCAAATACGATTTTATCTTGTGCTAAAACTAATGGCATTAATAATTTAAGACACATAACTTTCTAACTTCTTCAAAGGAAAATCACTGAACACTTGTGTGTACAGGTCTTACTTAAAATGTTTATTGAGCATTTTAAAAATTGTCACTTAAAAGTGAGACAGTGATTAAAATAACAAGATCATCTGCAGTTACACTGATGGGAGACTTGACTGAGTAAAAATATATGCAAGGTTCATGGAACCTACAGACTGGGAAACCACTCTTTTCCAGAGTCTTTTCTTATTTTGATTAATATAAATTTTTAAGTTTGTTTTCCTACCTTGTATCTGTGAAAAAAAATATCAGAGAGTTAACTAGTATAGCAAGAACCACACTATACTTGATCTCCTTCCTTTTCTCAGAGATGGCGAGAGACAAAATGGAAAAGACAGTGGGACTCGGAATAATTCTAATGTCTGCCTGTACTGTTACTGGAGAAATAATGGAAGCTTTGTTCCATCACCCAGGAGAAAGAAGTACTAAAACACGTTTTTCCAAGGAACTCTGAAATGAGTATATAATTAATGAGAACTGAAAGCCTTAGCAACAACTGCTCAATGTTGTCATGCCATACTACATAAGAAATCTTATTTTTCAGGCTTTCTCTTGATTCTGGGACTGGTAGGAGGAAAAGGCTGCAATAAAGATATTTACTCAAGAGGTCAGAGAAACCAGATTCAAGTTCTATCAGATTACTTGCATCAAGATTTCTCTGCCATGGGCAACAGGGCTCCAAATATTGTGTGTGACTATAAAATATATAGCCTGTACACTGAATGCCTTATGGTCCTAGAACATTTTTAGTAGTCAAGACAGAGGGACATACATCGTATCTGGTGCAAGATATTTCAAGACGAGACTGTAGCTTCAGAAAACATTACACAAAATGCATTAAAAGTAAGCAGAAGTTGTGTCTGTAGGACCTGTCTTGGCTAAATTGAGCTCAAATAAGGAAAAAACCCCCCTCTTTCAAAATTAACCAAACACCCCATAAGCAAATTCAGGAAACTGCAGTGCATAATAGGAGAGTGAAGACCATGTCTTTAAATGTCCTTTTGTTTTCAAGAAGAAAGATTTAATGACTCTTAGATAATTAGTATAGAAGTTAAATTTTATCCAGGAATACTTCTGAAATGCACCAACCTAAAGAGAGAGAAGGGTGTGGGACAGAAATAGGATTGCCTCTCAAATCTAAAGTATACCTCTCTCCAACATTCCTTACTGCAGTCTAGGTGAATATACATGTGAGCTGCCTTTACTTACTGCTCAGCACCTGAGAACCGAGCACATTATTCTCTCCACCATACAAACCCAAAGGATGCTGTAAACCCCACCAGCACCCAGATATACAATAAAACCTGGCTGGATCTATTCCCTCTGAGGGAGGGGCAGGACAGCTTCAAAACCAGTAGGGTTTGACAAGTGGTTTAGGCCACTGGCAACGTGTATTGTCAGCAGTGTTACTGACAGCCAGCTCTATGCCATACAGCAAAGACTCTCTCTGGGTGCACTCAAACTTAAAAATGCTTTATATTTACATTTAACTCTTTGCACATACCATATTGTTTATAAACAGACATGCTAAAAAAAAAAGATGCGATTTTAAGTAAAAATAAAAGAATTCTCTGGGAACTATGCTGGAAACCCACTTAAAACTCTTCCATGTGTCCCTCCACTATTCACCTGTGTATGTTTCAGAGCAGTGTTGTGAATGCCTTAAAGAATGGGACTCTCTTAATCATGACTGGGATTCTAGATCTTCATCTAAGACTTGGATGAAAACATTATTAGGACCGCAGCACCCACAGAGTAAATAAAAGGGATGAACTGCATTGTCAATATACCTTGCCATTACTACTGGATGCAAAGGGAATGCTGAAGTAGACAAAAGAACAACTAAATAGGTGAACAACTACTTGACAATTTAATTCAGCAGGTACTCAGCAGGAGTTGCAGCATCAGGATGAAGGCAGAGGAACCCCAGTGGATGTCAGAATAAGGATTTTGTATATTCTCCAGATCAGTTAAAGCACTACATTTTATAACTGGTACTCTTGATTTCATACCTCATCTAGTTCCAATCCCAGTGTCTTTATTCATAAATACTGACTCAAAAAAAGTATTTTAATTATTTGACAGAACTAATTGGATCATTTGAAGGAAGGCTGAGAAGGAGAAAAACAAAGGAAGACTTAAAGCTGGAAAAAAATTGGTAGCCTCTGATACCAGTCTCAGATACTTGAAGCAGAGATTTTTGACTATGAGATCAATTTCTATATACTTCTTTGTGATAGAAAATCTCCTTTTACATTTAAAATAGGAATATTCTGGATATTTTAAAAAATGCAGGGTAATAATTTTCAGCTTTCAGTAAGCAGTCATAAAATCCCCATGAATACCACTATGCTTTTAACAGAGTATTTCGTTTCCAATCATTGTGAACTGATCCATTTCCAAAAGCTTCAAATGAAAATCTCTGGAAAGGATCACAACTTTTAATTACAGTCTGTGCATCTTTAATGCCTTTAGTGTAGCGTTTTCTGCTGCACTGTTTGTAAAGTAACTGTTGTTATGGCTATGTGGGTAGAAAGAGTCAAGGACTTTCTGCACATGAAATTAATTTCTTAGACATGTTTTACAACAGCAACAGTTCAGCACAATATCCTTTCTAGTTGAAACAGAGGAAAAAACCAAGCCAAACCAACCAACCAAACAAAAAAAACCACAAAAAAACCCCACTAAAACCAAACCAACTGAGTCTACATAAAACCTTACCATTTATTAGGCAGGCTTTATTAGAAGGCAATCCTCGCATTCTCTACAGCAAAAATTGGAAGATTACGTAACAAAGGATTTACTAAGTGATTATGGCCACGGAACAGATGTCCTTCATAAAGCTGAGGCTAATTATATTGATAAATGACTGAGTACAGAAATGAAAACAAGTTATTGTAACCCTATTCGTACTTTTTGTACAATTTTTTGTCTTTTTAGCCTTCCCATAACATTAACCAAGGAATGGGTCACCACTTCAATTCAGCAAGAGTTACTGACGTCAATACAACCACATGGAAAACAGAATTTATGAATAAACACTTAAAACATATAATGAGGCAATGTTACCATTTTAAAATGTCAGTAAGCTGTTGGTCAGATAATGATACAAACATCTGAGAAGAAACATGAAGAACATCAGACTGGAAAATAGTAACAAAAATGTTTCAGACAACTAGGTTTTCTGAAATAAAATTTACCTTTGAGCCATCCAAACTGATTATCCTGTAGACATTTCTTGTGCTGTCATAGAAGTAGGACACAGTAACAGCATGCTTGCTGGTGGGAACCCAGTTCTTCTTAGTGTTTGGGTCAATCTGGAAGACATGAGCTCGGGTGCTGAAGATGGGTTGTTCCCTGAAGAACAGAGAGAAGAAGTCATGAATCTAATTTGTACATACTATCATTGCACACAAGCTATCTGCCAGTTGTGCCCATTTGGATGTACACAAGTTGCTCTGCATGATAAACCTTGCCTGATGACTTCTGTATGTTGCTGCGTAGAGCAGGTAAGTTTGTTAATACATATATGCAAGCAAAATGCAAGTCTTCTAAGGCAAAAATCAGCATCCAGTTCTGGAGCCAGACAAACACAGACATCTCTAATATAGATCCAGCACAATCCCATCATCTCCCCAGCTCTTCACTGCCCATCCATCCCTTTAAACTACATGGCATTAATGCATGTGTAACTTCTCTCATTACACTGCAGAATGTACATAACTTCAAGGCCACTTCTTTTCCAAAATCTTCTAACACTCTGATTATTCTCATCAATTTTTTGCCGCAATCTGGATTTGAACTGGCTGATTCAAGGCAATTACTCTAAAACTAACATTAATTAAGGCCAGGAACATGTTTTGTGAATCTCTCATTCTTTGGAGCTTTACGCCTGAAGGTATTTATACCAACATGAAATAATGTATCAAATACATTTTAAATTGTAAATTGCTTAGCAAATAAAATTTTATGAGACAAAAAACCCCCTTATTATAATTTACAACTTTCTTCCCCATGACCACTTCCAGGACATACGACATTGCACAGAAATCTAAAAACATTTTAATATCACTAAGGTGGTGATAAGATGGCCTTCTACAGTAGAGTGACTATATCAGCAGACAAAGGGAGGGCTGAGGATGTCAGTTATCTGCACTTAAGTAAAGCCTTTGACACAGTCCCCTACAACATACGTCTCTCTAGATTGGAAGAGATGGATTCCATGGATGGACAGTTTGGTGGATAAGGAACTCGGACCATTGCATCTAGAGCACAGCAATTAATGGCTCAAAGTCCCAATGGACATCAGTTTTGACATGTTCATCACTGACATAGGGAATGGGACTGATTGCATCCTCAGCAAGTTTGCACTTGACCCCAAGCTGAGCGGCACAGGTGATGCATATGAGGAATAGGATGCCATCCAGAGGGACCCGGACAGGCACAGGAAGTGGGCCCATGGGAACCTCATGAGGTTTAACAACACCAAGTGCAAGGTGCTGCACCTGGGTCAGAGCAACCTGGTACCAGCACAGGCTGGGGGATGGACAGATCTCAGCAGCCCTGCCCAGAAGAGGCTGGACATGACCCAGCCATGGGCACTCACAGCCCAGAGAGCCAAACGTGTCCTGGGCTGCATCCAGAGCAGCGTGGGCAGCAGGGCCAGGGAGGGGATCCTGCCCCTCTGCTCTGCTCTGGTGAGACCCCACCTGCAGTGCTGCATCAGCTCTGGGGTCACAGCACAGGAAGAACATGGACCTGCTGGAGTCCAGAGGAGGCCACAAGGATGATCAGAGGGCTAGAACACCTCTCCTATGAGGAAAGGCTGAGAAAGTTGGAATTGTTCAGCCTGGAGAAGAGAAGGCTCTTGGGAGACCTTATAGCAGCCTCTCAGTACCTAAAACAGGGGGCTACAAGAGAGGTGGTAGAGGGACTTTCTTACCAGGGCATGCAGTGATAGGACAACAGGTGATGGCTTCAGAATGAAAGAGGGCAGGTTTAGACAAGACATTAGGAGGAAATTCTTTACCATGAGGATGGTGAGACACTGGAACAGGTTGCCCAGAGATGATGTGGCTGTTCCATTCCTGGAAGTGTTCAGGGCCAGGTTGGACTGGGCACTGAGCAGCCTGGTCTAGTGGAAAGTGTCCCTGCCCATGTAAGTAGGTTGGAATTGCATTATCTTTAATGTCCCTTCCAATTCATATTATTCTATGATAGTGTAGCTGTCAGTTTAAATTTAGCTGCATTTTAATGACAAATTGATTGCTGTATTCTTTCAGGAATGCTGCCATCAAATTCCAAAGACATTAAGTACCAGGACTTTAGGTTGAATTTAACTTTTTTGGTATTTCGACTCTCATTTTCAGGGCGTGAAAAAACATACTCTTTGACCTGCCCTCATTTTCTTTTCAGAGGTATGTTTTGAACACTTTTTTCCCCAAAATAAAAGGAAGTGTAAAAAAAACCCCACAGATTTTTGGGTACTTGTAGTCAAAGTACCCAAAGGGGTACTTTGGCCTCACTACAAAGGGGTACATGGGAACTCTCTGAAATATCTCCATCTCTTGGCAGGAAGAGCACCTTCCAGTAGTAGAATTGTATTACTCAGCTGGGAGTCAAGATTCCTTGAAGTTCTCCAGATGACAGGCGTGGTGTTCTGCCATGTTGGGTGTTGGATGAAATGACAAGTATGCAGAACAGATCAGAGACAGCAAAACAGTTTCAGTGAAAGATAAAGAAGGAAGGGAGGCCAAGGGGATCAATGCACATGCTAGTTCTCCACTGAAATGTACCCTCAGCACCAATTCATCTTTTCCTTGTAAATCACCAAGCTATAGAAGGTTGCATAGCTGTTTTCCTGATCCAAATCTCTTGCACGCAAATGTTATGCGAAGGTGACTGTCTTTTATAGGCCCTTTGTTTAACAGAACAAACTATTTATTTTTGCTCTTTTGAATATCTACAATTAATTCTTCAATCATACTTAAACTTTAGTTATCTTCAATATTAGATCTATTTTATAATTTACCTCTCAATTACGCATATGCCCATATCAAGGGATGCATATTAACATAATACATAAGATCTTTAACCATGGGAAATTAAAGAGCCCATCAAAAAATATGGAAACAATCTTAGAAGCCTGACAATTGTTTTGATTAATATTGACACTGAAAGGAAACTATAAAGGCTCTGACTGTGTTCATGAAAAACCAAAGAAGAACTGAATTCAAGATGAAGATGCGTGGTTAATGAATATATATTTGACCAGCACTGAAGCTCAATTCACTCCCAGTACAGTATATCACATAACTGGGACTTTGAACACACCACAGGTTAGGATTTTAATATGTAAATGGTAGGTGAGTACTACATGGCTAACATGACTATCCGTGAAAGTCAACTGTTCAGCCATGAGATGCTGCTCTCCAGCACTGTCATCACAAAAATCTTCCACAGCCCCACCTGAATATCCTCAATTTGTTTGATGAGGTGGCCTGCACGTTCCTACTGATTGCTCAGCAGTGCTGCTCAAGACAAACCAGAGCACTTTGCAGGGCAGAGTGTGGGTCTGGCATAGACAGTACAGTTAAGTATGGAACAGTATAAACGAAGCTTACTTACACTTCTTTAATCACTTCTGATAAAACTAGAGTTACAGTATTTTCTTTCCATGTTTTAAGTACAGCTTTACTGAATGACAAGCTGTCTTCAATCTGTGGAAAAAGCATAGCTCCCTTTGTTAAATGAGTTGGATAAATCATGATTTTGCCAGATTACTGGGGTAATTAGGGTTTTTTTCTGACAAAGACACTAAACTACAGATGACTCTAGAATTAGACCACTGTTTTGACACTTGATGATGAACATTTATAAAGATTACTTCTGCAAGCTAATGGAAGTTATGCACTATATATCTACAGGATTAAATGTGTTATAGAACCAGTCACTGATGCACCACTGAAGTCCTCCAAGGCTGCTGTACAATTACATCATCTGTACTTTTCTGTAGCAATATACTATATAGAGCTACTTAAATTTTAGATTTCCTAAAACATCTGTGAACAAGCAACAGGTAATGTATAAAACACATAAAAATATTTGTAACTTCAGCCAATACATCTTCACATAAAAGTTTTGTTCTTCTATTATGCACATAAGGACACAATGTTTCAATCAATTCAGCTGAAATAATATTAGTTATAGGAATATTAATTAAATAGGAAGATAGCTTCCTCTTTGCCTTCCTAGGTGGTCAAAAAAATAATGTTTTAAAAAAAATAAAATATATATTGCTATATATAAAAAATGCTTCCTATTTTTCACAGGATCACAGAATAAGCTGAGCTGGAAGGGATCCCCAAGGATTATTGCGTCCAACTGTTGGCCCTGCATAGCACCATCCCCTTATTTTTGTCCATATGAAATTGAGAAAGGAAGAACATCTTTAAAGAAAAATCAATCCTGTAAAAAAACCAAACCACCCTACCAGTTTCTTACTCTTCCCCCTCTTCTCTTCCCCTTTCAGCTTTCTCTTCTTTTTCTTTCATTTTCAGAAGGTATTCAGTACTCATTAAAGATATTAACAGGAACTAAAACAAGAACTCCTCACTAATTACAAAGCAAAGTAATTCATTTTTCCAGAAATATACTGATGCTGAACAAAAAGAAAACAAACAAATAAGAACGCCATAGTAACACAGTTTGACTATTAGAAACGTCCGCTCAGGCATGGTAGAAACATTAAGGCTCATATCCTGCTGCTCTTAATTGCCTTAGGCTGCAACATCATGGTGGTCAAACAAAGACTAACAAGAAGTGAGTGCCAAGTCCTCCCACACCTGAGAAGCAATGTGATGAGTAAAGAAGCAGGAGAGGTATCACTTTAGCAAGCAGAGCCGTGACAGGCTTTTCCATAATCAGTGTAGAAATTCATTCATTGATACGTGATCAATCCTAAGCTAAGCTTAGGAGATAAACCCGTTTACTAACAGTTGTATGAATAGCTTCCAACCACTCTTTCCATTTTGACATCTTAACACAGCCTTTACCAAAAGAAGTGCAGACTGCTCAATATAGGAAACATGTTACACTAATCAAAGACTGAGTGTAAGAAGCTTAAGTTAGTATAGAAGGTTAGAAAGTACCTTCCTTGCTAATTCATAATTAATATATGCTTCTTTTTTAAAAAAAAAAAGTATCTATTCTTTAACGCCTGGTACTTCTACAGCATTAGCGGTGAAGACCTATTTTTGCTTAATTCTTCCCTCATACTATTGTTTACCATGACTCCAAAATTATCTTGAATGCTATAAAACCCATGATTTCTTAAGGCTAGGATTTCATTGTCTTAGTTACTCTGAAAATAATAAGGCCACTGAAAGGAAAGTATGAACCTCTACAACATTACCTGATGTCCTTCTTGCCTCCCCTTAGGGGGTGTTAATGATGCTAAAAAACATACTAAAAATTAAATACAACCCTCCCTTTCTCCTCCATTCTGGGCTAAATGGACAGTGTTTTGGCAGAGAAGTTGCTGCACTATGTAGGATGAGGTAATGAACGTCCCTGTATGGACACAAGACCAGGCCAGGATTGTGGATGAAGACAAAATAGTGATGACTCTTAAGCAAGATCTGGAGCAAAGAGCTACCCAGGCAGAAGCAGACAGCAGACACCAAAATAGGCTAACACTGAGTAACTGTGGCCCACAGAAGAACTGAGTCTTAAAAAAAAAAGGAACCACCACAGGCACTGCCTGCCACCTTAAAGTTTTAAATTTCTCAGAAGAGGTATTTTCCCCAAACAGCAAGATGAAAAGGGAATGAATAAGTATGTGTGATGGGGTGCTCTTACTCAGCTCGGTTTTGATAGTGAAAATTCCATGAGATTCGTGTCAATGCCTATTTCTCCAACACGGATCTTACAAACTCCAGTGCATTATCCAGACTTCGTGGCTTTGATGCACATGGAGTACACACACAAGACAGCTTTCAAAACAAGTCCAACAAAATGTGCCTCAGAGATTTTTTCTTGTTGCAAACAGAGCAAGATTTCATCCATCAGGTTTCATACGAAGAGTTTCAGAGGACGATGATGCCACATGCAGACAAAAACAGGACAATATCCCTGTGCTCAAAATGGGAGTGCAACCATACTCCAAGCTGTTTGGAGTGGTGAAGAGGGGACAAAAATTGTGCTGTCCTCATGCCATTACAGCCCCGGGCACAGCAGACCCTGCCACGACAGACGGCATGCTCAGCACAGAGTCTCCGGCAGTCCTGAGGACTGCAAACCCCCACAGTAGGCATCACATGTGTTTTGCAGGTGGTCATTTTGCATACACTGAATTCTGAGTCTCTATAATAGCTATCATCCAAGGAAATTTCTCCCCAGGTCAGACAACATGAACACTGCATTTCAGGCATTTGCTGATTATCTGCAGATTTAGGATAGGACAAAGATCTTTTTGATTTTTCCACATGTCAGTGTACTAATCCCACAGCTTTTTCCCAGTGTCCTGCTAGCCTTAAAAATATTCTCCCCTAGCTTGTTTCTGAAGCTGTAGCAAGCTTTTGTTACTCTAAGCAGCTTGAGAAGAGATTCCTGAGAAGAAATGAGGAGAGTGATTAAAAGTGCAGCTCTTGTCAAAACTAATTCATAAACTACAGCATCCAAGCATTGTCAGTGTTGTTTAAGGAGTCTGAGTCAACAAGCTCTGCAAACAGTTCAAAGCAACAGGAAACCACAGAATTTTCCATGTTCATAAAAATGCTCTGAGGTCTGACAAAAATTGTACACATTTGGGGGAAAGTATTGCATAACACTGGCTTCCACTGTGTGGAAAATATTCTGAAATGTAATCTTTTTCTGGACAGGAAGTAACTGACAATACCATCTTGAAGTTAAAATTACAAAGTTGAACAAACACACTCAGTGGACTTGTGAAATGACTACAACTACAGATTTAGTTTTTTCTCTTACAACTTTCATATACAAGGTACATATACAATAACAACTTTCATACCTCAAAACAAGCTTTGAGATAGTAAAGTGGAAGTTACAATCAAGTAACCAAATCAAAATCTCTCCCATACCACCAATGGCTCATCTAGTTCTACACCTACATTCTTAGACCTGTTTTTGCTGCTATATTTTGGTTTATTTGAACTCAGCAAATGTTTAGAAAGTTGCTACAAAAAAGCTTGTTTTCTATATACAGTTGTGAGTTAATATGCATACCTGCCTATTTACCTGTAAAGTTCAAAATGTAAGCCTTACAGACTGTGCTTTGTAGCTATGTAACACTGCACAGGCAGTGCCTTCAAGCTTTTTTCTAAGCTGTTTCGTTTCCATTTAAGAATCAGCTGATTTTAGTATTAGATTTTTAAGCACTTAGGAGTTAGCATAACATCACAAATAATACCTGCCATTTTTCAGGATTTGAGGGGAGAAAAATTATTTAAAGACTTTCACTAAACCTGTTAGGTTAAGTAAAAAATACATTTACCTTAGCCAGAAACATAATTATATACTGTCCAGTACATTTTCAAGGACCTGAAGTTTTAACCAATTTGTTCCAGCTTGAAGTAAGATATTGCACAGTACTTGAAGAGACATAAGGTATAGGAAGTCAGTAGAAAATAATTTAGTGATTACCAGAAATCTATTATCTTTGAAATGTTAGTGTCTCTATAAAGACTAGTGAAAATCTGTGAGCTACCTGGACAACAGAGGGGAAAGTTGCACTCTATTTGCATACCTTAACACCCCACACTTTTGAAAAGAAAATCTAATTAAAAACCCAACAACCTTGCAACATTTTACTGTAGGTTAAGAAGTATATACAAAACATGTATGTATACAGCTAGATGCAAAAATATCATTTTATACAAACCAGGTTAAATTTGATGCCTATGAGCAGACAGAACTCTACTTAAGCCAGCAATTATGGACTTCCATTAGCAGAAAAGCTGTTCACTTGCAATTATTGCATCAATTAATAGAAGTTTTGTATTACATAATGGACAAGTCAGGAGAGCACATAACTTCAAATATTTCAGAAATAAATTCCTTTTTGTAACATTTTGGCACATCCACTAAGGGGGATGACATCTTCAGAAGGGTAACAGAGCTGGTCAAAGGACTGGAGCACAAGTCATACGAGGAGTGGTCGAAGCAGCCGGGGGGATATAGCCTGAAGAAAAAAAGAGGCTGCGGGGAGACCTTATCACTGTCTACCGCTATCTCAAAGGAGGTTGTAGCCAGGTGGGGGTCAGTCTCTTCTCCTAAGTAAAATGTGATGAGAGGATATAGCCTCAATTTGCACCAGGGGAAGTTCAGAGTATGTATTGAGAAAAAATTATTTATGGTAAGGGTTATCAAGCAGGGTGCCCAGGGAAGTGGTGGAGTCATCATTCCTGGAAGTGTTCAAAACACTTTTGGATATGGCACTTGAGGACATGTTTTAGTGGTGACCGTGGTGCTGGTTCTAGGCTGATTGTTGGACTTGGTGATCTTACAGGCCTTTTCCAACCTTAACAATTCTACAATTCACAGGTATGCAATGCTATAAAATAGTCCCCATTTGTTTGGGGAACAAATGGATAACTCCATACATGCCAATCTCAACCAAATGCCCAGGAAGCCCACAACACAGTACCTTCCAGAAAAGGGAGGGAAAGAAAAGAGGTAGGGGAGTTTCATAAAAACAGGCACTGTACAACAACCACTGAGAGCACTTGAAACGTACTGCCATCACATGAAATCCCAAGAGTTAGGATTACCATACCTTGGGAAATAAAGCTCTTGCTATTGAACAAACATGAAGACAAATGAGAAAGTTTACCTAACCTCATTCCTCTTCCATCTGAGCTTCCCATTTGTAAGGGACTCATGAAGGATCTTAGTAAACTTTAGAAGAGTAAAGACCTCTTTCCACAGCACAGATTTACATTTAGCTGTAGGACAGCACAAATATTACAGTCTCACAAATTTAGTAGTATCAACAGCATGGAAGGTAGCAGAGTTGCAAAGCTGAAGACAAATCAGTGCCCAGTACTCAAAATTAAGGCTTATATAATAGAGCAAAGAAAAATCCCAATGAAACTCCTAAATTTTTGGTATAATGACAGTGAACATGGAGGTGCTTATACTAAAGATTAATAAAGCTACCTGTAGGTTATGTATAGGGCAGTGTTAAAATGATTTCTTTTACAAAAAGAAGAAAAATAAACACTGGATTTGCTTTCACTTCTGCAATTCTCTGGCTTTGTTTTAAATGACTGTTCTCCAATGCCCCCATGTGCTGTTACCATATGCTGCTCAAGTTCAGCGGGTAGGCAACCAGCTGAAGTGTTGCAGCAAACATTCACAGCAATAATTTATCACTGACTCTGAAATTTACTACCATAGCTGAAATGATGGTCCATCTCTCTAAGGTTTTCCTTTTTTTGTTCTTCCACACAACCTTGAAAAGCTCAGTTTCATAGCAGGAATCAAGCGAGAGTTCTGGGAATCAAATGAGGTAACAAGAAGTGTATTATCAAGTACTCAGCTTTATCTTCCCAAAGCTCTCACTTCAGTTTGGTAACTTATTCCAGGGATATAGGTATCTTCAGAATTTTTCTAGGTACCTAAGTGATTATTCCTCTAAATTGTGCAAGTAAGTGGACAAAGGTATCTCTGAATAAACATTTACCTGAAATTTGTTTTAATTACAAAATTGGGTAGAACTAACCATTAGCTTTTAATGACTTAAGAGCAGCTAAACTATGTTAGGTTAAATTTTAGAATAAATATTTATCTGTAGTGAAAATACTAAGAAATCATGATAATAAAAAATTGTAATTTTTTCTTGAATTTTGCTCTCTTTGAAAATTCTTGTCAGGAAGTTAAGAGAGGAGTTCTTCTGTCTTTAGAACTAGACAATTACTTTGAAGATGTACAGCTATTTTCCACATCTAGTCACTGAAAGTATTCAGCAGAAGTAAACAAGAAAAACCCAACTCAATGTCAGATTCTAGTCTATGAACAAAGAATCCTGAAACGACAGTGTAGTGAGATATTTCGGAAAGAAGTCTAGATACTAACATTCCTGCAGCACCCCTTACATGCAGTAAGCTAAGCTATGCTGCATCTGGAATAAGAAATAAGCAGGTAATGAATGGTCTAAGAATGCTCGTTTCTCTCCATTCTACAGCAAGGAAATCCAACTTAGCCACACTTGCAACACAAGCAGAAAAGAAAAGAAAGAAGAAAGGAAGAAATATTCATGCTTGTTAGTAAGGTAAATTATTCATGCTTGTTAGTAAGGTAAATTTAGAAAGGCACAAAAGCAACCCACAACCAGGCCTTCTTGTTAGTCCCCCTAGTTACTTGACACCCTCTGTACAGAGACAATTTTTCCTTTGCAATCTTTATCTAAAATCTCCCTGCAATGGAGTTCTGACAGTCAGACTACTCTTACAGAACTCATGTAAATATTTTAAGAGGGGATATTAAGTAGTTTAACTGCTTAGATTGACTTTCTACTGTTATTTCACACAGTACTTTATTACAAAGTCATGCAACAATTAAGTTATAGTTTCCTGTCTTCCAGCATCACCAGTTTTCTTGAGTTTAAATGAATAGATATTTTCTAGACATGGTCCTCAGGAGCAGTATCTGTAGTCTTCAGAACCATTACAAGAGCTACAATTTTAAGGGGAAAAAAAACAGAAGAGAAAAAACAAAACAAAACAAAAACCCCTTAGACCAGCAGCACAAGCACAGCTCTCCAAATAATAGAGGCAGAGAGAGCAAGAGCACAAAGTTGCTTTGGGATCCAGAGACACTGCTAGTGAGACAGGAGTTCGTGTACTGCTTTACAAGCAGGCGCAGCAGCAGTCCCCTTTTCAGGCACATGGAGAAGGATGAAGAAAATGAGGAGGAAGGCTCCAGATGGGACATAATTTTCAATCTCTGCAATCTCCAGAATGCAAGCCTATTCATGACCAGCATGTCATGTCATGTTTTCCTTTTCACATTTCACAAACACCCTCAAATTAATTTATGGATTCTCTAAGATCTAAAGTTCAGTAGTTTCCTTTGCAAAACAATTTTTAGCTTCTGATAAGGGCTGTTTATGCCACTCACAAATAACTAATTAGACCAACTGATGCTGACTAAACAAGGTGAGAATTAAGCCAAATTGCATGGGGCCACATAAGTGCTCTTGCTGAGGCACAGACAGGTAGAAACAGCACCTTGCAAGGTCTTTGATGTTAATCAGTGGTTGGTGTGATTTAAGGGTCATAAAACAACATTGGTAGAAATGCTACCCAGAGCAGCAGATTCAGAAAATTGACAAGACTGAAACTCCTTGCTTTGTCCTGACATGAAAGCATAAGACTGTCTGTAAATCAACACACTCTGTTCTAAAGTTTGGTTAGATCAATTTAGTGGCTGTAATAAAATCCTTCAGCAGCACTGACAAGTGTCACCATGCACAGGTAGTGCAGTATGAAGGAAGTGAGAATAGAAGGATGGCACTAGGACATGAAGCTATGTAGATCACTGAAATAATAAGAGTGGCAATCCCACATCATCTTAGATGCCATAAAATACAGCAAAGTTCAATAAACAATGTAAACACAGTATTTTCTGATTTGACATTCAGTGTGATTTTGCATGCTCCATCAAGTCTCATCATTGCTTAGACAAGAATTTCTGTTCTGATGGCTGTATTTCACAGCTACGGAGCAAAGTGGCAAAGCTGGGGCTTTTGACAATACACTGATGAGCATTCTGGAACCTAGAAAATAATAGAAGNCAGGGATATAGGTATCTTCAGAATTTTTCTAGGTACCTAAGTGATTATTCCTCTAAATTGTGCAAGTAAGTGGACAAAGGTATCTCTGAATAAACATTTACCTGAAATTTGTTTTAATTACAAAATTGGGTAGAACTAACCATTAGCTTTTAATGACTTAAGAGCAGCTAAACTATGTTAGGTTAAATTTTAGAATAAATATTTATCTGTAGTGAAAATACTAAGAAATCATGATAATAAAAAATTGTAATTTTTTCTTGAATTTTGCTCTCTTTGAAAATTCTTGTCAGGAAGTTAAGAGAGGAGTTCTTCTGTCTTTAGAACTAGACAATTACTTTGAAGATGTACAGCTATTTTCCACATCTAGTCACTGAAAGTATTCAGCAGAAGTAAACAAGAAAAACCCAACTCAATGTCAGATTCTAGTCTATGAACAAAGAATCCTGAAACGACAGTGTAGTGAGATATTTCGGAAAGAAGTCTAGATACTAACATTCCTGCAGCACCCCTTACATGCAGTAAGCTAAGCTATGCTGCATCTGGAATAAGAAATAAGCAGGTAATGAATGGTCTAAGAATGCTCGTTTCTCTCCATTCTACAGCAAGGAAATCCAACTTAGCCACACTTGCAACACAAGCAGAAAAGAAAAGAAAGAAGAAAGGAAGAAATATTCATGCTTGTTAGTAAGGTAAATTATTCATGCTTGTTAGTAAGGTAAATTTAGAAAGGCACAAAAGCAACCCACAACCAGGCCTTCTTGTTAGTCCCCCTAGTTACTTGACACCCTCTGTACAGAGACAATTTTTCCTTTGCAATCTTTATCTAAAATCTCCCTGCAATGGAGTTCTGACAGTCAGACTACTCTTACAGAACTCATGTAAATATTTTAAGAGGGGATATTAAGTAGTTTAACTGCTTAGATTGACTTTCTACTGTTATTTCACACAGTACTTTATTACAAAGTCATGCAACAATTAAGTTATAGTTTCCTGTCTTCCAGCATCACGAGTTTTCTTGAGTTTAAATGAATAGATATTTTCTAGACATGGTCCTCAGGAGCAGTATCTGTAGTCTTCAGAACCATTACAAGAGCTACAATTTTAAGGGGAAAAAAAACAGAAGAGAAAAAACAAAACAAAACAAAAACCCCTTAGACCAGCAGCACAAGCACAGCTCTCCAAATAATAGAGGCAGAGAGAGCAAGAGCACAAAGTTGCTTTGGGATCCAGAGACACTGCTAGTGAGACAGGAGTTCGTGTACTGCTTTACAAGCAGGCGCAGCAGCAGTCCCCTTTTCAGGCACATGGAGAAGGATGAAGAAAATGAGGAGGAAGGCTCCAGATGGGACATAATTTTCAATCTCTGCAATCTCCAGAATGCAAGCCTATTCATGACCAGCATGTCATGTCATGTTTTCCTTTTCACATTTCACAAACACCCTCAAATTAATTTATGGATTCTCTAAGATCTAAAGTTCAGTAGTTTCCTTTGCAAAACAATTTTTAGCTTCTGATAAGGGCTGTTTATGCCACTCACAAATAACTAATTAGACCAACTGATGCTGACTAAACAAGGTGAGAATTAAGCCAAATTGCATGGGGCCACATAAGTGCTCTTGCTGAGGCACAGACAGGTAGAAACAGCACCTTGCAAGGTCTTTGATGTTAATCAGTGGTTGGTGTGATTTAAGGGTCATAAAACAACATTGGTAGAAATGCTACCCAGAGCAGCAGATTCAGAAAATTGACAAGACTGAAACTCCTTGCTTTGTCCTGACATGAAAGCATAAGACTGTCTGTAAATCAACACACTCTGTTCTAAAGTTTGGTTAGATCAATTTAGTGGCTGTAATAAAATCCTTCAGCAGCACTGACAAGTGTCACCATGCACAGGTAGTGCAGTATGAAGGAAGTGAGAATAGAAGNGCAATAATTTATCACTGACTCTGAAATTTACTACCATAGCTGAAATGATGGTCCATCTCTCTAAGGTTTTCCTTTTTTTGTTCTTCCACACAACCTTGAAAAGCTCAGTTTCATAGCAGGAATCAAGCGAGAGTTCTGGGAATCAAATGAGGTAACAAGAAGTGTATTATCAAGTACTCAGCTTTATCTTCCCAAAGCTCTCACTTCAGTTTGGTAACTTATTCCAGGGATATAGGTATCTTCAGAATTTTTCTAGGTACCTAAGTGATTATTCCTCTAAATTGTGCAAGTAAGTGGACAAAGGTATCTCTGAATAAACATTTACCTGAAATTTGTTTTAATTACAAAATTGGGTAGAACTAACCATTAGCTTTTAATGACTTAAGAGCAGCTAAACTATGTTAGGTTAAATTTTAGAATAAATATTTATCTGTAGTGAAAATACTAAGAAATCATGATAATAAAAAATTGTAATTTTTTCTTGAATTTTGCTCTCTTTGAAAATTCTTGTCAGGAAGTTAAGAGAGGAGTTCTTCTGTCTTTAGAACTAGACAATTACTTTGAAGATGTACAGCTATTTTCCACATCTAGTCACTGAAAGTATTCAGCAGAAGTAAACAAGAAAAACCCAACTCAATGTCAGATTCTAGTCTATGAACAAAGAATCCTGAAACGACAGTGTAGTGAGATATTTCGGAAAGAAGTCTAGATACTAACATTCCTGCAGCACCCCTTACATGCAGTAAGCTAAGCTATGCTGCATCTGGAATAAGAAATAAGCAGGTAATGAATGGTCTAAGAATGCTCGTTTCTCTCCATTCTACAGCAAGGAAATCCAACTTAGCCACACTTGCAACACAAGCAGAAAAGAAAAGAAAGAAGAAAGGAAGAAATATTCATGCTTGTTAGTAAGGTAAATTATTCATGCTTGTTAGTAAGGTAAATTTAGAAAGGCACAAAAGCAACCCACAACCAGGCCTTCTTGTTAGTCCCCCTAGTTACTTGACACCCTCTGTACAGAGACAATTTTTCCTTTGCAATCTTTATCTAAAATCTCCCTGCAATGGAGTTCTGACAGTCAGACTACTCTTACAGAACTCATGTAAATATTTTAAGAGGGGATATTAAGTAGTTTAACTGCTTAGATTGACTTTCTACTGTTATTTCACACAGTACTTTATTACAAAGTCATGCAACAATTAAGTTATAGTTTCCTGTCTTCCAGCATCACCAGTTTTCTTGAGTTTAAATGAATAGATATTTTCTAGACATGGTCCTCAGGAGCAGTATCTGTAGTCTTCAGAACCATTACAAGAGCTACAATTTTAAGGGGAAAAAAAACAGAAGAGAAAAAACAAAACAAAACAAAAACCCCTTAGACCAGCAGCACAAGCACAGCTCTCCAAATAATAGAGGCAGAGAGAGCAAGAGCACAAAGTTGCTTTGGGATCCAGAGACACTGCTAGTGAGACAGGAGTTCGTGTACTGCTTTACAAGCAGGCGCAGCAGCAGTCCCCTTTTCAGGCACATGGAGAAGGATGAAGAAAATGAGGAGGAAGGCTCCAGATGGGACATAATTTTCAATCTCTGCAATCTCCAGAATGCAAGCCTATTCATGACCAGCATGTCATGTCATGTTTTCCTTTTCACATTTCACAAACACCCTCAAATTAATTTATGGATTCTCTAAGATCTAAAGTTCAGTAGTTTCCTTTGCAAAACAATTTTTAGCTTCTGATAAGGGCTGTTTATGCCACTCACAAATAACTAATTAGACCAACTGATGCTGACTAAACAAGGTGAGAATTAAGCCAAATTGCATGGGGCCACATAAGTGCTCTTGCTGAGGCACAGACAGGTAGAAACAGCACCTTGCAAGGTCTTTGATGTTAATCAGTGGTTGGTGTGATTTAAGGGTCATAAAACAACATTGGTAGAAATGCTACCCAGAGCAGCAGATTCAGAAAATTGACAAGACTGAAACTCCTTGCTTTGTCCTGACATGAAAGCATAAGACTGTCTGTAAATCAACACACTCTGTTCTAAAGTTTGGTTAGATCAATTTAGTGGCTGTAATAAAATCCTTCAGCAGCACTGACAAGTGTCACCATGCACAGGTAGTGCAGTATGAAGGAAGTGAGAATAGAAGGATGGCACTAGGACATGAAGCTATGTAGATCACTGAAATAATAAGAGTGGCAATCCCACATCATCTTAGATGCCATAAAATACAGCAAAGTTCAATAAACAATGTAAACACAGTATTTTCTGATTTGACATTCAGTGTGATTTTGCATGCTCCATCAAGTCTCATCATTGCTTAGACAAGAATTTCTGTTCTGATGGCTGTATTTCACAGCTACGGAGCAAAGTGGCAAAGCTGGGGCTTTTGACAATACACTGATGAGCATTCTGGAACCTAGAAAATAATAGAAGAAATACAAAATCATAGAATCAAGTCATCATGTTTCCATTGACATAAATGGCAATTATATGGTAAACAGTGATACTATTTAAAAATTAGTCTAACTGCTGTTTTTCTAATCTTTGACTTTGAGAGACAATGCTAAAATAATACTAGTCATAATTTTGTTATTATTAAGACTAGATGTCTTGGCAATTTGTTAACACCAGAAAAACCAAGGAATACATATCTTCCTTGTTTATTGCTCCACATTTGGAATTTGTCTCAAAGATATGACTGTACTAAAATGAGGTTTCCTCATTTGGCACCACAGTCTTCAGCAACTTCTCTTTGCTTCTTAATAGCTTTAATTCATCCCCTTATTAGCTCTAAACTTCCATTTTGCTTCTCTGTAGACCTTCATACAGAAACAATCACACCATCTCACCACTTCTCACCCAATCAACCACATCCACTCCATCTTTTTCCACATCTCCAGGTTATTAATTTTGACATGCTTTCTCCATGTGAAAAAGCTTTTTCTTCAAGTGGGCCTGGCACTTGTCATGCCTTTCATTTCCAGCTTAAAACCCACCAACAACATATTTGACATTATGAATTTGTCAATCAACAGTCAGCTTTAAGAGCTTTTGTACTTAACCCTCAAAAACAAACACCCTGAAATAAACCACTAGCACTACCACATGTTGACTGTAGACACCTCAAAGCTGAGCTCATGATTCACCAGCCCCAGTGGAAGTATCAGTATAGTATAAGGAGTGGCTGAATAGACATGCATTTCATCACCAGCACTTGATCTTGAAACAATTTGCAATCCCAACCAGAGTGCTACAGCTGCAGGTTAAATTTCAAAGGAAAAAACCACCGGTCCACATCAAAAGATGAGAATTGGATCATTTTATTTGTATCAAGGAACTGAATTAGACTCCTAGAAAGGTAAACATATTAATTTTATATTCACAAATAACAAATCAATTTGAATCACCCATTCGGTGCTACAGGAACTATAAAGACTCTTTAATTCATTTTGAGCATATTATTACCATGCCAGCAAGTTTCTCCCTTCTGATAACTTACAGCTGAGTAAACACTATTGAATTTTGGATGTAGTGGTTGAACCTATATTGACCTGTAACTGGGAGTCCCAGGTCTGCTTCCATGGTTGTTCACAGCACACTTATGCCAAACATTCTGAGACACCCAAACACCATTCCTCACAGGTAATGCAGTTTGCTCATCAGATCACTGAAGGAATTCCTAACATGGCTCCAAATCCTGTCTCTCCCAATGACATGCCTCGCACTGTCAGGCAACCTCCCACTGCAGTGAGATGCAAAACAATGATAAAGGGCAAAATCCATTTTTAAATATACTAGTATGAATACACACTGTGCATGGAGCAAAGAGTGCTCTGCACAGCCCACTGCAGCAGCTGACGAGGGAAAAGTTAGACAGGGCTGCATAGTAAGCATCAGTCAAGGAATTGTGCCAAGTGCTGTGCCATGGAGATGAACCCCAACAGGCAGACCTGGACTGGACTCTTCATTCCACTGATTAGCAGCTCATGAGGGGAGAGCAGTCAATATTGTCTACCAACTTCAGCAAGGCTTTTGACACCATCGCTCACAACATCCTCATACACAAATTCAGAAAGTCTGGAGTGAATGAGTGGACGGTGAAGTTGATTGAGAACTGGCTGAATAGCAGATCCCAGAGGGTTTAAATCAGTGGCAAAGTTGGAGGCCGGTCCCTAGTGGTGATCTGTCCCTAGCGTCCCAAGGTTCAATACTGAGCCCTGTTTAACTTGTTCATCCTTGACCTGTAGAAAGGGGCAGATTTCTCGTCAGCAAATTCAGTTATGATACTATGCTGGGACGAGTGACTGATACCTCTGAGTGCTGTGCAACACTTCAGAAGGATTTCAAAAGGATGGAAAGACAGACAGAGAAGAACCATCTGAAATTCAGCAAAGGCAAGTGCAGGGTCCTGCTCCTGGGGAAGAACAACCCCAGGCACCAGCACAGGCTGGGGCTGACCTGCTGGGGAGCAGCTCTGCACAGAAGGACCTGGAGGGTCTGGTGGACAACAAGCTGTCCATGAGCCAGCAGAGTGTCCTGGTGGCCAAGAAGGCCAATGGTACCCTGGGGGCATTAGGAACAGCACTGCCAGCAGGGAGTGGAAGGTGATCCTGCCCTCGTACTCAGCCCTGGTGAGACCTCCAGTGTCCAGGCTGTGTCCAGTTCTGGGCTCCTCAGGACAACAGAGACATGGAGCTCCTGGAGTGGGTCCAGCGGAGGTTAAAAAGATGATGAGGGGCCTGGAGCATCTCTCTTAAGATGAAAGGCTGAGGGGGCTGGGGCTGTTCAACATCAAGAAGAAACAACTGAGAGAGGATCTCATCAGTGTATACAAGTATTGGAAGGAAGACTGTCAAGATGATGGACTGGTGGTGGACCATCTTCTCAGAAGTGCCAAGCAACTGGAGAAGAGACAATGCAGATATTGATGCACAGGAACATGAACATGAGGAAGAACTTTGGTACTATGCAGGTGACCGTGCACTGGAACAGAAGGCCCAGAGAGACTGTGGAGTCTCCCTCACTGGAGATATTCAAGAACTGTCTGGACACAATCCTGTGAAATGTGCTCTGGGATGACCCTGCTTGAGCAGGGAGGTTGGACAACATGACCCACTGTGGTCCCTTCCTATTTTACCCAGTCTGTGATTCTGTGAAGATGATAGCTCTGGAAACACAAAACAGCATCAGTACTACCCCCAGGTATTGCTACTGAAATAATGTAAAGAAACATTTCCTCACTGACAGCTCATGCACTTACTTTGATTGTGCTGGTGGCGGCTGGTAAAGACAAAGTGTTAGGTGTTGTACTGGAACTACATTAGCAACCACTTTGCAAACAGCACTTCAAAATTTAGCTTATACTTCTGAAAGGCGCTTACAATGACCTTAGCTCTAACCCCAAGATAGCACGTAGGTGTCACGGCTTTACTCGGATGAAAATAAGTTTAAAAAATCAGGTCTCAGAACACTGCTTAGCATTTTGACAAACTGAGCAAAAAAAATGGATACCATACAGTTGGTGCAGAAGTTTTGGCTCAAATTGCCTACTTTAGAGCTCAATAAAAATATTCAGCAATAAATGCATGCTACTACAGTTAAGAAACATCTAATCAAAGAGCAAGAATCAGTGTTTGTTAAGAGCTAGTTATTTCAGCATCACCTTTTTTTTATGAACTATTTTCCTTACATGGTACCTGAATGAACAGGTTTTGAATGCATGGAACCCTACCAATGTGTGAAACAAGAATTAGAAAAGCCTCCCTCACCCCCACCTGTGCATAAATATCAGAACAGATATTAAATATAAGAAACCAAACCTCAGTGCTTCTGTATCCATGAAATAAACAGTGGCCAAAACTAAGCAAGTTCATTAGCTATTTACAGAATGCTTCCATTGCAAAGTCAGTTTTAAAGAAAGCTGCATTTAAAAACATTTTATAGCTGTATGGTAAACATGGTATAGTCTTCCCAAACTGGAGCACTTAGGTGCTCCCATGGTTATGTCCAAAAAAGGCTTAACTGAAGCATCAAATACTAGCCATGTAGCAGAATCTGCCATTTACCACTCACTAACTGTTTCTGTGTTTACAAACAGACTGGTTAATATAGGAAATAGAATGCCATGAGAAGGAAGTACTCATACCATAGTTAACTGCAAAAATTTTTCCAGTGTTACAAGCTAATGAAGAGTAACAGCTCTTCAGAAAGACGAGCAGCATAGATATAAGAAAATGAAATCTAGGGTTCCCTGAATAAGCGAAGTCTTGGGTTTTACAAAAACATTAGCCAGTGGCAGACACAATGGTGGAGACAAACACAATGGTGGAGCAGAAGGTAACCTTTACGAGATCTAGTTATGAATTCTATCTGTAAAGGCTGATTTAGTGCAAGTGATTTGAGGAGTACCATGTCCATCTCTAAGCACTCAAGACCAGCAGTATTCTTTAAATGTTGGATTTGCTGTTGTTACTAAGAAGGATAAGAAAGGACTCTTTAAATATATTTTAATGCCAAGTAAAATTGTTCTTTGTAAGAACAATTGGGGAAGAAGCAGATTGTCTTTCTTTGTCTAAGAACTTCACCCCAGAATAATAATTCTCCAGTTCTGCTAATAATAAAAGTGGCATATTGAAAACAACCCTATAATACTCTTCGTCATTCCATCCCACTAATAGAACTATTCTAGCTTTTGTTACAGTGTGATTTTAAAAACTACAATTAATGTGGACAAAAGAGGAAGTTTTGTTGTTTTGGTTTTTTTTAATTTCTATGTCACATTTAAGCTCACCAAATACATAACTCTCAGTAAAAACTACTTCAGATCTCAAGTGGCCCATTAAGATCCACTGTAAGAGACATAGGCAGCATTTACATTCAGATATGAGCTTATCTTAGGGAATCTAGTATTCAGTGCTCATTTCACAAAATTCAGCCAAAATGGACCATTATTTAATCACATGCTTGAGCACCTGTGTCTTTTGTATGTAAACGTCTCAAAGATCCTTTGAGTTTTACTATCATGCATAGCCAGACATACTACCTGACCTGCGCAGTACTTCTGAGAACCATGAGTACCTAGGACTCAAATCAGCAGGACACAATCTATTCCCAAGCACTGCTAATTGTTTCTGGGTAAAAATCAGTTCTTCCATATGTCTAGATGTAGAAAAGGGACTTATACTTGAATGTTGAAAAATCACTTGGAAATCAGCATCCAGAAGCTCCAAGTAAGTTAAATCTGACAGAAGTGTTCCTGTCTAATTGCAGGTTAACTCTTTTAGTCATGAACAGTCAGTGAAAAACCCAAGTAGTGCAAAAGCATAGGTTAAAGTCAATCATCCAAATAGCTGCTTAGGACCCCAGTTTACTGCACACAGTCATTTGACAGCACAGATACACAGCACATATTATTGCATATGCTTATTTTTGTTAGCATGAAAACCACCCGAAGATACTGTAGAGTACACAGCCATGGCAGGTAAGTCATACTGGAGAAAACAAGTGTTTTCTCCAATATCACACAGTACATTCTTTCAGAATTTTGTACAGACAAGCCAGGGCTAGCAGTCTGTTGGAAATGAACAGACCTAAGAAGTAGGCCTAAGAATTGTGAGAATATATGTCAAAGATGATTTATTTCACCAACACTTCACTGTAAAGTGCTGACCATTTAAAGCTTATTCTTCAGTTTTCAAAGCTCAGGGAAGATCTCATAATATGTCCTATTACAAGAAGAGCTTCAAGATTAAGTATGGATCCAAGACTACAGCATACTATTTACACAATTAGTAATTTAAAAGCACTTAACCCAAATTCTACACCCAGCAATATAATCTATTATTGTTTGGGCTTACCAAGTTTGTTTGGGTTTGGCTACGGTGTTGTTTTGTTTTACTATAAAATACATTATTCAAAGCAGAAAGAAGTACCATTTCTCAATAAGCTGAGAGTCAACCTAGCGGACAGTCACAAAAAACCTTTCCAGACCTGAGCTTCAAAACTGAGGAGCAAAGTTCAACAGCAGCAGGTCTGAGTTCAGACCTTTATAAACATTTCCCACCAGAATAAACAAACACTGCCGTAGTAAGAGGTAGGTCTATCTTACCTATAGTTGCCCTTCCCTTGTGCACACCCCTGTATTTGTAGTCAGCTAGGTTACAGTACTGACACAGCTCACTGCACAAACATTGGTGCTGTAACAGACAAGTGGAAGAAGCAGTGCTTGCCTTCTGTGGTTCCCACCATTTGGTGGCAAGATCTGTAAAAATTTAATAATGAGGATGTTGGCAAAGAGCACAACCACAGACATCAACAAAACAGTGCCTGTGAATCATTTGCATGTATGTGGAGAAGAAGAAAAACCTGAGAGGAGCTATGTATTTCCAGTTCTCCCCTCTCATTACAGAAAACAAGTGATGCAGTCTGCTTAAGTTAGCTAACTTGATAACTGTAACTAAAAAAAGCAGAAATCATGACTAGTTACTGCAAATGTCAATACATGCTTGTATCTGGCAACCCAACATCATCTATTGCATGTTTAAACAGTATCTTCCTAGACTAATTTTTTAACGATGACTGGCATTCATCACTACTTGCCACCAAAGAAGCATATCAGAGTGCAGTCTGTTGCCAGCAGCATGATTGTGATGCAGCTCCAGAAAATCAATATAGTATTGAAACACAGTTCCATTACTTCACCAAATGGAGTAATGCCACTACCAGGACTCTGTGTAGATAAAACAGAGCTCAACACTGCATAGTGCAAGGACCAGGTAGAATAAACCCACAGCTCCCTCTAGCCTCTTCTCCCCTCTAATATTTCTGTCCTGAACACAATACTAATTTTGGTGGATCTCACATGGCTGAGCCTTGTGAAATATAAAAAATTTGAAACAGAATGGAGGAAAAGAAGTCTACTATCAAAACTGGATATAAAAATCAGATTTTTCATAATGCACTGCTTTCACACCCATTACACCTTACCTTTAAGACTGAATACATCTGAAAAGGCCTTGCAGGGAGAACAGCACAAAAGCCTGAACTAGAAAGCATGCTCTTCGAATTTTTTTTTTTAAACTTTCACCTAAATAGGGCTTTTAAATAGGGCATTTAAAGACATGTTTCATGGTATCTTTAAAATAGAAGAAAAAAAAAAGAAGAGGTGGACTCCAGCTTTTTTTCCACTTTAAATAGTACAGAATACTTTGACTTTTTGTTCACTGTCACAGTTAACTGTTACTAACACTATAACCACACACATGGGGAAGCCTGAGGGTCTTCTCCAGCGCAAAACTGTCTCAGATACAAAGTGCACATTGGTAAAACACACTGGTTTCCCTGCTAAGCACCTCTTAACTTTTAACTTCTGGACCAATTACATTGGTCCTCGGTAATTACTTTAGGCCTCAACAGCTTCCAAATTAAAGATATCTAAAGGAGAAGAAAAATTAAGTTCTAGTCTGTAGTATCTGCATTTTCTGTATGGTCTGGAATACCTTGGAAAACCATAGCCTCAACTAAAACAATGTCCGAGGCACCTACACTAATGAGAAACTACCAGTAAATTAGTGTTACATCATAAGATATTGCTATTCTCTGAAGAACACCAGTGCATAGACACAGATTTGAAAGGCAATGATTTAAAGAGTGATTAGCTAAGAGCCTTAAATCAAATTACAGTTTTACGAGACAATCATAAAGAATAAAGGTTTTGCAACAAAAATTCCCATAAAAGTGACATCTAATAGTAGGCAGATATACTCTGCTCAGCTCTAGTTAAGTGTCATTGCCTTCCCTGATTAGATGTGCTGACCTGTTACAGAATTACAAGCCATAGCAATCTCTGTGGCTCCAAGACTGAGTGTTTCCTTAGATACTGGCTCAATATCTAGTTGAATCCTGCAAAGATAATAGTAACTGTGGTAGAGCAAGCATTGTTTTGGAAAAAGAAAACACAAGAACACACACACAAAGAACATACACATATTTGATGCTTGCCTTGAGACACTGAGAATAAAAATAATCTCAACATGATGAATCAGAAGGACTTAAATGTTTATTTTCAGCAGAAGTAGGATTCTTTCTAAAGGGTCGGCCTATAAAATCTTAATAATGCATGGAAATATCAAAACAGATCAACTGCAACCTTAATTCATTACAAATACCTTCACTAGGTCAGCAACCATCCTCTCATGATACCCAGGACACTCATTTATGTTTTACCAGGCCAGAAGATCTGGTTCAGATTTCTCATGCTTGTTTTGAAGTCAGAAAGTGACTGTGACAGAATATAATTTAAGCATGGTAGAGGGTCTACACATATTGTTCTCTGAAAAGTAGTTTTTTAACCATTTCAGGCTGACTTACATGCTGTCTGTTTTGGTATTTATACATTACTAATTCTTTACCAATAATCAAGTTTTGTTAGTGTTATCTGCAGAACTTGTTATACTCTCCATTCTGCTACAGAGGACAGCATAAACTACTTTTCTGCCATTGCTTTCACACAATAAGCATCTCATTTTACCCCGAGACAGCAAGATGGCCAGGAATTGCAGTAACACTGAACTGCTGCCAAGAAGCTACACCTTCCGCTCTACTGTCTGCAGTATTTCTGTGGAGCACAGCTCATGGAAGTGCTGCTAAAACCAAGTTTGGGGAAAGCTACCCATTAAGTCTTGTGGGAGGAAAACAGGTTAAAGAATTTGACTCTGGACAAATTCAGTGATCAATAATACTTCTGGCTCCCAACAGCTTTACAGTGTTCATGTCTTGTTAGCCAGATACAAAAAGCAAACAAACATTTCAGGACAAGACTGTAGTTGTCCTGTTTAAAGAAACGTGTCTGACTAACTGCACATACTTCAAATAGTTTAAGATCTAGGAGTGGATCAACCAGTTGCAGACTACCAAAAATTAAAATATTTATTTCTAGGCAATTGCAGCACTAACAAGTATACCCTAAAATACTAATCTTTTTCAATATTCTCCAGCCAACTTAAAATGCTAGTAAAATTCTGCCATCTCAAACTGACATGTATCATAACCACCTTTACGAAGCTAAATACTAAATATAGTCCAACAAAACTGAAGATGACACCTTGATTAACATGACGTAACAGAGCACATCTTCCAGAAGCTTTTACCTTGTAATTCCTTATAATTGAGTATGAATGATGGGAAAAGCAAGTAGCAAATTTAGATATCTGTCCACAGCCATCATGTAAAGGCCATCATGTGAAGTAGTTATGGAGAGACTATGCATCAAAAAATCAGGAATTAATACTAGATATTATGTTTAACAGTACATCAGTTTCTGCATCCCTACCAGAATTCACAGCTGTGCAGCTTCCCCATTGTGTCTGGAAAGAAGTGCATTCATTCCAGGCTGAACAACAACTGCATCACTGTCTCTACTTCCCCTGCTCACAGATCAGAGTACAAGTAGTGCCAATGACAACAAAAATATAGCAACGGTTCCAACTTGTAGCACAGTACTTACCTGGTCAATGCATACAACAGCCTAAACTGCCAATATAAACCCTGAGTATGCTTTAGAGCTGTTCCTTGAGGATTTTTAAAGCAATCAGACTTCTGCTCAAAGAAGACTGATGGTGCAATACTGACAATGAACACATGAATACACGTTATCAACTAGGACAGAAGATAGTTTTTACACAAAATCCATGTTTCCCTACTAAAGAATGCTATATTGTATGTGGTCAACCTAACAAAAGGTTGTCCACAATGGTTATATCACTCAACAGTAACTGTTGATAAGAATTTGTCTTTATGCAACAGGAATGAGGAACTGGGAGAAGTGAGACAGACTGGCAGATAGAGAAGACTGAACATCCTGTGTGTCTGGCCTATATAATCCACAGGGCTTGATATACTTACCTTCTGTGTAGATGAGAGACACGCAGAGGCATACAGGATACAGCACTAAGAAAGTGTCCTGAACTACTCTGCATTTCTCTAGTTTCCACTCTCCCAAAAAAATGTTGAATAGCAGCACTGGCCCAAAGCCCAGTTACTCACCAGTTGGTTTCCACCACACACCCAGTGCATAATTACCTGGCTTGCCTGATGGTATTGCATGTGCCGAACAGTCTGAACTACACCAGCAGAACAGAACGAGTTCTTCATTATATTAAAGTAGACTAAAAAAGCCCCTGCTGGTTTGGCAAGCCAACATCCCTCCCCCAAGTTTTCTGTGTTCTAACCATTGAAATAGGTGAGCTCTCCACCAGCCAGGTACTACAAGATCAGTCTACAAGCTTACACAGCATAGCAGTACCCATTAAATACTGAATATAATACACAAACCATCATGTAACCCAGGTACACTAAATTACCAATGATTTAGCAACTTGCTTCTAGAACACTCAATTTTTAGACCTAAGTAGAGTAGAGAGTATCAACTGTTGAATTAAAAGCCCAGTGCCCCTTGGTGTAGAAACACTCTGAAATCCACGGGCACGTGCATTTAGAAATTAATACAAAACAGCTACCTAATCAAGACCTCTGCTCTGAACAGTAACAGATGTCTGACATTTAACCACAGATCCTCTAAGTAGGTGCTGGCCCTGACTTGGGTGTGCTCACTCAGATTTAGAGAGATGTGGGCTTATCAGTAACACATTCCCACATTTCAGGGTTTGTCTTCCTTGTTAGAAGATGGTCTGCAAGGGAATTCTATATTGCAGTACCCCAAAGCATACTGTCTAAAATGTCTTTAAAACATTTGCGAGCAAATTTATTCTTCTTGACCTTAATGTGCCAAGACACTACTCAAGTCATCACACCAACAACTGTGTTTTTTAAGATTATTTCAACTCTCTAGAGATAGGGATTTGTACTGTTTATTAAGAAGCTATGACACTAAAACACTAGGAGAACTGGAGTTCTGGAGAGGATGTTTGCTCCTCTTCAACATTTCAGTGGATTTGTAATATGATATGCTAACTCAAATATCTACAAACATAGTATTGATTTTAAATCAATGAGAAGATTTCCATTATTTTAATTTAACATAATCCTGTGTGTGACTAGCAATTTTAATTATATATCCCAAAAAATTATAATATCATTTAGACTTTTGGCAGAAACATCACTTGCTTGGATATGTAGACAGCTGCAAGCTTGGGTTTATTCTGTTTGATTTTTTTTTTTTAATGGAAGGGAAGACAACAGAAAAACTAGCCTAAGGAGCAAGGAGTCATTCCTTCCTACATCTTGACCTGTGACCCCCAGTGATAGGGCAGAAACAAGGATGCAGCTGTTATCACCACACATGCAAGGAAGTTAATAAACTGAAGAATTCAAATGTCCTAACAGCTCGAGGAGACATCTATAACTCCCATAGTAAAACACCAATTTCACATCCGAATTCCTAAGTGACCAAAATACAAAGGACATGATTTGTAACTTTTGTAGACTTAGAAAATCTGCCTCCACCTTGCAGTTTGCCAGATCATACCAGCTTTCTCTTGCTTTGGAACATGGATGAGTTTCCATTCCACTATCAGACAAGCCCGGCAGCACGGATTATTTTTTCAAATCACTATACAAATTCCTAAGGATACGACCGTGGAAACTTTTCATATGTATCTATGTCACATTTTTATCCAGCAATTTATATGAGATCTGACTAATTTTATGGATTTTATTCCTTCTCATTTCCTTAGGCTCTCAAGTGGATTCCCCACTTTACTAGGGAACCTGCTGTGAAGCCGATTTCCTTAGAACATTCAATTTATTGAGAAATTCCTACGTAGCTCGGTATTCTCTGAAGACTTCAGAAGAGTGAAAGCGAGCCTTCGCTGTTCCGGAATTTCACCCTAGCGCACTGAGTTTAAAGCACTTGTTTTCAGGACTGAACATCGCCTAACAACCCGGGAAAGGTCCTCAGAGTGGGGAATTGGGAGCCAAGACGGCTCTTCCAGAATTCCGATGTGGCTACGGCAGAGACAAACCTCTGCAGATCGAGGTGCGCCCCTCACGGATCGCACGGCTCTCCCCTCACCGGGCTGATGCACGGCACCGACTGCAGCAGGATTCCTGCTGCTGGCGCACCCCGGCAGTGAGACCCCTCGCCTCCGTGCGCATCCAGCAGCGCCCACAGCTCCGCGGGCGGCCGCTCCCACCCCCAGCCCCGGCACCAGCCCGGCGGCCCCCGCGACATCCTTACCCCATGGCGGCCGGCAGCGCCTGGCACCGGTGGTGCCGCGTCCCCGGGGCGCTC
>VZSE01006133.1:22591-170262 GCA_013398275.1 Promerops cafer | reverse complement strand
TTAAATAGAAAACGTCACCGCGCTCCCCTACGCACCGACGTCACGCCCCGCTCCCGGCGCTGACGTCACCGGGGTGCGGAGGATGATGTCAGAG
The DNA here is from genome assembly GCA_013398275.1 of Promerops cafer. Classification (NCBI taxonomy): domain Eukaryota; kingdom Metazoa; phylum Chordata; class Aves; order Passeriformes; family Nectariniidae; genus Promerops; species Promerops cafer. The sequence goes on along the minus strand of VZSE01006133.1, from coordinate 170,168 downwards.
TGGTCCACGCCGCCGGAAGCTCTTCTATAATAGGGAACGGCGGCGGGGGGAGAGCGGAGCGGGGAGGGCTCGGGGTGCTGGCGGCGCCCGGGCCGCCTCCTCCCGCCCCCGGCCCCTGCGGCGCCGTCTCCACGGCAACGCCGCGCCCGGCGGCTCGGCGGTGAGAGCCGGTGTCACGGAGTCACGGGCGAAGGCGGTGCGGTGCGGAGCGCTCTCCGGAACGTGGCTACTGCAACTTCCCAGCCCTCCGCCTTGCCAAAACACGGGCCGGCGTCCCCCTGCTCTGCAGACACACTGCAGACACTTAACACAGAGCCGGAAAAACGGGGCTGAAACACGCCAGCCTTTCTAAAATTGTCCCACCAAAAACGTAGATTCCAGCACATCCATGCTAGTACTATCGAAGAGAAAGAGCCAGCACTGTAAGCTGGATAGGCTCTACAATATTTGGCTGAGTTCTTCAGTTGTGCCATGCAAACAGCACGCTTCTAATCCCTCACAGTTGCCTAAGCTCAAGCACCATGTACTATCTCGCAGGGATATACCTCATCTTAATTCTGCAAATACTTCCATTAACTCCCTGAGATTCCCTCAGTTTGTAAACATTAGGTTTAACTACTCCAGTACACTGCCAGTGGCATTGGGATGCCCCAGGTGGAACATGCTCCTTGCTAGGATGTCTTTCAGTATTTTTATGGTATTTCTGCTTAAGTGAGGTTGTAGCTACCAGAGGCACATTAAACTACAATGAGCATAAGAGGAAGATGTTAATACTATACTAGATGCCAATCTCCACATAAAAATTGAAGAAACCCAGAATATTACCAGTGTATGTTACAGAATTGTAAAGCATGATAAAACCAATCATGTTAAAGCTGTTGCTTTAACAAAGGGCTGTTTGTCCTCTCATAGAACTTCTATTACTTGGGACCAAGTGTATCCCATGAACAGGCTGTAATAAAAGACAGCTAAAGCATTCATCTAACCATCTGATCTTCCCAGAGTCAAGATGCACATTTCCAAAACTTATTATAGTTTACAGACGCATGTTGTACAGACTCGTCTTTCAACATTTTGACCTCTAAAAGTAATCAGCTATGGGAAAAGCAAGGATGATAAATTAAATATCAAGGCAAACCTCCTCCAATCACAATCATAGGAAACTCAGAATGAATCATTACTATGGGAGTAGCAGCAAGGCATACTGCCTCACGAGGCAGAAAAGAGCAGCTTCCTCAGTTGCCCATTTCTCATTTCCCACACACCACCTCATAAGCTAAAGCAAAGGCACTGAGCTAAAAAAACTTTAGTCTGAGTGACAACAGTCTCAGGTTTGTTGTGTGCAATGCTCAGAACCTGCATAGTTATGATGAGGCTGCCTTACTTCACTGGACTGTAATTGCTGTGGTTGGGCTTCACCTGCTAGCTCTGAAACATGAAGTTCTATGTATTTTCCACTAAAAATCAAACTATGTGTGCAGGCTTCTATCATAAAATGGAGGTACTCTCTGGTGTCGGGGTGGGGGGGAAGATGGAGATCCACAACTATTCCTTCTTTTATATGATTACAGTGAAAAAGATCAAAATTAATGCCGACTAGGCAAGCATAAACAAGTAGCTTATATGTACATATTCACTGAGGTCAAGTAGCTAGGAGTCTATATTCATTAACTCCTGAAAGTCTGAAATGATACTCTGCATGTAGTAATGAAAGGTCAACGGCAAGGAAACTAAGGCTTTAATTTCATATATGAGTAACTGTTACATCAGTTTTGTTCTTCCAGCTCAAGCTCACACACTAATGCAAATGCTTTAGTATTTCATTATGTTCACAGTATTTTGTTTAGATATTACAAAGATGATTCCATCTGTCTCTGCCTTTCAACTTGTTCACGTATTTGTCTTGCATGAAGTATACTTTCCTGCATCATGGGTACAACCCCAAAAATCCCCAAGAATGAAGATAAAAGGGAAAAAATATAAAAATAAACAAATACATACTGAACCCTGGGGTAAAGAATAGTGTGTTCACTTGAGAATCAGAGGAATCATGACAAAGAAATGTGGAATGTCAAGAATGTCTTTACTGACTTGTGAAATAAATGAGCTGTGTATTTCATGCACTTCTATAAGTAATAAAATATGAGTACTGGGACAGATAAGATTCTGGGTAGGGGAACAGAACTGCAGGGACAAAGAAAGCTTCACTTCAAGTAAATGTGATGATTTTTTTTTTCATTCTTAATTCTTCCTGCAAACAATTTTTATTTATTATTACATTTAAGTGCAGAGTCCACCTAATTGATTACTTCTCTTCCATATTTATTGTTACATTGCCTCCACTTCTGACAGTTTTCTCTAAGATTTAAGCTTTGTCTCAATTACGCCCTTTTACAATCTTGATTAGTTTCCAGGTTGATTTTGTCGAGTTAACATTATTTGTCTTGTGGGAAAAACCTCTGTTTATACTTGCCAAGCTTACTGAAATCCCTTTTGTGTCTTGCCATTCCCCAAATTAATATATGATACAAAACCATGGTGATCTATATCAGCTAAGACAGAACTGTACATACAGATGCAAAGTAAGCAAGCCAGGTGATTAATCATAGATATTAACAGAAAAAATACACGATCACCTCATCTTGAAGACTGAAGTGATATAACATGGAGAATTTTAACAGTGAGGACAAGACTTTCAGCTGTAAGTTAGTTGCTTTGGGGTTTTTCCCCTGGTATTTTAGAAAACTTCTTTGTCTAGAGCACTTTGATGGAGGTAGTCCTGAGCATGCCTGGAAATCATCAGCAGCTCAGTGCCTGTTCCTTTACAAAAATACCAAGTAATGCCACAATCAAATAAGAGACGGATGGCTTCAGGCAAGGCAAAGCACAGGATGGTGCAGGAGAAGGAGTGTTATTTTGCAGAGTTGAAGTAGCATATTCCTGGCATGTATATTCGTAGCCAGCTATTGAGCTGCCAGACCCTGTTCTGAAACCTTTGCCCAGGATGGCCAACCAGCTGGGGCAACACCTGTAAACTTGGCAGCAGTTACTGGTATCTCTGAAAGGAATGCTGCTTTGAGTCTCTCAGTGGGATACCCATAGATGGAAAAAAACCCAGATGGCTGTGCTGTCTGAATCTCAAGCCTGCTGTGTATCAACATGGCCACTGTCCTGCTCAAAGTCCTGGAAGAGCAGAAGTACAGAGCTGGAACATCCAGAAGCACTAAAAAGGTCTCCATTTTGCCTAACTTTGCATGGTACCTGTTTTTTCTCCAAGCAAAACCAGATCTATACTACTTGATTGCACACTGGCTAGGAGCTACCATTCCCATGGAAATGATAGGGGAATTCCATTAAACTATATTAAGCAGTGAAAAGATTTGAACTGCAATAGTTTGTTCAGGTCTAGCTGACACAATCAAAACAAAGGAATTGCAGCAAACCAGAAAGAAACTGTAAAAGGGTTGTTTAGGGAACCTCGGAGCAATTATGTGAGAATAGAAAACTAAAACCTGGCTTGTTTTTATGAAAGTAAAATCCAATATGACGTATTATTATGTTCTCCAAATATTTTGGGTGAGGTTAATACAAGCAAGAGAGCAAAAGGAGCTATTAAACAGAAAAGAATTAATAAGTATAAACCTTTTATAAATGTTTTTTCTGATACTCCAAAGGTTGTTGCTCTTTAAGAAGCTCATACCTTTAGGAGTAGCCTTCCTAAACAAGGATTGGGTGCAAAAGAAGCAATGACTGAAAAGTAGTCACAGATGGCAGCCATCTCTGACTCCATCTGGGAGAAGGCAGAGGTAACTAAGGACATAGACATCTTTGCTACAGCAGCTCACAGCCTGCAGGTACTACTTCCTCCATGGCTCTGGACTGGGGTACTACTGCTCCTCCCTTACATCAGCTATTTTGTTCTGTTTGTTTGTACTGTTTGTTCAATACCAGGTGAGTTTAAATTCTACAATCCCTAAGGAAACGAAGGATTTTTATTCCCGTTGAAGGTGAGGGAGCCTCACACTTGCCTCACTTCTCATCCATAGCTGCTATTTAGTGTCTCCTTCCTTCTCTACTTCTTTATATCTTGTTCTTGCCCTTTTTTCTCCTATCTAATCACAAATTTCCCTCCCCACACACATGATTCTTTCAGTGAGTGGGATCACTTCTCCATCATTTTTCCTTGCAGGATCTGCATTTTATATATAAGTGAAAAAAAGAGGGGAGGAGAGTAAATGTCATCCTCTACCCTGAGCCCAAGGTTTTTGTCTGCATTTTCATCAGTCTAGAATAAACTTCACTCTTATATCAGGTGGGCCTGGAGGGATTCTGGACCAATTTTACAGCCACCGTTTTTTCTCCTGGAATAGATGAAGAAACATAAGTATTGCTTTATATTCAAGTAAATGTGGTACTTTCAAACTAAGACTAGATTTGATTTTGAAAGCAACTGTATGACATAATTCCCTGAGATGCCTTATGGTCCAATATTTCTAACTCTGTGCTGTTGCCAGTGAATGCTAATTTTTCAGCACCCACTTCCAACATTTCATTGTCTTGCCACCAGAAATGTATTGCACATCTCCTACACAGCTCTGTGGCAGTACACCCCTACTGGAATTTTTTAAAGATACTGATCCCTGACTAATGCTTTTATTTCTTTCTTAGATTTATCAGTGGCTGTTATTTCCTGCAGTGCTTTTTCTGACCATACAGAAAACATAGTTAATGCCACTAGACTGATTAGGTCAATTTGTCATTTCTGTCTTACTACATCAAGTTTACCTAGAGACATCACTCAGTTTTGGTTTTGTGGTTTCAGCTGAAGACTACAAAACTTACTTACTGAAGACTTACAAAAATATTGTAAAATAATCACTGTGGTTTTTACAGGTAAGTACTGAGAAAGTATGTATGACAAGGAGGGAGGAGTGGGGGGAAAGCGTTTTTAAGCCTTGAGGTTCTTAGTGTTGAACGGCTCTGCATTCCTTGCATATCATTTGAGAACAGCCAATTATAAGAAGACACATCTTCACATAAACCTGCCCCTTTATCTGGCAGATGCAGGAATTCTGAACTGGGCAAATGAATATTCAGGCTTGTAGCCTGATGCAAGCTTTGCAGAGGCTTGACACTGCTCACCAAGCTATTGGGAAGGAAACTGGAAGAGAAGGAGCAAGAGCTCTGTCCAGTGAAGTACAGTGTGAACTGCTGAAGGGAAGAAGACACATTTGCAAATCACAAACTTTTTTGGTTTATTTTCACACCTTGTTGAAGTAGTGTACCATTATACTGGTTAAATTGAACTTTACTGAAGTTACTGTTTTCAGTTTACCTCTCTCTTGTAGATTACTTGTGTTTTCTAAGATTTCGTTCTTCATGTGATGATACTTTGAAATGTGATGGCCATACAGACCTAACTCAGAAGATGTGCATTTTAATTCCTTGGCCAAAAGTTAGCCATAATATTATTTTCTAGATACACATCATACAGTCATTTTAATATAAGAGTGCCAGATAGAGTCAGCCACAGTTAACATCTGATTTCTGATGTCTGCTGAGTAGCCAGTGCCATTAATATGTATTGTAAGTAGCACTCAATATAACTAGAATTCACATAAAAAAGGACACCTATATAGAGTTGGATAAAGGGGAAGTAATTAAAACCATAGTATACTACTTACCTAAAGGTGTAGAGTTAAGGCTTCCATGGCAACCTTAACTCTGCATTTCCTGCCTTCAGTGATTTCAAAAGCTCAGCTTCACTCTTCCTTTAATATAGTATTTCACACTGAATACTTTCACCAATAGAAAGGTTATTTTGAAACCTGACATTTCTAGGACTCCTAATACTAACCCAGTTTGTACAGCAACAATTATAAATTATTCAGAAGAAACTGTACTAATACATAGTGCACAACAAAGACTGAACTTTCCTTGAGCTGGTGTAATGTATTATGGATATGTGGTAGCCTCTTCATAGATAAGGTGCTGCCAGCTTCCCTTTGGATCTCTGTTTCATTGCCTCTGTGACACTGGCTGAAGAACTATCTGGCCTGAAAAACACCATATTAAAACTGAAGATGAGAAGGAACATGCCTGCAAATATAAAACTGGAAAAAATATTTTATTTGAATTACAACTCATGAAAAAACATTAGCAAGTACACCTGGAAAATTGGTGGTGGTGGTAGTGAATATAAGCAACACTGTGGATTACTGTTTAAAATTGTTCCAATTTTGAACTTCTAACTTTTGCTTAGACTTCTGTAACTTGTTTCAGCAAGTGTGTATGGCACAGATATATGTGTCCATCTTTTGGCTACCGGCATTTTAACATGAGTGTCAACTTTTATGGCTTACTAGTAACATAAATGCTACTGACTTGAGAGAGAGGCACTGGGTTTTCAGAGCCAAAATAGATAGGACCAGCTCTTTATAGGATGCTTTACTTAAATGGTTATTAAAAACTGTATCTTCAGTTATTCCTATTGTAAGGCTTCATAGAAAAGTTTTGAAGAAAACTATTTGCATCATATTGCAAAGTTTAAGGTAATCCTTGTCCTTGTTAACAAAAATGTTCTGATTTCTTGAGCAAAACTTGTAAACACTAGTACATTTTATTTCAAAGATTTTATGGTACAGGAAAATGTTATTCATTCATCTGTGACTATAAGTATCTGACTGAAGGATGTCAATGGATTGAGGCTTGGATGACAGTGGATTCAGGCTTTTCTCAGTGGAGCCAAGCAATAGAACAAGAGCCAACGGGCAGACACGGATGCACAGGAAGTTCCACCTGGACATGAGAAGGAACTTCTTAACTGCAGGTGACCGTACACTGGAACAGATCGCCCAGAGAGAGTGTGGAGTCTCCCTCACTGGAGATTCTCAAGCACCATCTGGACACAATCCTGTGAAATGTGCTCTGGGACAATCCTGCTGAAGCAGGGAGGTTGGACCACATGAGCCACTGTGGCCCATCCCAACCTGACCCATTCTGTGATTCTGCCAAATGTGTTTGAAATTTGGCAAATTTTAGAATAGCTTTTGTGTAAGTAGACATGTAATACTCAGAATATTAATATCATTAACAATCTGCTCCTTGGGGGTAAAATTAAAATTAAGGAATTTCTTAGTTGATAGGTACATATCTTTGACAACAAAGCCATTATATAAGGGGTTTTTTTCCATAAAATACTGTCAACATTTACATCCAAATGATGAAATTTAGTTCTTGAACAAGCTCATGAATCGAATAAAACTGGGCATTCAATGCATTTTCCACAAACAAGTAAGCAACCAAAACCAGAGATAAAAACCTGAGAGACACAGTAAAGAGATATAATACAATATAATTTATAGTGGCCACCAACAGATACCTCTTTCACCCTACTCAGCCTCTGACATTGCACATAGAAGGTGTTAGGAAAACAGAACACAGTCAGGAAGTTATATTTTATTTACTAATCCACAGCAGGACCTTCCCAATATGTTCAAGTCCCAGTATGCTCATTGAGAACTCATAAATCCTAAGTGCATACTTAAATGTATCAATTTTAAAATAAATATAAAATAGGGATAATACTGACTTTATTAAATATTTAATTCAGGAGAGAAAAAATTTGTATCTGTCTGTCTGGCAGTTTGGGGATGTTTCTATATGCATGAAGATAAGTTGATGGATATTGCCTCCAGATCCATTAACCTTAAATCAGTTTCTCTCAACTGCTTCTAAAAACTGGGCAACAGTGGATTATCGACTAGACTTTGTAACAACAATAAAATTTTTGTTAAAATCTAAACCCTCAGAAACTGACATATCAGGCAAGTCCTTCAAAAACTTAACTGACTAGTTTACGGCATGAAGAACATGAATATCCTCCTAAGGGTACGATGGGCTAATACAAAACTGGAAAAAAAAATCAGTTTTGTAGAGATGTACAGAACAAATTTGCTTTATCCACTGTTTTCAAAATTCATGACCCTGTGTATTAGGACGTGTCTTTCTTCACGCAAGAGGGAAAAGATTAAAATTTAGCAAAACTTAGACCATCCTTTAAAACACTTATATTTAAAGGAGTGTAATTACAAAATTTACAGGAACAAAGCACTGAAGTAATAAAATTACTAGCAATTAGTCATTAATCTAACCAGAGCAGAGCATTAACTATGTATCATAACACCTTAACTCTCATCAAATGCAGTAATCTTAAATTTTAAACAGTAATCTTAATGCACTAGTGCACTACGAAATACTCATCTGAAAAAGATACAGAGAAAATTTCATACATAGACATCCCAAATAAAGATAACCGTAAACACATATTTTGCTATAAATCATTATTATAGATTTATTAAAGCTGTATTTTACCTGGATTTTATAATTTAAAGTTGGAATTCACAGATTTAACTTACATGTTTGCAAAGTTACTTCACATTTTCATTTGGTGCCTATGATATTAATTACATTTCATAAATTCTGTACTTTATATTATGCGATACCTATATGCATATAAAATTAGCACACTCTATGTAATAAGTACTTTAAAAACACTGAAGAAATCATATAAGAGTATACATGAGCATCATTGAATCTGGCTGAAGGTTGAACATCAGAACAAGAATGCTGCACAGTGGGGAAAAAATACTGCATTTGTGTAATTAATTATTAATTTTTCATTCAGTATTTACTTGCTAAACTTTTGAATCATGCTTTTAATGCCTTTATACCTTTTTAATACTGTTTTCTAATGGACATCTAATTTATGTTCTTTGTATTATTATTAAATCTTGTGTTGTTTTCCTGGGGAAAGCTGTTTTTCCTCTGGTACATAAAATTTGTTTTAGACCTAAGTCTCTGGCTTGGCTTCAATCCCAGAATATCCTGATTTCTAAATGAAATTCAAAGCATTTCATATGGGTATCATGACTAAAAAGCTTCAATCTTCACAGTGGATCCTGCACTGTATTAATCCCTGTTATGGTACCATTTGTTTCATTGTAGCTACATTTTTTATTTTAATATTGGTGCTACGTTTGGTCTCAGTACCAAATATGAAAAAGGGATACTTAGAATGAAGCTCTGTGTTGACACAAGTTTCATTATTTCAGACCTGGTCCTAGATACTAACATCATCACAAATGATCATATATTACAGGTGGTTTTGAAACAACAACAAAAAAATTTCAAGTAAGTTAAATAATTTCCCAGTAGGGACAGAGCATACAAATACATGTTTTCCATTACTCTTAATGAGTGCAGTAGTATAGGTGCCCTTTAATAAGGCTGTTTGCTATGGTAAAGCACATTCTAACCATACACCCGTCTGAGCTGCCATAGGCCTTCTAAGGTACCAAGAGGCACAGAGAAGTCTGTAGACTTTCCAAGGATTAAACAAAAGTTTCTATAGAGGAATTGGCTTTTATTCTTCATTTTTTTTTCCTTCTTGAACTACTGACAATTGAGATGCTTTGATCAAACTTTCCATCACTATTTACCTTCAGAGACTAACTAGCTGGAGCACTTCAGCTCCAAAAGCATCAGAAAATTGCAAAAAGCACCAAATAGAGACTTTAATGTTGCATAATGGTTTTCATTCCATGAGAGAGATTGCAGATGGCTCATCAGAGATCTCTTTGTCAATTACTTCTGGAAACCACTCTCTTTCCTACGTATCAGAACTAAGTATAGTTTGTAGTTTATAGAGGCTGACTTTAGACTCTGCTTTGATTACAGATAATAAATTTCCTTCATTGATTGCTCAGTTTCATGGCTGCTGTTCAAATAAATTAGTTTTACGAACAGTTCTTTTACAATAAATATACCATTTTTATTCTAATGCAAGCATATTTTGAGGCAGAAACACAAGACCAGTCCTAACACCATTCTGTTCAGGGGAATCTGTTGGAATCACTAGGGCAAGTTCTCCAGTTCTTTGTTGTATAGTTGTTCAGTTGAGTATCTCTTGACCAGCAGTCTGATTCCTGACTAAAACTAGAAGTAAGGCTTTGTATGTCTTTTCTAACAGAAGAGTATCTGTACACTGTCTGAGATCACAGTCAGGGTCAGGAAGAAAGACAGCACACATTGAAAAAATAGAACAGCTCTCAGCACATCAAAGCACAGAGATTTGTCTCAGAAGGCTGTTGGCAATTTGTAAAATGTCAGGTTATTTCAGGTGCCTTACTGAAATTTGCAGCTAGGTTGACAAGTGAATGCAGGCAAGACATGGGGAGAAAAACCTTAAGAGTGAACAATCTGTGCTAAAAAACAACCAAAACCAAAACCAAAACAAAAAAAACCCAAGGTTATTTAGTATCTAGATTGATGCAAACACAAAATCAGGGTGCCTTGTGCCAAGGAGCAGAGGAAAGGAAACCAGGAAAATACAAAACAACAGAAATTACTTAAATCAGTAAAGGCATTCCTAAATATTTTTTTCTTTTCCTTCCTTTCTTTTTTTCATTTTTGCTGTATAAAAAGATGTTGATTTTAATACCCTGCTCTAAACACTGCCTGCTGCCAAGTATATTGATTGTGTTAGGTTAGATTTATTGTAGACCCCATGGCAAATGTTAGAAACCTAGAAGCACAACATGTTTTGGTTAATGGATAGATTGTGGTGAAAAAAGTAGTCAAACAATCTGGAGAACACCATTTGAATGTGGCACGTGGGGAACTGCAGCTATAAGGAGTTGTAACGCAGACTTCTAACAGTTAAGACACAAAGTTTCTGTTAAGTAGGAAGTAGAATGTTAAGTCTTGATTCCAAACAGACAGCACAAAAAGATTGTCATCATTGAATCCCATCTCGCAACCAAGCACCACACAGCCACTTCTGCACTTCTCCACTAGCAGGATCTGTGACAGATCAGAAGGGTAAAAGGTAGAAAACATGGCTTGAGATACAGACAGTTTAATAGAAAAAAGCAAAAGCTGTGCATGCAAGCAAAGCAAAACAAAGAATTTATTCACTGCTTCCCATGGACAGGCAGGTGTTCAGCCATCGCCAGGAGAGCTGGACTTCATCACAAGTCATGGTTATTCAGGAAGACAAACAGTATAATTCCAAATGCCCCCTCTTGTTCCTTCTTCCTCCCAGTTTATATACTGGGCATGATGTCACATGGTCTGGAATATCCCTTTGGTCAGTTTGGGTCACTGTCCAGCTCGTCCCAGCCTCCCAAGCAGCCCCAGTCCTCTCACCAGAAGAAAAAGTTCTTAAGGGAAATTTCTCTGTTGCAGAACTTTTCTTTACACCTTCATTCCAAGTATGACACCAGGATTTCTCTCTCAAAAAAGTAATGCTAACCGTAGCCACAAACTGACCCTTATATGAAGATCCCGTGTCATAGCCAACTCAGTAAAGTCCTTTCACAGCCCAAGCTTTCCCTCGCCAGTCAATTTACAGTCCCACTTCATTAGGCCCCTGTGTTTTGAGGAGCAGCCGAGGGAGCTGGGTTTGTTTAGTCTCAAGAAGAGGAGGCTCAGGGGCATCTTATTGCTCTTACAGCTTCCTGAAAGGAAGGTGCCAGGTGGGAGCTGGTCCCTCCTAAGGTGCCTGCAGGACTACAGGAAATGGCCTTAAACTGAAGCAGGGAATATTCTGATTACATATTAATTTTTTTTCTTCATTATTAGGTTGGTCAGGCATTGGAATAGATTGCCTAAGTAGGTTATTGAGTCACCTTGAGATATCCTTGAGGTGTTTGGATCTGGTGCTGCGTGATAGTTTAGTGGTTTAGGATTACAGTGGTAGTGCTGGATGGACGGTTGATGGACTGCATGTATCTTAAACCTCTCTCCCAACACTGATGATTCTATGATTATACGATTTTGTTTCTGTCATCCTTCAGGGAGCAAGCATTTCAGTATGTTTGTGACCCCAGATTAATCCTAGCATGCCTATAATCCATGTTGGCCAAATCCTAGTATTTAGCCAAATACAATAGTTGGACACACTTCTGAACAGTAGCTCAATAACAGTCCGCCAGTAATTACAGAAAGCAAACCAGCTGCACCGCCACGTCTCTTTCGGTCCTGGCGCAGCGCTGTGACTCTCACTGCCGCTTCCCACTCCTCCCTCACGGAGGACGCGCGAGCGCCCGGCGCCGCCGTGCGCATGCGTCCCGCCGCGCCGCTAGGGGGCGAGCGCCCGGGGAGGCGGCCGCGAAGTGACGCAGGGGCTGGCGGAGGGAGCGCTTCCTGCGGCCGCTTCCTGCGGCCGCTTCCTGCCGCTTCCTGCCGCATCCCGGCCGCTTCCTGCGGCGTCTCTGCATCCGGGGGACGGGACAGTGCTCAGCTGCAGGAACTGGTCTCCGCTGCCCGCCCCGCCTGCCTCCGCTCAGGCCCTACGTGAGTGTCCTGTAGGCGTCCCGCGTGGACGCGACAGGGAGCGGCTTCGGGAGGCCGGGCTTTAGGCTCTGGCCCCAGGGGTGGCGGTGGGCCCGGACGCCTCTCCCAGGACGGGGGCTGGGGGCTGGCGGGCTTCCGAGCGCCAGAGCTTACCTGCACGGTTCACTCGTGCGGCTCTGTGGGAAATACCTGCGTGTTTGGAAACAGTGCCCAAGGGGACAAAGGTACCTGAACTGTAAGTTACGAAGCTTGTTTAGGAGAGCCTGGCAATTCCTGGCGAGATAACGAGTGCTGAAAGTCAAGGTAAAGGTCGTTGTCGCTGTTGTGAGAACGGTGTTGTTGCATTGTTTTGGGCTGGGGAAGGTAACTCCTCCATTGCTTGTCTTCTTGGTTTTTACAGCTTCAAAGGCTAAACCGAACATGTGTTTCTACTGCGCCTAACTCTTGAGTTCTCATTCTCATTCTGTTACTAGCCCATAAACTGCTTGTGTATACCGTATGCTGTGGAGAGTGCCTTGTCTGCTCAGAGGGAAATGAGGCATGTTAATACTTGTTCTGTCTACTGGAAATGGAAAAGTTTGGACAGCACATAAATACTCATTCAGACTAAATGTCAAGCAACTTACTTGTTATGCAAAACGGTGTCATTTCTTCTGCAGAACTGAAAGTGAACATCCAAATAGTAACTTCCATAATGCATAATGTTTCCCCTCACCCACCCGATCAAATGGGGGGGGGGGGGGAAAGAAGGAAGAACTCTAATAGCTTTCTCTTGTCTTTCTCTTAACAACAATACCATGTATTTGCTATTCACTAGCATGGGTTGTTATCACAGGAAATAAGGAGCAAAGCCAAACCCAACCATATAAACTCCTCATTATTCATTTTCTTCTGCTCTGTGCTAATGCTGTCTGCAGTGACAGTTGAAGCTATCTGGCTAGTTGTACCAGAAAAAACTTTAAGAGACAGTAAACCTATTTTTCTATGACATAGTCTGTTCAGTAAAATAATACTATATATGTATGATAGTCTCAAAGCCTGATTAGATTAGTTGCAATTGGTGTAATCATTTGACTGCTTTTTTACATGTCATGTTGTGAAAAAATACTAACTTCATGATATAACATGTAGTTCATGATTAGCTGCTTGCTCTTATGATGTACTCAAGGGTTTCTTTCCATATATTGTGAACCTCATTGTGGAATGTTTCAAATATGAAACAAATTCCACTGTTACATGGTACTTTTCCCTGAGATGAAAACTGTTATATCTTGTGACATGTCATTTTTTTAAAAAAAATTAAACTTAAAATTGAGGGGATCATATAAAAATTCAGCTTTAAACATAAATAAAATAAGCAGTAATTATGAAACTTCAGAGTATGCAGTACTTTTATTTAGTGTCTTGTACTGAAAGTAAATCCTGTGATCACCACTCTCTTAAGCAATTCCTGGAAGTATATTCTAGCTCACTTGAATTTTTAAAACAAGAGCTTAAAAGGTAACTAGTATTTCTTTTTGCCTGATTTCAATTTCTATTTCTTTTCCTTTAGCTAAAGGGATACATGTTCACTTCAAGTAGAAAGGAGCATGTTCCCAAATTCTTCCAACTTGAGTCGTCCACCCTTCCCTCCAAAATATCAACAACAGAGTACTTTCTTCACTAAACTTCCTCTAAATATACCTCCTACTCTTCTTTCTCACCGGCAAATTATCGTTCCTCCGTTTCATTTTCGCGGTGCAGTGTAAGTACAGTAGGATTTGGTAGTAGGGGTTGGGTCTGAAATAAATATTTTTGCTTATGTAGGATGGTTTTCACTCTTTTTAACATTGAATTGCATTGAACTTCACAAAATGTGAAGATGTCGTGCATATAAAAAAGAGCTATATCATTTCTCTTGTGCACCTGCAGATCTTAATGCTCCCCTGCAATGTGCATAATGCATGAGATACAATTGCACTGATTAGAGTTGTTAATCCATAGTTGAGTTTTAAAGATCTTCAATTGTATTTGTTTACTGGGGAGAACAGGGAGGAGGTGAGAAGGGGAAGAAATGTTTATTCTTGGGTATATATTTGAAGACACTGTAGTGTTGTTTAGGCTTTTGAATTTAACAGTTCCTTAACTTAATTTGTTTGCTAAACCCTTCTTACACATATGCTGTCAAGAATGAGCATTTTCTGTTTTTAATGAAATACATATTATAAACTGAAATATATCTTCATGTTGAATAGAAAAGAAGGATGTATTCCTTCTAAGAAAAAGAAAGACAGGAGTTGTAGAATTTAATATTCAGTTAACAACAACTACCAACCTGTAAATCTTGGTTACCTTATGAATAATAGTTATGGACTGTAGTCTTTCTAGAGCCCTTTTGAGTGGGAACATTGAAGCTACTCCAGCTGTTACTCCAGTTGTTACACTGCAACCAGTGACTTATGGAAGTGTCAGTCCAGTGTCTACATCGGATGCCCTGACGTCATTTCCAGGAAGAAAGTATGTTCTTTGTATGTGTGTGACTAATACTGGTTGTAATGCACCCATTGTGAAGCTCATCTGATATCAATTTCTTATGCAATTTGAGTTATGTTAGAAACTGCAATACTGAATACTTTTTTTTTTTTTGATGGAAACATGCCATGTATTGGCTCTTTAAAGCATTGTACCTGTTTGAGAATCTTAGTACTCAGAAGTGACTTCCTGTATCTAGTTTTTCTCTTCCAGTAGCTGTAGTGATCACTTGAATAAGTGATTTAAGTAATTTATTGTAATACCACAGTGGATTGTAGTCTGTGTGGGCTTGACTTTAAGCTGGTTTGTGTCAACAAATGTTCTTTTCCTGGTAATTTGTCAACTTAAAAATAAGAGTGCACCCTCAAGGTTTTATGGGAATTGTCATGTTTTCCTGATGACGCATTATGTGTTTTTCCTAACTTTCTTAACTATGTGATATATTATTTTTCAAATACAAGGTGTTAAATTCAAGCATGTGCAAGTTGTTTTTTTAAAGAGGATTTTATGGAAACCTGGTTTTTGTAGGTTTTTTTAATATTAACTTGAATTTACATTACTGCCTTTGTTATTTTAGTTATCACAGAAAGGGAAATTTTGCATAAATGTAGGGTTTATTTTTCTTTTAATATTTTAGAAAAAAACCCAGGTTTTTTTATCAGTTCAGATATACTACTTGATACATGTTTCTAATAATTGTGGGAATCAGCTGATTGGAAGGAGGTTCTATGTAGTCTGTCTTCAGTACTATCTGTATGCTATTTCTCTACCAAATCTAACATGAAAAAATAAGCACAAAATATATGCTATTAAGTTATAGCTGAGTGTGTAATTATCCCATGAACTAAGGAAGTTCTTGGTTTCATGCTGCATGCATCTTTTTCTCTTGAGCTGTCTGTTCTATGATAAACTATGCTATGTTGGGAGATTCTCAGTCAGCTTAGCTTAAACAAACTTGTCATTTGGGTTTCAGTTGGTTAAGTGCAGATGCTTGCCTGAAAGAATTGCATCAATCCAATTCTTGGGTAGCTTCGTTTTTGCAGTTTTATGTTCTCTTCTCCCATTCCATGTTTGTTTCACATAGTACCTAGGATGGGCATACCTGTTCTGTAGCATACTTTGGGCTTAGTGAAGTAGTTATGTCATTAAGTGCTAGTATTTGAACTTCATAGAAACTGTCTTTTAATCATAAGTTGGAGCTCATGAACTAGAGGAATTACACAATGTCTCTCTCTAGGAGACAAAGTCAACAGAGTGTTCCAGATGATGCCAAACGGCAGCGGATTCATTCACATGATTCTGACACAGCTGTAGTTAACCAAGCAGTGCCTTTACCAGAAGAACGTAGACACTCCTTCCCAGCATCAATTTCAGTTCAGTCTCCAGTGTTGCATGCACATGGCTCACCAACCGTAATTGGATGTGTCCCTCCTTTGCAAGATCCTTTGTTTCCAGACCCTACGGAAACCAGGCTCCCTTTTGCCAAGGATGAGGTAATGGCTTTCTGTGCCTGTGCTTTACTTCAGTCTTCCAAGTAGGCAGAATCTAGAGGTGCTGTGGGAGACCTCAAATGTTTCTGCCAGGGTTTTTGACAGTAAGCTGCCATTAGAAGGAGGCTCAATAAGTGTAGCTGCCACTGTGGTTCTGTATCACCTCCTTGTCTGTGCTTGGGTCTGAAGCATTTTTATGGGGGCAGGAGAAGTCAGGGTATTGTTTCCTTGTGTTTTTTATTTACAGCCTAATGTCAGGAAACCTACATGTCTGCTCTAGGAAGTAAAATTTGGAGAAATAGTCCATTTCTCACATGATATGAAGTGGGGAGAATCCTGAACTAAAAAAAACCCAACGTAGTCATATGAAAGGAGCCCATTCTGAATAAATGCAGTATTTGGCCTGTAAAGATGTTCACTACCTCTTTTCAACAAAGCATAAAAGTTACTGTCATAGCTGTCCTGAAATATAGAAGAGAATGGAGTGTAGTTTAGATCTGTTTCTTGTTCTGCATCCACATGACAAGGGTTTTGGGTTTTTTAGTGTAAACATGCCTGCTGATTATAGAATGTAACAGAACGGGAAAGGAAAACAGTCAATACCTCCTTCCAACAAAGATCTGACTTCTTCTTCAGTAGTTTATGTGGGATAAAAAAGAAAGCTAATTTAAATCAGGTTTTTTAATGATTTTTTTCTCCCCGTTACTGGTAGGCAAACTGTTGACATTAAAGTCAGCAGATGTCTCTGGTCATTCACTACCTGTTCCCTGAAATGCTGCATATACTCATGATACAAAAATTATTTTCTCTGGTTTGACATTTTTAACAAATGGAACAAATTTAAATTTAAAAACTTAGCAGAAATTTCTTTAAGGAACTATTAATTGTGAATTTAAGTGCAGTAAAACTCTAGACAATAGAGTAGGTCATGTGAAATGGTGCTGGGTTTTGCATTAAAAAAACTCAGCTTTCTGTGTTTCATGTAATTGCACCTCTAATGAGAAACAAAGTTCACTTTGCTGTGTCTTTACTTTTTGTATGTATGTGTCCAGTTAAGTCAACAGGTTTTGGAGTTGTTTCAAGCATGTCGGCAACAGGCCTCTGATTTGGACAGAAAAGAGCTTTGCAGAACAGAACTCCAGAGAGAAATTCAGCTTATTTTTCCACGTATGTTTGGAATTTGATTACTTAATATCAGTTTGCATGTTCTTCAAGTTTGTGATTCTTCCTTCCTCCCAGCCTGTAATGTGTCACATCATGTTTATTTTTTGTTACTCTTCTATTACAGAGAGCAGACTTTTTTTGGTTGGGTCCTCACTGAATGGATTTGGCACTCGTACTAGTGATGGTGATTTGTGCCTGGTGGTTAAAGAAGAACCAGTAAGTAATTTAAAACATATGTAATTAAAACAAAGTCAGGTTTTATGTATGTGCTGTTAAAAGGCTGGATCCTGAAATTATAAAAAAATCTCAAATATTTTTGATTTAATAACATAGTTTTGTACTTATAATAGCTACAAACTAAGACCAGTAATGTGCAGATAAGAATATCAACCTAACAAAACCGATTTTTTAAAGCTTTACCTTCAATTCATAAGTGAAAAAATACGGCAAAAGGGAAGCATATGCCTAGAATGAGGAAGCAAACTGTTTAGAGAACTCTTTCAGATGCAGAAACAACTTCTAATAAGTAAAATTTCTTATTATTTAGATTCATAGCTACCAACTTGAGTGATCAGGCATAAAAATGTATTTACTATCTCAAATATTTTAGTGAGAGAAAATGTTATGAGTAGAAATTAGGTTAACAGAAAGGATGTCTAAAAGAAATTTAAATAGACCATAATCTTGAAAGAATTGAAGCATCATTTAAAGCGAAAAAGAGGACATTTTTGCATAAGTGGGGCTAGGTTTTCATCTAGGTCTGTGATTTTTGAATGTCTGATAATCACTTTGCATATTGAGTATGGATTGTTCCATGTGGCATTTACTATATAAATGTGTATGTGGGCTGTAGAATGTATTGGTGTACGTGTTCATGTGTTATTCTGAGAACTAATTTCATTTTAAAAGCAAAGCATGCTTACTCTGAACATTGAAATGAGAGATACCAAATTTTATCATTAATTTTAATACCACATTTCAGGTGAATCAGAAGACTGAAGCAAGACGTATACTCAGCTTAGTCCAAAAACTCTTCAGTACTAAACTTTGTAAGTTACCGTCTAAAGTGGGGTGGTAAGATTATTGGCAGTTCTCAAAGAAGTGTCGATGCTCAATTGCAACTGATGTATGTAATTGCATCTTGTCTAGGTTCTAATCCCAGTACTCTTTGAAGAGAAGCTATAAATATTGAGTAATGTTTTTTGATGCTGATGAATGGTAATTAGAAAAACAACAGTTTTTCTTGAAAACTAGTGGACATCAATAATGGGTAATATCTCAGATGACTTTTGAGTTGTGGAACGCAATTAGAAGGGAGTAGATTTATGTTTGGGAAACCTCTCTTAGTGAACTCTTGCTAATATTTTAGATTGCAGTGTCTTCCTGGGAAAAATACTCTTAAGAACTTGTAAAATAAGATTTCACTCACAGTAGACTGTGTAGAATTGATTTTTTCCTTTGAGAAGTTATTAACTTAGGTGCCTAATGAAGAAAGTAATAAACGTTGACAATACCAGCACATACAGATTAAACATGTCAATTCATAGTTTCTATAGCTTATTGTTTAGATTACCTTCAGATTAAGAATTCACATGGGCAGTTCTTGACTGAAATATGTAAGCCTTCTACTTCAAAGAGGCTTTTGTATCTTCTTTTGAATTACAAAATACCTTGACATTTATTGATATCAATGACTTTATCACGCTGCTTCCCAGACTTGTGGTAGATTCTTTGATGCTACTCCTTATAGTGATGTTCTGAGCAGTCCTGCAGCGCTAAAAGGAACAAACCATAAATTTAAATGCAGACTTCAGAATTTCTTCATTGGCAAGCATGCATGCACAGATTTTAACAGCTCATGTGGAAGAAAGACTTGATACATCTATTGCTGAATAGACATCTGATATTTAATACCTATTACTACTGATTATTGTCATTTATGTAAGTCTGAAAATTAATTGGGTTTGCCTGTAGTGCAGTTCTTTCCAGTGCTTTCTGATAGCACAGTGATAACATAGGTATGTTTTCAGGCACCAAGAAGCTTCTAAATGAGCAGTCTTTTTCAAGAGCTCTTATTTTATGACAAAATCAAGTTTGTTTACCAGTATCAGAAAGGTATGATTGTCATGTGCAAGTGATCCCCAAAATGATTTGTGCCTTGGCCCATTTTTGATGCTTCCATAATTCTCTGATACCTTGCAAGTGCATTTGGTCAGCTTGATTTAATAAAAATATTCTATGGAAGGTAAGACAGAATAAAGCACTGCTGAGATTACCACTCCTGTCAGGTGCTCTTAATTGTGGTATGTAGACCTCTCATGTCATCTCTTCAGAATCTTAACATCACTGTGGCATTAATTCCTATACCCAGCAATCTGTCCGTGTCTGTGTATGGATGTTTTGTGAATAGAACTAACAGATAAAAGTTGGTTGAAAAAGTTGGTTGTTCAAAACCAAAAGGCTTTGTTACATGGGTCTTTACACTTAGATTTAACTAATTTACTAGCTGTAGCTCAACTATGCCAAGGTTTAGTACTTACGGAGCAAGAGGTGTCCTGGTTTCAGGTGAGATAGTTAATTTTCTTCTTAGTATCTGATACAGTGCTGTGGTTTGGATTTAATATGAGAATAATGTGACACACTGAAGTTTTAGTTGTTGCTCAGTAGTGCTTTCTATAAATCAAGGACAGACTGTCTACGTAAAATGTATGAAGCTGCTTCTGATAATTATTTTCAAGTTTTCTGCTGCCCTGTTAGCATGTATGATACTATCCTGTAATTTTAAGGTAATACTTCTTTGACAATATTAGTTAAGTATTTCTTTCTTTCTTCTGTAGAAGAGAGACTGCAGCATTTTCTTAAGAAGTGTGTGAGCAGTCATAAAACTTACTGTTGCTTCACATGAGAGAACTGAAATAAACATAGTTTGGGCCAAACATGAAAGCTAGCAAAGTGAGTACCAAGATGTAAGAGAAACAACAAGAGGGAGAAAATACAAGATGATGTTTAAAATAAGTTCTTGCTTTGGTTTTGTGAAAGAGTTAAAGAACAAAAAGAAATAAGGAGGATATTTGTGTCATAGGTAAAGTTTTAGAGCTTTTTTAACCTTTGTTCAGATCACTTTGGTTCAGAAACTTGGGAGAAGTTTTTTCTATCTGTGCCTCTCACAACATCTCCCTCTTTGTTCTTGCACTCTGCAGTCTTTCTGTGCATTCCAATATAAGCACAGTAAGAGTGTTACTCTGTGCTTATTTTACCTTAATTCTATGATGGATAAATGAAGAAACATTCCAAGTGCAAATTAGATCGGTCCCTTTCACAATTTGTTTTGTCTTCAGAACTTGAAGTGCCATCTCCTTTATCCTTCATATACAGTTGAATGTAATTGTTAGATTAGGAGGTTTGGGAGGTGGATTCAAAATTTGTATAAACGCTAGCTTATTTCAGTTTCAGGTTTGTAAAAGGTAACAAGTGTGAGCAAGGAATTTTAGTCCATCAGATTCTAAGTCTTAGAGCAGAGGCTTTTCTGTGTTGTCATTCTGCATCTAGAATACCAACTCAAATGAAAATGTATTCTGTTTTTGAATAGTCTAATCACAGAGAAAAGTGGGAAAAAGCTTCTGATACTTTATTCATTGTTTTTGTGGGGCATGTTAGTGGTTAAAGGTATGTATTGTGTTTCTCCTAGAGAAGAGGGATGTAAGGATAGCAGATACATAATCCATATCAAAGACTAGCTGATCACATGTAACTTCTTGGCTTATTTGTTCCGATACCTGGAAATGTATTTTTTTTACAAGATTGGCTGACATTCCCAGAACTGTGTGCTGAAGTCAATGTCGTTAGAAATGTGAAGCATTAATTTGGGGTGATAACTGAAGAGGTCATATCTGAGGTTATATCTAAACCACTGAGAGTAAATGTCAGACTGATTCCTCACTTCGGATTCATCTGTGTGGGATTCATTTGAAAAACACCTTGATAGTATTAGGTTGACAGGTGTTTACTGTCTGCATAAATAACAAAGAGCTCATTTTCCTTTGGATTTACAAAGAGGTACAGTATCATTGAGACTAGGGTATCAGAGTGGAATCTGCCTAATGGTGGTCTAGTGAGGAATGTGTAACAGCTGGGACAAGCAAAGGAATTTGAATTCAATTGAATGACTTTGAAAGACTGTGCAGATCGTTGAGTGAATTCCAAAAAATCAGCAGTTATTTCATCCTGTTGTGTGTTGTACCTTTCTGGATTCTTCATGAATGTGGATTCAGGCTTCTGTGTTTTCCAGTTTCTCCTTCTGTAGGATAACCAAATTAATAAGAGCAGGCTACATGCCCAGGATGTCAAAGATCTTTTGGCATATACTGTATTTGGGATTAATATTCTGTACAATTGCTTAATCTTTCATTCTGTAAAAGAAGAGAGGGAATTAAGCTTTCCAGTCTGAAATTCTGCATTAATAAGTTATATATGAACCAGTGCTTAGTCTTCTTTGAAGCTATTATATTCTTTTTTGCCAAGCTGAAGTGATGTTCATGACCTTTTCATAGACATGTCCAAAACTGCGGAGCAGCTGTATAGATTTCTTTTCATGTAATTTGGTGTACCTCCACTGGTTGTAGCTTTCATGATCACATAGTCAGTTTACTAAGGCACTTATTCAACCTGCATATATTTCAGAATTCCACATCCTGTAATTGTGACTGTTTCTTCCCCTGTATGTATATGTAAGGTACAAGATAGATTCTGCTAAAAGAATTACTGGTCTGAGCCAGGAAAGAGGATACCAGCAGGAAGTTACTGCCTTCTAACTTCCTTTTATCTCTTCTATCTTCCTCCTTGCTTTTTACCATCCTGTGAAACAGATTGGGATTATGTTTTGGGCTGTATCTTTTTTTCTTAGCCAACTAATTTGACATAAGCATCCATTAAGTGTAGGGAGGCATTTGTAGGCAAGGGTGTGTTTGGAAGTGGATTGTCACTGGAATGAATTCTGTTAACTTGTGAAGAGCATTGGGAAGGGTCATAGTGAAGAAAGTTGAATTGCTGTGGCATACAGATGGACATCCTCTGTTGCCTACCATGTGT
Source organism: Promerops cafer (assembly GCA_013398275.1). Classification (NCBI taxonomy): domain Eukaryota; kingdom Metazoa; phylum Chordata; class Aves; order Passeriformes; family Nectariniidae; genus Promerops; species Promerops cafer. The sequence continues at coordinate 147,558 of VZSE01006133.1, read as the reverse complement.
TAGTGCGCTTGGAATCTTTGTCTTAAATTTGTTAGTGAAAGGAGAGAAGGCAGAGATCTCTGCATGCTTTAGACTCTCATTTTACAAATGTTCTGGAATGCTGGAGGAGAGATGCCTGGATGTGTCTGAAGGTGCAGCTAGAAGAAGGGGATGCTTGTGTTAATTTAGCAGGAAGTGAACATGAATTGAAGTTGTTTATTTAAGATACTCCCTTTAACATCAGTAAATTAGTAAGATAATCTTTTATTCTGAGTGCCAGTCTTTGTGTTGGTTAGTCTTGTGCAATGCATTAAAATCCAGATAAAAGATTGGCTCAGGTCAAATCTCTCTGAACATGCATATCCACAAAATAGTTTCAGAAAGTCTAAAAAAAAAGTTTGTTTTAACTGAGTATTGGACATCAGTGTTCCACCAAATCTGAATTTGTCATCCAAAAGCAATGGAGATGATGCTGGTTAGTCAAGGTGTCTATTCAGCTGATAGAAGTACCTTGTAGCTTTTTCTGGAGGGAAAGAAAAAATCAGATTTTATTCAAAGTTATTTTTAGTCTGTATTACTTGTACTGTGTATGCTTATTTTTGCTAATCTGATGTTAATTTATAGAAACAATGGGAAAATGTATGATGTTGGATATGGACAAATACAAGTGGTCCTAGACTTGGCAACAGAAGTAATTACTAAAATCACGCTTTTTGCGCAAATTCATATCATATAACCTAGAGGCTCTACTTTTCTTTCTTTTCCATTACTTTCTTGGGCACAGTATTCATTCAGGATTATGGGAAACTACTGAACATAGACTGAGGTATCATGAAGTCTAGAGAACTCACAACAATATGGCTGATGCAGCAGCTTTGGGGAACTGAGTGTGGAGGGTGCATTTGGTGGCTCTATGTGAGTGGCTGAGCTTAGTATGTGTGAGTTTGGATGGTCTGGCATTGAACCTGTATGTCTATACTGTGTAGGTAATCATCTGATAGTCATCATCAATGTGGATTTATTGCATGTCCAATCACTATTAAAGCACAGCGTAAATAAAGCTTATCCCATCTTTGATAGAAAGCATTGTCCTGTTTTCAGTAGCATTTCCTGGTATGTACTTTATCATTCCAATGAACAGTTTTCAAAACAAGCCTATCATTAGCCCATCCTGGTTGGATATGTTCTTGCTCCTTTATTTTTGTTCCTTAATTATAATAATTCAGGATTTGTATTACAAGTACTGTTCCATGAAAGCATTGTAGTACTGCATTCCTTATGTTAAGATTTCTGGAATATATTTCCCTCAGAAAAGTCTTCTACTCTATGTCCTACTTAATTCTTCTCCGATGTTTAGTGTGGGGGTGTTTCACTTGCTTCCTAGGTTGTTATTTTGCTACAGTTGCTAAAGGTTATTTAGTTTAGCACAAGCCTGCTGAATTTAATAAGCTGCTATTTGCTGTAAATCAGTCAATAAGATTCTATTACAGGATCTTTTATTAAGATCTGCATGTTGCATGAAACTTAATTGCATTGTTTTCTCCCTTTCAGCAAGCTACATTGAGCGACCTCAGCTGATCAGAGCAAAAGTGCCAATAGTGAAATTCAGGGATAAAGTCAGGCAAGTATTGTGTTCAGCCTAATCTTTTAGACTTTGACATGGGAAAGTATTCTATATGTGTACTGCCCTTAGGAGTAGTCCCACCGTTACGTGTGTTTATTGTGTGATGCTGTAGTTGTATCACAAATTTGTAAACCTAGCATGCAGTGGCAGTCAGCTTATTGCCTTGATGGTCTGAAGCACCTCTTGTGGTTGAGATGCTATTTGGTTCCTGTGATGTGAATTAGAAGCAGTACATAACATATTTCTGTGAGTTATTTGTACGTAGCAGACTCCGAGTTAACAAATCCTTTGTCAGAAAAAGAGTAGTAGGAAGAAAACTGTTGTGAAATATAATTTTGCTTGCTGTGCAGACATAACTATTGAGCTATACAAACAACACTGAAACAATCTAGTTTGTGGTGATATTTTCTTGTATTCATTGTATAGTCATTATGAAGACAGGAGAATAATTTAGAGGGACGTACGAGGACAGATAATGATGTATTTCTTGTGTGTGGTAAAAGTAGCAGGAAAAAGTCATGCAAACACTGAAATATGTTGACAGTCTGACTAATGTTCATATCTTCCTGTGTTCATTGGCTTAGTTTTCTAACACTAATATGTATCAGTTTCCTACAGTAACATAGTTTCATCCTTCTTTGTAAATTGGACTTCGAACAACTTTAATGTAGCTGTCTTAACCTGTCTATATGGTTCTAAAATTTTGCAATCCTGTTTCTGTCTTTTAAAAACAAATAAGCGTACTTTTCTGGCCTCTCCGTATAAAAGCATATCACAACACGTTTTTATCATGATATACCTTTATCATGGTTAGGTTCCTGCCCTGATGAAACAAAATCCGTCACGTTTACAATTTGAACTAATCTATATCATCAGTTTAACCTTTTGTTTCATCTGAGATTATACACAATCGTTGGGGTTTTTGCTTTATACTTTTTTCTTCATTTACACCCAATCCCATATTTACTTAAGCATAATTGCCTACCTTCTTTTAAAAATCTGAATGTTTTTTACTTTCTCCTCTAACAGTACAGAAGGTTGTTTCTTCAATGCTTTCTGAAAGTATGGTACTTGTCAAGCTAAATTTTGGGTTATTTGGATTAGCTACATAAAGCAATGCTAGTCTTTACGTATATAAATAAAATGATACATTCCTGGTGCACATATTGAATGAGTTATGGGATTACAGCAAGAATATTTTTTTTCCCAATTTAAAATGAGAAAATAAACTTTAAAAAGAAACGTTTAATATCGAATGGATGGAAGTGATTGTGTGAGAAGATTGAAGTCTTTTCATAAGCACTTACAGTCCATAGCACAGTCACTTTTAAAAAGTAAGTCATGATAATTATATACCTTACAGATAGGATTTAAAGAACTCTGTATTTCCCACTAAATCAAAGTATGATCTTCTAAGACTAGAAGCAGCACATTATATTTTTGCAGAGTAAAAACCAATATTGTTTGCCATCCGGTTTTCTGTATTGCTTTTGTGGAAGAGAAGAGTGGCGGGGAATGTCATCATTTTGGGTTGGGATTTTTTTTTATTGTAGTTCGTTTTTGTTTTGTTTTCTGTCTTTGCAGTTGTCTTACTCTTACATAACCTGTCACCTCCATGTTTTGTCTTTTTATTTAAGCATTTATCTCTTTCCAGTCTCTTACTGGCCTCGTCTTTTGTAGGCTCAGATGTACAAAATATGCATACTCACGCATTTTTTCACAGAGGTCTTGAAAAATGCATTGGATATCCTGTACCCAGGGCACTAAGCCTGTCTGCCAAAATTGGAAACTAAACATTACAAGCTTCCTGTGAAAGCTAGTTTTTTGATGCCCAGCTGCTGGGAGAAGGTAGTTGAATTCTATGGGTGTTACCTCTGTATCTGGAGATGCACATTCTAATGTGTTGCCAATAACTTAAATGTATATGTATTTCATATATAACTGAAAATGGCTTTACTTTGATTCAGTGAATGAGAAAGCGTTCAGTTTGTATTTGTTCTTTTACAGCTTTTAAACTTGATAGTTTATGGTGCTGTAAAAGTAAGAGGAGATCCACTGCACTTAAAGACTTACAACTTTTTTTTTTGTAGTCTTTCTCAGGAGAATATTCTAGTGCTGGTTCTGCTTCCCAACAAGCCTTTGATCAAATATCAATATCTTTATACTACAGAAGATACAAAATCTTCCTCTTCTGCTACAGTTGATGTGCAGTTGACTCTTTTCCTCTCCTTTAGTGCTTTTTAGTAGAACTTGAGTCCAAGCAGTACAAAACCTTTCTCACTTGCCACCACTGCAACAGCTATTAAACTTACATAGTAGACATGCAATAGAACTTGCTTCAATCGGCATCTGTTAAATAGTCTTCTTGTCAATTTGGATTAATTGGAATTACACATACAATTTGACATTTTTTGTTATATTTGCACATGAAGTTAATATTCTTATGGGTGTTTATGCTTGTATTTACCACTGTGAAGTTGTAGCTGAAGCTTGTTTATTTCCTGTACTGTTATGTACTATACAATACTATAACTGTTTTTAAAACATATAAAAGGTTACGCTTGATACTAACTCAGGTTTAAAATTATGCAGTAGTTTTGATGCAAAGAATGTTTTGATGTAAAAAGTATATAAAAGATGTAAAAAATGTAAAATACTCAAAATACGTAAAAAATTTCTTGTAGGCCTCAAATGATTGTCTTTTACCAAATGTGATGAATTTCAGGTTCATGTTCCCCTTATATAGTCAAGTAGAAAGAAGTATTTGGGTGAACAAATGCTATGTGAATGAAACTTGTGCATGTAAAATGGAAATAGCTGTATAGTAACTGTACATATACAGCTACTTAATTGTCTGATAATAGGCTCTTCTTGTTGCAAGTTAGTGTTGATATGGATGATTGACCATGAATGCAGTATCATTTCTTGAGTTCCATGACCAGTTAGGCTCTATATGCAATAGGAAATTCAAACTTGGGGGCAGGTTGTGTTGTAAATAAAGCAGTTAGTGCTTGTTTGCTTTATTTAATCTTAACAGAATGAAAAATATCAAAACTGTTTTATTGCAAAACATGTAGTGTTTACTCAGAATTGGTTTTATTCCATAGTATTGATTCTCTCTTATCGCCATTGCAGAAATGGCTCTTACCTTCTGACCTTTTCCAGTTCTCTTTCTCAGTTCATTGGCATAATTTCCTAAACTAATACCTCAGAGAATTCTTCCTGGTATCAAAAGTTATCTGTGGTAAATCATGTAGTGCAAGTATAGTTGGGAGAAAGATTTTGTAAAAATTAAAAGATATCTTAAGTTGTCCTAAAGTCTAAATTTGTATCTACGTGTATTCTTCATGTAAAACAACAATTACATTTTTATAACAAAGGAGTTCAAGTCTTTAAGTGGCTCAGGTGCTATAAACAAAACTACAGGAATCATGGCATTTAAAACTCTGAAGAAAGTTTCTAGGGCTTTATATTAAAACTACTTTTCTCTATATTTGTCATAAAGTAGGTAGTAAACATTCAGAAATTAAATACCATGATGTTTCATTTTTTTTTCCTTCCTAATAGCAATGTGGATTTCGACTTGAATGTAAACAATGTGATAGGTATAAGAAATACATTCCTTCTGAGAACCTATGCATTCAGTAAGTTTTTATTGTATTTTCTTATTTCTTTAAACTTTGCTTTTAGAGTTTGTATTTTGGTGTTGATATGCTGTGAAAATGTAATAGACAACTATATATATAATTACCTATTGAGCTACATTAAGTAGCTTTAAGATAAGTTCTTGTTGCTCAGTCGAAATACATGGTGAAAACAGCTAGGTATGTTTTTAATTGAATATTATGATATTCAGAAGGTAAAAAAGGTTCTTCGTATTAAGGTTCATGTATCTACTACAAGGGCTACTTCAGGTATTCTGCAGATAATAAGATCATGATAGTAATGGTTATCTCATGGTATAATCTCTAGCTTCTTTTATTTCCTTACAGCCAATGACAGTATGGATGGCTGATAGCCAGCCATGTCTGTATGCTGTTGCAGAATCTTTCCTTGGAAAATCCAAAATACTACTTCAGTAGTTATACTAATCCCAAATCAGAATTGGTTTGTGTCTGCTTGGGAGTTTGCATTTTAGGGAGAGATTGTGAAACAGCCTTGTGAAAGGAAAGTAATTACAACAGCGCTCTTATTGGTAAACTAAGGGCTTCTTTCTTAGCATTGCAATGTCATTTGGCAGATAAGTATGTATGGGAGTGTGCCTCAGCCTTTTTCTTCTAGGGCATTTGCCTTTGTTCCTTTACCACCTTCTTCAGTTCTTGCATAAAGGAATTTCTTTCTATTTAGGGTAGGCAGTTACCAATAGAAGCTACCTTCACTAGTTAACTTTTACTAATATTTCAGTCAGAGTAGTTTGTGTACCATATTCTTGTTACTAGGAGAATCTACAACTTGTCCTGGATCAGTTGGTTGACTGTGATTTCTTCATAAATTCAGGAAGGTGCATGACCGGAAAAGAATTTGCTTCCAAGTTTAAAAATACTAGGAAGTAATCATTGAGCCGTCGCTTCACGAAGTCTGATGCTGATATATTTGTTTGTAGCTTCTGTCACAGATTGTGTTCACTCTTCTCAGAAAATCCTTGTAGGGCAGACACGTCCAGATTTGAAAAGAGTGGTGGAAGCAGTCCTAATATCCCACCTTTTCTTCTGTTCTGCTGTGGTGCTCGCTTCTATAAGGCCAGCAAAATTAACTTCATGTTTCCTGGTGAAGGCTAAATAATATTTTTTGAGGTCAAGGAGTCAGTTAGTAGTGAAGGGAGACTTGTGATTGAAAATACTATCTTCTCAATGTTCTGGATCTTCCTAAATAGTCAAACTGCATCATACAGCATACAGCTTTTCTGTCTTGTCTTCCTTGGACCAGAAAACTCAGGTGACATAAGGCACACAAAACTAAATGGAAGCTATTCTCAGACTGTCTCTCTCCATACTTTTATAAGTCATATGAGCAAGAGTGGATAGCCTTATATGTATTATCCTGCTCACTTAAATGTGTAGTTGAAAGTCTTCAACCTGCATGGGGGAAAAGAATTATTAAATTACCTCTAACATGGAAGATGTATTGGTCCGGTTTCCATTGGAACAAATTAGATGCACAAGCAAACAAGGGACTAATTATCTTAGGGAACTTGATAAAAAAGCTAAAACTCCAAAAATTTCTGTGGATGCTCTTCTGTCTGTTTTGAAGTTAACTTTTTTGTGTTGGTGCATGATTGCTCTGGAAAACGTTGAGGATGATGAGGCAAGGTGACACAAAATGTCCACAGAAAATGTAGGTGGATAGGCAGAGCTAGGAGGCTAAGTCTGTGCTGGTATGTTACCAGTGGTTTGTTGAAGGAGGCAAATCTATGATTAATCAGCAGTTTTTGCTAGATATTTTTCAGTTAGTGCGAGCTGGACTTCTAGCTTTGTGCAAATAGCATTACTGAGCATTCTCTTGAGGGGTAGCATGTATTGAAGTATCAGGCAAAGTTTACTGGCCATATTGCACACTAACTTTGTTATATACTAATTACAGGCACCAGCAGACAGAATTTAATATCTCAAAATGAGGTCAACTAAAAAAAGATCTTTTCTACTGTGATACAAAATAGCTATGTTTGAAACTGGAACCTATTTGCATTTTTCTCTCACGAAAAAATTCTATTGCAATTAATGCATCTTCATGTGGTGTCTGTACAATGCTTTTTTTGGCAGCTCAAAATTAGCGTACTAAGTTTTATTAGTTCAACCAGTGGTGAACAATGTCAGGAATAAGGTGATTAGTGATAAGGGTTTGGTGGATTCCAAAAGGTCTTCCAGATCTAGTAAGACATTCATTCTGAGAAGAATACCACTTACATGGGCAGGTGTGCTAAACCACTCTGAACATGTTGTGAGAAAATCATGCTTGATAGTTTTACAGAGCAACAGAGAGCACCCCAACTGGTGCAGTTGAAGGATGTCTGTTGTCCTCGTGTCCTGATGAGCAGAATACAAAACTTTGTATAATGATGTCAGGTTAGAAAAGATGCTCCAGAATGTATAAGCTTTCAAGGCCATTGTAAGGCGCTTGATTGAATTGATTATCTGCTTCTGCATACCTGCAAATAATAAAGTATGCTGCAGAGTCCCAGGAGTTTGTGGTGAGTGATGTCTACCTACAATAGATTAATACCTTAATTAGAAGGTTCTCTATGTTAACCAAAAATTCAGAAGATCATACCTGGAATATGACTGTATTTATGTCTTTCCTCATGAAATGCGTATGTATTAATTTAAAGAGATATTGTATCTAACGTCATCTACATAAAAAGCTGTTGAAGACGGGGCAAATTTAAAATTTATGTTTGTATGCAGGGGTTACTGCTCTCTGATGTAAACTAAAGAATCAGCTGTGTCCTCCAGCCACAATAATTCTTTTCCCTTCCTTCAAAGCCTGTATAGCTAAATTAAAAAAAATAACATAGGGTCTGTCCTGGCAGCAAGTTATTTCAGGGTAAATTAGTACAATAAACTAGAGACACCTTAGAAGTAGAAAGTGATGCTTTGCAAATTTCCTGGTATACCTCTTGTAATGTGTCTGTGGATCTACTCAAAAGGGTGTTTTCAAATGCAAGTACTTTGTTTTGATTTTTATAGGCTGGATAGTAATTGTAGAATAACTAAGTAAATTCTATAAAATGCCTGCAGAAGATAACCTTAGAATACAAAACTACCATGTTGATCAAGTAAGAGCAAATGTTGTTTAATTGCTGTCTAGTTAAATGTACTTTTTTGAGATGTGTTTATTTTACTTGCAGTTGAGAATCGAGTTCGTCCATTAGTACTTGTTGTTAAGAAGTGGGCAAGTTTTCATGAGATAAATGATGCCAGTCGTGGTACTTTAAACAGCTATAGTCTTGTGTTGATGGTTTTGCACTATTTACAGAGTAAGTACTTTTTACATGTTGAAACTGTCCCTTTTAAGTTCATATTTGCGTAGTTTTCCTCTTTAATGAAATAAAAAAAGCAGTAGTCATCTTCTACACAGAAATATTGAAAAGTAAAGCAAGTTTACTCCATATCCATAGTGTTGCATTTGTCTTTAACAAGTGGACCTGTTCTTTGGAGGCAGAGTTACCACCTTTAAAAAGGTTTGGAAAAAGAAATGTACCTGCAGAACACTGTGTAGCTATGAAATAAACTCAAGTACTACTTCACAAAAATGCCTAAGGACATTTACTGTAGTCATCTCTGGCAGCTGCCACAGCTGTCTAGGAGAGGGGAAAAAAGGGTTCGAATAATCCTTTTCATGCAAAACTGATCAGTCAGCTGTCTTGGGAAGATCAGCAGTCCAGAAACCAGAGAAGCCTTCTACCTGTGCTTCCTCAGCCTTTTCCGTGGAGGAAAAAAAAAAAGGCATTAAAAAAAGCGCTTGAGTTGTGGCCCTGTACACTGTACATGCATTCTAAGCACCAGATTTTTAGGTTCTGATGTTTTATTCATGCAGATTTTAAGCCTTTTTCCCCTGCTATATGCATGTGATGTTCCTGAAAATAGCCTGTGTCCTAGAACTTCTAATAGTGTTTTTGTTGATGATACTGTGGAGGGAAAAAAGAACACCTTTCTTTTGCACTAGTGTCCCTGCCTCCACTAGGCAAATTTCTTTTCTATACTACTTAAATAATTTCCATATTCTTATACTAATGTGGATGTTTTTGGACCTAAGTTTAGTGTGGCTTGAGTTTATTTTGTAGATACATCAGTATCTTGTACATGAACTTTCTTCCAGATAATGTCTAACTAACTTGAACAGTAAGAAAAGGAAACTCATAGGGCAAATGCTAGTGGTAAGTGGTAATTTTTCCCCTCCCATCCATCCTCTTAGTGAAGCTTACTAAAGCATACACAGCTAGATACAATACCTTGATTGCATTGCTCAGATTTTGTTGCCTTTTAATTTAGTGTGGTAGAGAACTGGAAAGTATCCAAGATGTTGCAGAAACATGAACACTCACAAACGAAATAAAAGTGTTATTGAAGCAGCTGTGATAATTTTCTTAGCAGTCCTGGTAGTATATTCTCCTCTTTGAAGATATTCCAAGTACATTCTGAGAATTCTGCTGTTCTGATTCTTAGTCCCTATTGAAAAAGGATTCTGTAACATCTCTTCACCTGTAAGACCATGTTGAAGAGTGAACTACGTCCCAAGTCCAAGACCTATGTACTGAATTTATTATTTTCCCTAGTGAATAATGTAGACCAATTTCCTAAACCATCCTGAAGACATGATGTTAAAGCTTTAGTCTGAGGAGTGCTCTGACAGTTCTTTAGCTGCTTGAGTGGGATGTGAATACCTTGGGATTTTGGTCCATCTATAGGACCACCTAATCTGGGTGATTTTTTTTTTTACTCTCTAATTTATATAGTTCAATAGATGCACTCCCAAGCCATGGTTTTCGTAAAAGTGACCAATATTTAGATAGTTTTTTGTTTGTTTGTATTGTTAATGACTGCATGATCTTCATAACATGTTTGCCATTTAGCAGACCAGCTAACACTATTAGACCATATTTATGTATTTTATGGAGATTTTGCTAGCAATGTCTACTAAGCATGTTGAGCATTTTTGTAATAGGTTACATTTGGAGACTCACTATGTAATACTTGGCAGCTGAAAAACATGTTCTCTTCCACTAACTGTAGACTTGTTCATAGAATTGTATTAGATGTAAGGAAAAAAAGATGAGTGAAGCTCTGATTTTTCATTTAGGGAATCTAGATGATTTTCCTATAGTCCTGAATTAATACGAATTCAGAAATAAAGCTGTACCCAGCTGCTCCAGAATTTTTCATGCCTTTTATATATAGTAGTATCTTGATAAGACCTTTCATTAGTTGAATAAAGTTCCAATACTACTGTACAGTATGAAATATAGTAATAGAAATGTTTGCTGGATAACTTATATTTTACAAAATGCATGAAAGTGAAGTTCTTGATAAATGTTTTTAAGATAGAATTTCAATGCAACTCTTTGATGTAGTTGATATGATACTGCTTCCTGTGAATTACATGAATCACAGCAACTTTAAACTTTCTTTTTATAGCCTTACCTGAACCCATCCTTCCATCCCTCCAAAAAAATTACCCAGTAAGTGTTTCTTATGGATTTACTACATCATTTATATGTGTGACCCTGCTTATCTAAATATATGAATTCTTAACTATTTCTAATGGATTAAGTTGAATTAACAGTCTGTAGGTCAGGTCAGTGATACGCTAGACCTAAGTGTGAAAGAGATTATTTGCTGCTTTTGATTTTGATAACTTCTTTAATGAAAATTCTGTTATGTATGGGAAGATCTGACACACAGTTAGAAGAAAGTGCTAATGAACACCACTGACCTAATTCTCTTTATGCTAGCCTGGAAATATCCCTGTGTCAGCTGTAACTTTCTGGTTCCTGTTTCTTAATGTGTTAAGTAGTGCTTTTTCATCCAGCTCAGGTGCTTCAGAATTCCATACCATCCCACAGCTGTTGAATTGCCTGATATTTCCATGTGCAGAAAGTGAGTGATAGATGTTTACTAAGGAAACTTGAGACAAAATTTGACTTCAACAAGAAAACACCTTTTTGGAACTTTGCTGTTGTAGTCAGATCATACTCTGTTCATTTCTGGAGAACTCAATGAATCAGTATGCTTTGGTCCCTCCAGAATTAGAAGTGTTATTAGTGAGATTTAATAGAACAAAAATTATTTAGAAGTAAGAACTGCCCTCCTAAATATTTGTCTGTGCACAAAACTGCTATTGTTGAATAGTTCCATGCTGTCTCTTTCTTCGTAGTTGATATAGTTTGATGTTCCTGTCTACATATGGGGGGTTTTTAATTGGTTGCTGACAATTATGCCGAGCTAGTATCAGAAAGCCAATCTGTCTTTTGCCTGTATTTCCCATAATGCTGAAATGGGAATATTTAATGGTGCTGAACATCAGGGAGAAAATACTGTGGTGTCAGCCATTTTGGGTAATTAAGATAATTGAGATACAGAAGAAAGCATTGAGCAATAATTCACTGCAGTTTTATTTATGTGTTGTAAATCTGCTGTGCTATATTTTTATGGTCTTTATCTTTTCCTGTGATTTTTTTATGGTACTCTATACCTTCTAGTTTCTTCATTGGGAGTGCTGAAAAGCTTTTGAAACCATCTTTCATTTCTTGTACACTTAGCTTTATCTGATAGGTTTTTGAATTGCTAGATTTGCTAATTACATTTCCTTAAAGCTTGTGTGGTGTAGTATTCTAAGTTTTGTGTGTAGCCCGTTATTTAGAGAAAAGTGTTAAGAACTGGCAACTTTTGACTCTTCTGTATTTATAATGCAGACATTTATATTTGTCTGCAAAATATATATATTTTTTGTATATATATAATATATATACATAATATATATGTTTGTGTTTGAAGTGTGTAGAGGCCTTCAGAATACTATACAAATATTAATGCCTTCAATTATTAAAGCACATGTATACAGTACCTTAAGCTGAAAAATCTAATGAATCTAAATGCAAAATTTTATCTTGTGTTGTGTGAAAATGGTAAATCACTTGCAGGTGAGTACTGCTGTAAGAATTGCATTTTTGCCCTGTTCTGATATAGATTATACTTGGTTTTGTTGTTTGTTAGTTATCATAAATTTGGACAAAACATTCTAGAATTGCTAACAAAATTAAAAGAATATTTTATACATGCTTACTACAAACCAAATTGCAAGTATGTTTTTGATCTGCTGTCTTCATTAGGAATATAATTAAATTATTAAAAATTATGATTAAAATTATGATTTAAATTATGTTTAAAAAGGTTTAAAATTTCTGAATACTGATATTTCGAAGGAATTTAAAATGAAAAATACGGCAGAACAATTTTGGTCTTGTGGCTTGAAGTAATAATTAAAAAGCACAGGCAAATTTCAGTATAAAAAGAAACTGTATCTTTTTCTTATCATTGTAGCTGGTCAGAGTTGTGTCTCCATACAAAAACTCTACAAACATACTGCATCTTCCCTATATACACCTACCCACAGTTTTTCAAAATCAAATCTGCAGCCTGAAAATACCTCTTTGATCTGGAGGAAACTGCTTGTCTTAAATTGTTGGTACCATATAGGAGAGGCATGCTTACATTGAGGAGGAAACAAAAGACAGATTCCGTGTCTCAGTGAATCCCTACTGCAAATGTGAAGGGTGAGAAATCCTGGAAAGCCACCAGATTTGCCCACTTTTGCATTATGTTGTGGTGGGGGAGTTTCCAGCTGGCACCAAGCTAATGTGCTTTGCAACCACTAGTTTAGAGGGAGTATCAGACCACATCAAATGTGGGGTTGTATTCTGGGGCTTCCCTTGCCCCCTAGCCAGGTAAGGTAGATGACTGTAGCCCACCAAGTGTGTTCATCAGTTTTGAAGTCTATACAGTACATGCTTCCATGTCAGGACTTCGGGGATAAGCTCTAGAGAACCTGTTGTGGCTTAAACCATTATTGCTGGTGAACATTGCTGTCACTGGCACTTGGAAACTTGTGCCTGACTCTCCACTGTTCAAGAAGTCTGGTATATTAGCTGAAATCAAGATGAAACTGGGTTTCCCTGCATGCTCTGGATGGTGAACTTCAAGGACTCTAGCGTGAGCACATCTTTGTTTCTGCTGCCTCAGCTTCATGTCATGTCTTGCAAAGGGTGGGGCAGAAGGTAGGATGGTCCTTAACATGGGAGTCAGCCCTTGGAAAAACACAGTTTGCTTCACACTGAGTTGCACTTTTAAAAAATATAAACATGAGTTAAATATTCACTTATAGGACGGGGGAAAAGGATATTTTATGTGTGTGAATATACAGAAGTGTCAAGACATTGTGCTGATGTTACTACTAAATTTTTTTTTGAACGAAGGATCTTGTACATTCAGAGTTAAACTCATTATACATCAAGATAGTCAAATATAAATTTTATTTTGATGTACACTTGTGTTCCTTTCCAGTGTGTAAGGTGGAATGAGCATAGTTAAAAGCATTATGTAGCTTGAACATGAAGCATGTTGCTGAATACTGTTGTTTCTTGAGAAATCAGCCAGTCAAGGTAAAGATTAGAGATCCAGAACAACAGGAAAGAGAATTTTGAGTCCGTTTTCTGGGATATCTTAAAATAATGGAGAGCTCATTTATTGTTGCTCATCATTGTTGCTCAATCAGATCAAGAATCTAATTTCTGTCTCTTAAGATGGCTTGAGGCAAAGACACAGTAAGCGAAATAGGGACTAGTTTTAACAGAAGCTGAATCTTTTGCCTTCTAGAGCAAATTAAGAAAAGAAAACGTACTTTGAAGGGTGCTTTGTAATTCTGCTTTTTTTAGCAACCTCACCTATGTGCAGAATCTGTAAGCTGTACCTTGTTTTGTTTGCCTAGTTACTCCCTGAGTCCCTCTAGTGGGAAGGAACATACTGTTACCCTTGTTTTACAGCAGGTGAATGGAAATGAGTTGATGCTAGGGGATTATCATGGGTTGTCTGTGGCAAAAGAGAAAAAAGTGTCTAGGTATCCCTTAGCTGGGCTGACCTCTTGTTCACTGGACACTGAGTGATTGCTTTGTTAAGAAATGACCTTAAATTCATTGTTGGTAATTGAATCATTGAATATTGGTATGTCTTGACAGAAGTCTTCACTAAATCTTGCCAATTTTAAGTAGCAATTAATTTGGTTTTACATGTAGAACTTTCTAATATGGTAATAGCAACTTCTTACATAACAAATTTTCTATATTTCAGAAAGATGAAACACTGAGTTTTGCCTTTTCTGTGGGGTGATCAGCAACCGACGGCGCTAAAAAAATAAAGCTACTAACAGTATCACAAACATGTGATTAATACGTTGCTTTACTTGCCATTAATAAGTCTTCTTTTCTTCCAGAAAAGTAATATCAGTTATGCCTTCTATTTCGTAATACTCAGTTGTCTTTTTAAGAGCAATTTTCATAGTGACATAACCACTAAACCGAGTGGAAATGAGAAGTACTTACATGTGTCTCTTAAACTAGGTGGTTGGGGCTTTTAATGGTTAGCTGCTATAGACTGTAACCTGTGTTTTTACTAGAGCACATGTTTTTCAATAATACGCGTGTATTTTCTCAAAAGCAAAAGCCTTTCCGAGTAAGAAAAACTTTGATTTGTCTGATATCTTATTGCCTGCCAGTAAAAAAATAGCTTGCTTTTATGAAAAAAAATAAAGCCCAACTTTTTAGCTGCTGAGGGTATCAACCTCACTGTGGTGGCAGAATTTTCTTGCAATTGAGAAGTTCTCAGGCATTTAAATATTCAAAGTGTAAAAAAATTAATCTTGTTTTCCTTTTCTACTGCCTCCAAACACTTACTAGTCTTAGTAGACATCTGTTGTAATTTCATTGCACTTCTGTTTTGTATTTTTATAGGTTGGTGGCCCATTTTCTTCTTCCTTTCCCCTCCTCCATTTTATGTTTCTTCATCAGCTGGTATACTGCTAATTCTAAATTCTATTGTTCTGACTCTTCCTTAGCTTTCTGTGGGGATAGGCAAGGAGTGACTTTCACTGTAGTACCTTTCTGATTAACTCCAGGGTTAAAACTGTATTTACTATATGGCATTGGAACAACTGTTCCTTTCTAGATCTTTGTATACTGCATATCTGCTTTCTATGTCTGTGTTTCCGTTGTTTTGGTGTCTTCTGATGAACTGTAAGCTGTTAAATTCTGAGCTTTGCGAACTAAAATAACATTTTATATGTAGCATTATACCATATCAACCATTGAAATTTTTTATTTCTAGAAGAATGGCTTTTTTTTTCCCCAAAAGATGTGGTACAAGGTTCCAGGAACTTTTGCTGGAGCTACAGAAAGAGGATGGGAGTCTCAAACTTTCCATTCGTAGTGGTCTTATCACTTAACAGTACTTTTCTCAGAGGAAGCAGTGCCAGCTGTGGACATGGAAGTAGTACTACACTATGTAGTGCTTCTAGTGCTATTCTAGTACTATAAAGTTTGAATCATGCCTGATACTACCCTTAAAAATAAAAAAATGAATGGGTAGGGAGGGGAAACGAGATACAGTAATGAGTGAAGAGGTTCCTAAATTTACATAAATGTGTTTTTTTTATTTGAATGTAATGTTTGCTTCTGTGTATCATGAGTTCATTTTCAGTAAAATGCACAACATTGCTGTAAAATGGTGTTAAAACCAGGTATTAGCAAGTTGTAAAGCAAGAGGAGATATGTTTACTTCTATGTACCCTAGTCTATCAGAAGAACCTAAAGCATGCAATGAACCCTGAAACAGCAGGACAGTTCACAGTTCTAAAACCTTGTATACATTCCTTTCTCAGCTGGCAATAGTGCCTTCTTTTCATAGCAAACCTGATTTTTTCTTACCCCATCATACCCACCCTCTTCCCATACAGAAAAGCATACTTCAGCTGAGGTGCAGCATTCTGTGTATTCAGGTGTTTCGTATAACTTCACAGCTGGTTGGTTTGGGGTTTTTTTTTCATTCTTGACTAGAGGAAGTGATACCTGCAGTCTTTATGCTTATTTTGTGGGTTCATGCAGGTTCATGTGTGTTTAACTGTGTGCTTGGGAGCAATGTTAGGCCTTCCATCTGGATTATTTCTGTACTTCAGTTCAGCTATGGGAAATTGACAATAGGTGCATTAACTTCACCTACATATTTCTCAGTTGAACTGCAGGCAGCTCAGTGCAGGCTACCTTACTCAGCTTTTCATCTTGTGGTTTTAGATGCAAGTCTAGTTCAAAGATTCTCCCATGTTAAAATTCTTTAGTAAACATTAGTTAGCAGATGGTCTTGTATGCTCTTGTGCAAGATGATTCTACCTGAGTTCAGGGGGAGTAACTAGTATTCAGTGGAGCAGAAGAGAAATAGTCTTTGGCTTGTAAGTTGTCCTTGAACTTATAATAAGCAAACAATAGAGGCATCTTTCTTAATGTGGAAAATACATGCATCTGGGTAAAGGCTCTCTCTGTGTATATATATATATAGATATAGATATATATATATATACATATACACTCTGATTTTATTTTGACAGGAATGTTTTGATCCTGCTATGCAGTTGCATCTTGTTCATCAAGCTCCACGTACCATTCCTCCTTACATCTCAAAAAATGGATCAAGCCTTGGAGATTTGCTAATAGGCTTCTTCAAATATTATGCCACAGAATTTGAGTAAGTAATAAGCTCATTTTAGCGGTTTAGATGATGTGAAACTTTGATTCCTTCTATTCAATATAGCAACACTTTATAACCCTTGAAAGAAAGAAAAGCAGCAATGCAGGAGTGGTAACAGAGGAAATGAGTGGAAAGGCTAAATGACAACAGGATGCTAGTAAATTGTCTGATATCTTCTACTTAGCTAGGCATTCTTTCTTGTAAAATAGCTGCCAGAAGTTAGAGAGCTTTGTCCTTTAAGAATTGCTGGGTTTTGTTATACAGTTACACTATTCCATAACTGCCTATTCATGTGTAAGAAAGATCTGTTCTTAGCTGTCATTTAAGGTATCAACTGTGATATGAATTACTTGGACCTTAAGGGCTGTGCTTGTCTTTTGCCACACTGAGTCAATAGAGGTAACTGGCCAGATGGCTCCTTACTTCGACCAGAATATACATCTGTATAGGCCTCACCTAGAGAAGAATTCTCCCATGTATAGTTGTTTCACTCACATTATGGGATTGCTAGAATCTGAGTTTAATTTTGGCATCTGGATTTCCTTATATAAGAGGAGAAGCTAAAGTTGTGAGGGCATCTGAGAAAGCCTTAAGTTACAACTGTTTTGCCAAATTGTTCCTCATTATTTCTGAATTTCTTAGAAAAAATGCTTGTTCATATAAAATATCAAATGGTTGTATCTCAGTCAGCTTAAAGATCTTCTAAATTACTTCTGAGGCAGTTGTTTCATACATTTTGCTGTCCTGTGTATGTGCATCATTTCCATTTCTTGGACAGAGAACAAAACATAAAATTGGATACTCATAATTTTGGAAGTGTTCATAATTTAATGTAAGAAGTGAAGGACCATAAAATCATTAAAGCATTTCTGGGGTGCGCATTACATTTGAAATATGTAAGCTAAACCCCTACGGTCTGTATTAATGCATGAACCAGCTGCATTTCGTGCATGCTTAAGCCTGACTGAGAGATTTTCATGTAAGAGATTCTCTTTCAATGATCTCTGCAGATAAGAGAATGGTCTTTCACCTTACATGTTTCTTCTGAGTACCTGTCTTACCAGCTGACAAGGTGATGTTTGCTAAAGAGGCAAATGAGAAGACACTGCTGGAGGATAACCTTAGGTTTTTAATTTATGTGGGACACATGAATCTTTGACTTCTTGACTGTACAAGCTGGTAATCTTCTCAAATATGAAAGTAAATATCTTTTCCACTAAGGAATTTTCTGGTTTGCCTATGCAAAGTAGCAGAGATGATCTTGTCTAATTACAGGAAAAATATCTAGTTTGACTTTTCTGGGTTTGGGTGCTTGTGAACATAGTCAAGATCAGATTTCTGCCTAAGTCAGTGGCTGGTCCAGAATGACCTCATTTTTGTCTGCTATGGAAGTATATGCTAAGACATATGCAGACCAAAAATTCTGCAGTATCAGTGTTTGAGCTAATGGCAATCCCTAAATACTATTTTTGTGATTATTATACATCAGGACAAATACTGCCTAAATTTATTCATAGACATGCAGAGGAGCTTCTGGGTAAAACAAAGCTTCAAAAAGTAGATAGTAAAGATAGGATAGTTGCTGATATCAAGGGAAGAACATGTTTCAAAAAGCAACTGAATAAAAAAAATACCTGGTATGTTCTTCTAGTGTTCAGTATCTGTTAAGTATTTAAACATTTCACTTGTGATATTCTGTTAAAAAAAAGAAAAAAATACCAGTAAAAATAGCCATGAGAATTCTGTGTTGAAAATGCTACTACATAGCTGAGAAGTCGTTCGAGGAAATGATGCACTTAATGCAGCAGCCTGTATTATTTTTAACTCTTTCTGCTATGGAAATAAAATTTAGTCAAGTGTACTGTTTATCTGTGTATCCCTGACAACTATAAATCCTCTTTGAAAGGAAAGGATTGATAGTAAAATTCCATGTAGTTTCATTGACCGGAGAAGACAAATTAAAGGATTGATAGTAAAATTCCATGTAGTTTCATTGACCGGAGAAGACAAATTAAAGGATTGATAGTAAAATTCCATGTAGTTTCATGGAGAAGACAAATTAGTTCACCATCAGGAGGAGCATGAACATGGTGTTTAAAAGGTTTTGTGTGTGTGATTAGCCAGCTAGTGAAAGTAAAAGTAGTCTCATGCTAGCCATAGGATCTGTTATCTTTGCTTTGAAGTTGCTGATGGAAACAATACAAATGAGTATACGGGTAAGAATGAAATACATAGAATAACAGAGTAATAGAATATGCTCGGTTGGAAGGGACCCATCAGGATAATTGAAGTCCAGCTAATGACCCTGCACAGGATCATCCCTAAGATTCACACCATGTGCCTGAGAGCATTGTCCAAACACTTCTTGAACTCTGTCAGGCTGGTGGTGTGACCATTTTGCTGGGGAGCCTGTTCCAATGCCCAACCACCCCCTGGGTGGAAGACCTTTTCCTAATATCCAAACTAAACTTCCCTTCACTCAGCTTCCTGCTGTTACCTTAAGTCCTGTCATGAGAGTGAAGGGATCAGTGTTTGCCTCTCCTCTTCCTCTCATGAGAAAGCTGCAGACTGCAATGAGGTCTCCCCTGTCTCCTTTTCTCTGGGCTGAACAGACCAAGTGACCACAGCCACTCCTTTTATGGCTTCCCCTCAAGGCCCCTCATGATCCTTGTGGCTGTGCTTTAAACCCTCTCCAATAGCTTTATGTCTTTTTTATACTGTGGCACCCAGAACTGCCCTCAGCACTCGGGGTGAGGCTGCCCCAGTGCAGAGCAGAGCAGGACAATCCCCTCCCTCCCTTGCTGGGCTGATCCTGTCCCTGATGCGCCCAGGAAACGGGTGGCCCTCCTGGCTGCCAGGGCACTGCTGGCTCATGTTCAACTTGCAAATACACACAACACCGTTCTGCCTTTCGTGGAAGAACTAGAGCTAGAGTGTGTTGAGTATTTTCTTTGCTGTAATAAATAGTTTTTTCACTGTTTCCCTGTGAAACATTTACTAGTGTCTTTATGCACCAAAATTTTGAGATTCTATTTCAGACACCGTGACTGTTAAATGAGGCTATATGTATATGATCTGTACTGGGCCACTACAGTTAGCCTATTGGACTGTCACGTGTTTGATGAAAAGATTGCTACAGAGAGTGTGACTTCAATTTTTGTAAAAGTAATTTTTGTAGGCTCTTACCTGTGGTATAGGATGCACTACCAGATTTGATACACGGGAACTGTTTTGCTGAATGAACAGCATGCAATCAAGAATGATCAGATCATGTGCAAAGATCATAATTTTGAACAGAATAAATCATTGAAGCCACCTGCCTAGAATGTTTAACTACTGATCTATTTTACATATAATGGTCAGGAAGGTAAGAGAAGATGGAGATATATTGTTTTAAATTTCTCCCTCACTCTAGCAAAGGCTATTAGGTTTTTATGTTAAAATATGTGATTTTTTTTTTACTTGATGTAGGACAGGATAGGCTTGAAGAGCATTGCAAAGGAAGAAATAGGAGCTTTGCATCCTGTGCAGTCATTCATAAGTCCTTGTGCTTTATTTGTTTTATTTTCCCTTACGCTTTTAAACTGTTTTCTTTATTTAGACTCTAAGATGTTTCAGAAAATTGTTTATTGCCATGTATTTATACAGTACCTTTTGCACAGTCCTATTCTAGGGTTTTCAACATGTCCATAAGAAATAATTTTTATACCCCTTCATCCCCGTCCCCAAAAAAATATGGTTTGGAAATTGCAGCATGCATTGGAATAACACACCATATATGGCAAAGCCTGTTTTGCCTTTATGGTTGTATAATTATCTTGCCATAAGAGTTCAAGTCTGTGTAATGCTTCTTAGGATACAGCTGGCTATGGTTATGACTTCATTTTAACTTTAACTATTTCAAATTGTCCACTGATTAAGTAGTGAATATGATGAAGAAAAAATTGTAGATGTTCTCCAAAGCAAGTATTTGGAAACATGTTTACCAGCCCCTCTGAAGGAGGTGTCTGATTTCAATTCTGCAGCTGTGAGTGAAGGCAGCAGGTTTTCACTTGGCTGTCTCCTTACGAAGTGAGACCTTGAAGCAAGGCATTGCTCCCCTGAATTTGTGATTACTTCCCTTAAATCTACCATTGCAGGTTAAGTAGCACTTGTTTAAGATCATTCACTGATTTGTATATGGTGCATATGGTAAAAGCTTGCTTACATTTTAATGACAAAATATAAAATTTCAGCAAGAAGTTGCTTGCAGCTCCTTTCATGATAGAATTGGTCAGGTAATAAAGAGATCATTTTTAATACTATGTTGAATTAAATATGTTTGCAACTTGTACCCATCTTACTGTGTTTATACAAGTGGCTTTGATTTGTAAGAATGCTCTGGAAAA
The DNA here is from genome assembly GCA_013398275.1 of Promerops cafer. Lineage (NCBI taxonomy): Eukaryota > Metazoa > Chordata > Aves > Passeriformes > Nectariniidae > Promerops > Promerops cafer. The sequence continues at coordinate 126,283 of VZSE01006133.1, read as the reverse complement.
GATAAGCTTTCTATTCTGTTTGTACTGTAGTCATACACGCACCTGAAAATGCCTAGTCTCCTTCTTTAAAATACTTGCCTTTGCTATGAAGATCACATACCTAATGCAGTCAGTGACAGCAGAAATAACTGATAATTGAAATAGCTGTTTAAATGGCTGCATAACAGGGGTTAAAAATGTGTGCAGGGAGAATATCTGCTTTATGTTGGCAACGATGAAGTTATATGCAAGCCAAAGTGGCTAAAATTGACACACAAATAATTTGCTATTCATAATTAATTTCTAATTCAGTATGATCTTGGTACTAAGACAGTTCTGTAAGACTGTCAGATAAAAGAGTTGTTTTCAAATTTAAATTTCAATTTCAAATAAAAGGCTTTTAAGTTTCAAATTTAATGGAAGGCTTTTTAAACAGCAAGAAATGGCAGTTTTTTGTTGCTTTTTGCTTAACCAGTGTATTATAATTGCATTTATTTTTTCCTGAGGGATCAAGTATAGCCCAGGAAAAAAAGAATTCAAGAGAAGAATTACTGTTTCAACTGAAACAGTACTGCCTGGTTAAACCAAATACAGATCAAATACTTCTTTGCCTGCCTTCCTGCCTTCCTGCCTTCCTGCCTTCCTGCCTTCCTGCCTTCCTGCCTGCCTGCCTGCCTGCCTGCCTGCCTGTATGTCTGCCTGCCTGCCTGCCTGTATGTCTGCCTGCCTGTATGTCTGCCTGCCTGCCTGCCTGCCTGTATGTCTGCCTGCCTGTATGTCTGCCTGCCTGTATGTCTGCCTGCCTGTATGTCTGCCTGCCTGTATGTCTGCCTGCCTTCCTGTCTGTCTTCCTGTCTTTTTTACCCCCACTGGCCTGGATCTCTGCTTTTTAAATAAACTTTAAAAAAAATCAAACTAAAAGCTTCTGCTTGCAACAAGTGTTCTTGAGTTGCAGTTTAAGCTTGTTTGAAGCTCAAGCACAGGGGTTTTGTCTTTCATCTTTTTGTGTGTGTGTTTGGGTTTTTTTGAGCAATTCATCTGAATTAAGCCTTTGTTGATGGTTGATTATTAAAAGACATGATAGGAAAGTATTTGATGCTTCACATTATCTCTATTGCAAAAGTAGTCTACTGTGGGAATTTAGGAGAGGAAGGACGATGGGTTAGAATGGAGGCTTTAGTTTACATTGAATGCTAGAAAAGATTATCATCATTACTAATTTTCTAAAGAATGTATCAAGAGAAAGCTAAATGTACACACTAAGGTATCCTAGATCTCTTCATGTGCTGTGTCCTGCATTTTTAAAAAACAAACCCTATTCATATTGTTAAATGTACATGTTCTGTGGAAGTACAGTTATTAAAACAACTGAGTTCCATAGGAGGCTTTAATTATGACTTGTTTTCAAGATAATTTGTAGCATTACAGTCACGGATTTTTAGCTGTCTTGTCATCATTGACTTAATGGAATTACGACAGCAGATCTGTGGTCTAGGGAGGACAGAATTCTTTCAGATTTAACTGATGAATGAACTGATGACAGTATTTTAATTTACAGTTGATATCTACAGATTTACTGCAGGTGGTTGATGTACCCAGCCCACCTCCTCTGTCAGGTGTACGTAAGACCGGTACTGCCCAGCTATTTCTACCCATTTAGTCAGGACATATGGTGATGTATTGGTGATCCAACTGTTTCACTCATGTGGTAGCTCCTTGGTTTACAAAATCATCAAGATTAGAAGAGACCTTTAAGATCATCTAATCCAACTGCCAATGCAGCACCACTGTAACCATCCCTACAACATATTCCCAGGTGCCACACACAGACATCTCTTGGGTATTCTCAGACATGGTGATTCTATCACTTCCCTAGGCAACTTATTCCAATACCTGTTTACTCTTTCAATGAAAAATCATTTTCTAATATCTAATCTGAACCTCTATTAGTGTAATTTAAGGCCATTTCTTCTTTTCTTTGATACATGGCAGAAGAGATTGACCCCCACCTGGCTACAACCTTCTTGTAATTGTAGAGAGGGATGAGTCCTCCTTGAGCTTCCATTTCTCAAGAATTAAAACCCCCATTTCCATCAGTTCCTCCTCGCAGGACATGTTTTCTAGACCCTTCCCCAGCTCCATTGGTCTTCTTTGGACAAACCTCAGTGTGTTTTTTGTAATAAGGGGCCCAAAACTAAACACAGGATTTGAAGTGTGGCCTCATCAGTCTCCAGTACTGGGAGACAATCAACTGCCCTGCTCCTACTGGCCACACCATTGCTGATCCAGGCCAGGATGCCATTGGCCTTCTTGGCCCCCTGGACACACCCTGGCTCATGTTCAGCTGCTGTCACCAGCACCCCCAGGTCCTTTCCAGCCACGCTGCCCCAGCCTGTGGAGCTGCCTGGGTTGCTGTGACCCAAGGGCAGGACCCAGCACTGGGCCTTGTTGAACCTCACTCCATTGACCTCAGCCCATGGTCCAGCCTGTCCAGATCCCTCTGCAGAGCCTTCCTGCCCTCCAGCAGATCAGCACTCCCACCCAGCTCAGTGTCACCTGCAGACTGACCGAGGGTGCACTTGAGCCCCTCATTCAGATCACTGATAAATCTAATAAACAGGACTGGCCCCAGTACTGAGCCCTGGGGAACAGCACTGGTGACTGAACACCAGCTGGATGTAACTCCCCTCACCACCACTCTCTGGGCCTGGCCATCCAGGCAGTTCTTTATCCAGTGAACAGTGCATCTGCCCAAGACATCAGCTGCCAGTTTCTCCAGGATAATGCTGAGGGAAATGGTGTCAAAGGCTTTACTGAAGTCCATGCAGACTACATCCACAGCCCTTCCATATCCATGTTGTCACAGAAGGAGATCGGGTTGGTCAGTCTGGATCTACCTTTCATAAACCCCTGCTGGCTGGGCCCAGTCCCCTGACTGTCTTGGATGTCGGACATAATGGCATGCAGGATGAGCTGCTCTCTTTAGTTAAGAGCAGCTGAAAGGTGGCTGGGTAGATCAGAACATAAAACTGGAAGTGGTTTTTTATGGCTTCCATTATGTTTGGCATATTGTTGAGCCAAGCATCATAAAGATGGTGGCACATCATAAAGACTGCCCTATAATCTGTGTGCTGTTCCTGTTTAAATGTAGTAGTTTCCTTGTTTTGTTGTTGTAAAGCTGCCTGCAGAAAGTGGCAGAGAGTTGTTGTACTTGCAGATCTAAAATTCAGCATATATAAAACATTGAAACTTTCTGGTAATAGGTTCCTTGCACAAGGAAGGCCTATGAGCAAGTTATTTCTACATATCTTTATACTACTGAGTTTCATTTTTGGAATGCAGTATGTGACTGTCTGCACTTATTCCTTACATTCCTTTTCTTCCTACAGAAAATTCTGAAAGATTTGATTCTGTAATTTATTTTGAACTTAGAAATAAATGTAGGTGACAATGCAAATTTAGTTTGACATTGTTAGTAGAAAAAATACCATTGTGAATATATGTTACTCATGGATAGCTGTGATACTCTGCTTTGGAGATGTTTTTTGTACTTGAACTTCTGTTAGTAGAAAAATTTTCTAGTTTCCTACCCATGATGTTAAACTAAATTACTCATTATTATCAAATACTGTATTATCCAGGCTTATGACATTGCAATCTGACATTTACATTTTAATGTAAACTGATACTTTGAATTTAGAACTAAGAGTTAAATTTTTTTGCAAATTGTTCTCCTTTTCTTTAGTTGGAGCCATCAAATGATTTCAGTTCGTGAGGCCAAGGCTGTTGCAAGACCTGATGGTATTGAATGGAGAAACAAATTTATTTGTGTAGAAGGTAAAATGTGAAGCTGTGTTATAATTTTTAGCTGTTAAGGTATTAAATACATAAATCTATCCATTAGACTTTATCTTGGTTGTGTTTTGAGAAATGTATTGCATGTGTGCATTATGTAGAAAAGGATAACCAATGTAAATAGTTTGTAAACAGTCCCGTCAAAAACATTTGAGAAGGAAGCTTTAAGCTGTAAAGTGTTCTAAAAATAGTACTCCTGACCTTTTCTTCAAGAGCACTGTTACTTTTGGAACAGGGCTTAGGACTTTGATAAGGAATGGCCTTTATGCCAGTAGTGTGTGTTTTTGTGCTGCACAAAAATAGTTGTCAATTTTGCCAAGTTTGAACTTCTGAAAAAACACAGCAGGCATATACTCAGATTATTCTCGAAGAATATTCTTTGTTCTAGAAATGCTCTGGCATTGCAATGACCAGGTTATGTGTATGTTGATCCCCTTGAGGGTACTGTTTGGCTGGCTAGTGAATGTAGACTTTGTGCAGAGACTACATGATGCCTTCCAGAGCTGGAGGGTAAGCCCATGCTACCTGTTGGAGTTGCAGGTCTCAGCTGTCAGTGCAGAACTGAGTAGGAGCACTATACAGGCAACCTGATTCATGTGCTAGTGACACCTTTCAGCTGCCATGGGCAATGTACACGGAGAAGATGAGCAGCTAAGCATACATAGGAGAAGAAGTTTGCACTAAGGAAAGAGAAGATGATACACCAAGAGAAGGATAAAGATGTTAGGAGAATGAGAGGAGAAGTAAGGAAGGGATTGAGAGTTGCTGTGTAACAGGAAACAGTTGTCACAAAGGGAGAGGTGGCCTGGGCCCTGACTGCAAATTAATGGAGGCTATTAGGATAAGGATATCAAGGGTTGAAGTCTCAGGATGAAATAGGAATATAACTTGAACAGGAGACAAATGGTATGGGGAAAGTTGTTAGACACGGAGAAGATTTTGCTGGGGGAGGAGGAGAATAAGACAAATCCTGTGGCTGAACAGACATTCTTCAAGATTGATGAGGTTCAGAGTTGGGGTATTTATGTACTTTCCTGCATTTGTGCTAGTCTGAGCAGAGAATAACCTTCAATCAACTTCACCTACTGGTGAACTTTGTTATTCTGTGGTCCAGAGCTCACCGACTTGGCCATAGTCATATGAATGTCAATGTAAAGCCACATGAGATTCCTGTTCTTTATTTGATCTTTTGGGGAAAAATCAACAGTTACAGGAGAAGAAGAACACACTGAAATATAGTTGCACTGGACTCAGTAGTCTTAGAATTGAGAAATGTGAGAATTAGAGTATCTGCACAGCTGAAATGATTCAGAATAGTGTAGTGAGGCATTGCCAAGGCTCTGGTCTGAATGTGGGAGGTGGGAATGATGAGCAGCTATGTTTGCTGCTGTCACGTGATGCTGATCCACTGTGTTGCAGGGGGCTGTGTGTTTCAAGCTCTCAATTAATTTATGATGTTATAAAGTGGTTGAATAATTAGGTTATCTTTCTGCCAGGCTGGAAAATAGAATAAACATCAACATACAAAATAGACACTATAGATTTTGCATTTAATGGTCTTGATTACATACAACTTTTCTGTAATGCATTTTCGTTTGAACTATTAAAGAAGGCAAAATTATTTATAGGTGACATATCTGATTACTTCCTTGGTTCAATTCAAGACTTAGTGGGTTTAGCCTCACATACCAAGTTTTTACTTTAATTTGGGAGGGAAAAACAAAATCTCCTACTTTTGCTCAAAGTAGACTTCATGTTTATAACAGCTGTTAAGCTGAACTAGGTTAACAAAGTATGTAGATAAATTTCTGTGTACTTGAGAAGAAGATTTCAAAAGTTAGCTAAACATGCCAATATATTCTGTTTTCCAAGTCTTTGTCAAATTTTCCTGTTCGCAGAATAAAATTTCAGTAATTGGTACTATTGCATTTATTTTAAAATATCTAAAATATATTCGTTGATAGATTACACAAGTCTGTGCCTACAAGTTTCCACAATTCTGCATGTAGTACTGTATATAGATTAGCTCAAGAAAAACTGTGTTCTGTTTGTAATGTTATGGGCCTTAAGGCTGATTCTCGCATGTATTTCTGCTGTTAGAGAACCAAGTATAGTAGAGATGCTCTTTCCAGACGTTTTAAAATATTATAGGCTTTTACCATTATGGGGATACAGAGATACAGAAAACCCTGCTTTTAGATAATACTTTGAACAATCCTTGTCAGAAGCTCTGAATGCCTAACAACTATTCTAGTTTCAGTTTAAATCTTGTACCTGTATCAAGTAATATCAAATACTCTCCTGTTGGAAAAGGAAAAGCTAGAAATGTGGCAATTTTATGAGATAATTACATTGATAATCATTTCAGGAAATCAAATCAGAAGCCATCTAAGGTACACCTGATTTATATTTGTAGTTTCAAGTCTTTCAGATCCATGTGCTAAAAATAATTCAAAAAATAATTCCTCAGGGCTTGGTCAGCAGCAGTTCTGAAGTTGTGTGATATCTTGTATTTTTATTTGGAAAAATATTCCCTTTAGCCTTTCTCTCAAGTATCAGTGTTAAAACTGTGTTACTTTTTTCTTTTAATGTTCTCATCTCTCTGTGTGAACAAAATAACTTACAATAAACTCTTACTGTCTTGATGGTTAGAAAGTTTAGTGGTGTAAAGAGTAGCTGTTTGTAAAATTATTCTTGCTGTGCGTCAGAGAACCAGTTTGTCTTTTGACAATCAGTAAATATGCAGAAAGATTAAAAGGAAGATGTGAGTTAGCTTTTGTGACCAGAGTGCTTTTTTTCCATGGATGGTTTCAGAAGATTGTACATTTCAGCCCTTGTTGCTTTAAAATATAGATATAACCTGATTCAATATAGGTCCTAGCATTAAAAAAGTAGTTACCATTACATTTATGATACACAAATGAAATGCTGTATTTGTTCACATAGTAAGGGACATACAGTTCTTAATTATACTAGATCACGCTCTCAAATAATGGGACTGACATTAGAGGACTGCGTATGTTTTATTTGGTTGCCAGTTTTTGTTCTAAACTAAAAGTATGATGCATTCTAAAATAAATGAAATCTGCCTGTAACTGTCCACTGAAAACTAGGTAGTTTGAAGACAATCCTTTTAGAAAGCTGCTAAATACAACATTTATTGCATGAAAAAATTTCTCAGTGAATTTAAATAGCTAGCAGAAATAAAAACCTAAAGCCATGGAGCATGTACCAAATTTGAAATTCCAGTCTCCATAAAGGCACAAGCCCTTCTGGAGTCTGTGTAATGCTTTAATTTGCTATATATCACTATCTGAATGAAAGTAATTCATAATCAACTAGACAAAAAAAATCTACCTGATCTAACAAATACTTCTGTGGTTCTGTGGTCCTTGAGGACTTGCATACATTCTACCATTATGAAATATACAAAGTTACTTAAGCAGTTCTCTACAAAGGAAGAAAAGACTATAAAATCTGTTTTGTAGCACACTGTAATGCATAGTCCCTGCATCATAATTTTTTAGTATCAATTGCTTTAATGTTGGCAGTGTTATCAGTAGCAAGAAGTACTTTTTTAATCTTGCAATTTAAAAAGTTACAAACAATTAATAAAGTTGGGATAAAAAAGGGGGGGGAACACATTAATTTGTAGTCAGTTAGAAAGTAGAACCCCCAAATGATTAACTTATGAACAAATATTGCAGAATAGGTATGAAGTGATAAAATATATTTTACAGCAGTTATCTTACATCATATATAAAAGTTATAGTAAATGGTTTGCTATATTCTCAGTATTTCACTGAGAAACTATTGAATGAGATGACTCTAAAGTGAATAGTTCCAAGAGTCTCATGTGTAATAAGTTTCAAAATATTTTAGTATGCAAAATCATAGTCTGATATGTTATCACAGACTATTGAGCTGTAGCAGGTAATTACTACTGCATAAATGCAGCACAATCATAGTATGCTTCAATAGATAATAACCTGAGTTTATTATGAATTACATATCATTAGAGCATTCATTGAATCATAGAATGGTTTAGGTTGGAAGGGACTTTAAGTATCATCTCTGTCCAGCTCCCCTGCCATGGACAGGGACATCTTTCACTAGACCACTTTTTTCAGAGCCCCATCCAACCAGGCCTTGAGCAGTTCCAGGGATGGGGCATCCACAGTTTCTGTAAGCAACCTCTTCAGTGCCTCAGCACCTTCACAGTAAAGAATTTCTTCCTAATATCTAGTCTTAAGCTTGCTCTTTTTGGTTTAAAGCCATTCCACCTGGTGTTAATCACTATATGCCCTTGTGAAAAGTCCCTCTCCAGCTCTCTTGTAGGCCTGTTTTACATACTGGAAGGTGCTGTGAGATCTCTCCCAGAGCCTTCTCTCCAGATTGAACAACCCCAGCTCTCTCAGTCTGTCCTCTTAGGAGAGGTGCTCCAGCCCTCTGACTATCTATGTGGCCTCCTCTGGACTCCCTCCAGCAGGTCCATGTCCTTCCTGTGCTGTGACCCCAGAGCTGATGCAGCACTGCAGGTGGGGTCTCACCAGAGCAGAGCAGAGGGGCAGGATCCCCTCCCTGGCCCTGCTGCCCACGCTGCTCTGGATGCAGCCCAGGACACGTTTGGCTCTCTGGCTGTGAGTGCCCATGGCTGGGTCATGTGCAGCCTCTCAGCCACCAGCACCCACAAGTCCTTCTGGGCAGGGCTGCTCTCAGTGACTTCTCCCAGTCTGTGCTCGTGTCTGGGATTGCCCCGACCCAGATGCAGCGCCCTGCACTTGCACTTGTTGGATTTTCGTGAGATCCTCATGGGCATACTGGAGAAGTTTGTCCACATGCCTCTGGATGGTATCCTGTCCAATAATGTCAACTGCACTGCTCAGCTTCATGTCATTGCAAACTCCCTGACAATGTTCCCCATTCAGGGCATTCAAAGAATTCAGCATTTGGGGCTTTTTTTCTTTTTTCTTTTTTTTTTCCTTTTATTTTCTTTTTTATTGGTTTGTTTGTTTTGTCTTCTGGGTTTTTTTGTTCTTGGGGGAGGGTTATTTTGTTTTATTGGTTGGTTTAGTTTAGTTTTGGTTTGTGGCTTTTTTGATAAACGTTATGTAGAAAGAAAGCTTGAGAACCAAAGAGGAATTGACTATTTAAAACACTTTCGGGAAGCAATTACATGCTTGACCTCACTTGATTTGTAGAGACAACCTAACTCTAGATTTTTTAAACAGTTTTCATGTTTGGTTTTGATCTTGCAGAGCCCTTTGATGGGACAAATACTGCTAGAGCTGTACATGAGAAACAGAAGTTTGATATGATCAGAGGTGAATTTGTACAGGTAAAGAGTACATCTCATGTAATTTTTCTGGTTACTTTGTTTTTCAAGACAGTTTTACTATCTTGAAAATGCTAGTCATTAAACCTGCCTGTTTCTGATGTTTTATACTTTGTACTATAAGTAATAAAAACACATGTTTTTAAAAAAATGTGGAAAAATCATTTAAGAGTATTCATTAATGTCTGCCATTAAACTTCAGGTTTACACTGAAATGGGTACTCAAAATAGTAAAAACCCTCTCTCAGATTTTCTTCTGTGTGTAAAATTCTAACAGTGGTTAATCACTTTAAAATTACAACTTTGTTTTCATTCATTATTTATTCCTACATGAATTTGGTTGGTAATAGATAATATTTTATACTTCTTACTATCCCTTTTTAAAATAAAAAACCACCACCAAAATGATGGGGGTTTTTTGATTTTTGATAACATACTTAGATGAGTACTTTTCTTTAGGGAGACCACACTCATAATTTTAGAACATGAGTAGTTCAAACAGGAACTTTGACTGTCCCAGTCAGGGGAGAAAAGGACACTCTGAAACAAGGAAAAATTTAGACCTTGGTTAAACATCTTTTTTCTGAAAATTTTTGCTACCAACTCTCTTTTATTTTTGTATCCTATCATAGGTATTGCAACTCAAAGTCTAGGTTTCTGAGACGTGACTATTTTTTATGTAGTTATGACTAGGGATTAGCGCATAGAATTGGCTTCCAGCTTTAACTAGTTAAGACTCCCCATTAAGCTGTCCTTGGAGGTTCATGTTTACTCCAGTTATTCAAGTCTTCAAGTACCTTGAAGGCTTCTCCAGCAAAAAGTAATTCAATGCCAGATACCTGTAACAGAGCAAACGCTATAAGAGACACACACCTTAGTCAGAAAAGGATAACATTTTCTTTGAAATTCTATTCAGAAATGTTCATAAGTCTCTCTTTTATTTAACCATGTTAGCGTAGTATGTGAATCATTCACATACTTGAACATAAAATAGTTGATTTTGTGAGTCTGCTAAAGTCACGTTCATGAAGTGGTTTGAGCTCTCGCAGTCCTGTGAAATCAGAGTGAACTTCTCTTTTCAGAGTTTTCACTTAACAAAATTTGTTTCAAACCTCTGTGGTTTTCTGAAAAATGTAAAAGCAGATGTTTGATCCTAGCTGTCTGGGAACAATAAACTAGAGTGATACAGCCCTGAAAAAATGTCCTTTTTACCAGATACTGTAAGAATCACAGTTGCTCTAAAAGAGCAAGTACCCTTTAATATCCTGCACTATTTTTTTAAGATGCTTAAGCAATCTGTTTTGTCCTTGAGAGAATTGTTCTTCTTGTGGTTTTTGTTACACATTGGAGTGTAAATGATTTCTGTATAAACACAGGAGGGTCACTGCAGTTCTTTGCAGGCTCATGGCATAACAGATGTCCTGAAACTCACACTAGAACATAGAAGAAAGTTGAAATAACCTATTTTAGAGACACCTCTAAGCTCTGGAAATGACAGTGCATAACATCATTTACTGGGGACTTTGACATGTGTGAATTTGAGAGTATCATTTTGCAGTTAGAGTACCAGTGTAATGCTTAAATATTGTTAATATCTCTGTCTCCAAAAATCCAGTCTGTTCTTGAAAGGCTTTACCTTCCTTATTATTTCATTGCGTTTTGTGTACTTTTTGGATTTTGCTTCCCTTAAAAAATCCCAAAAACAAATGAACAAAAAAAACCTCAACCCACAAACTTGATTTTCAAGAAGGGGAGGAAATCAACCTTAATTTTGTGGAACTGTGATGCTTATTGCTTATAATGGTATTTAAGTTTTAATGGCAAAGATTATATTGTCTTTTTTAAAAAACCTTGTGGTTTTTTTCCTCAGGCTTGGCGATTATTACGAGACAAGAAAGACCTGAAGTGTATATTACCTTTAAAAGCAGCCAAACAGAAAAGATAACTAGCTTCTTTCATTTTCCCTTTTTTTGGATCCTGCTGAAATAAAGAACAGTGTCAAAATCAGGAGGCACTTACCCCATGGTTTTTACAACCTGTTTTTCTCTGTAAACTTTTGTTAAGGAAATGTTTATAAGGATGTGGCATATTTTATTGTCGGTATTTGTTAATACAGCTGTTCATTGAAAGATATGCTTTCTGAAAATGCTTGCATTGTTGACTTCTAGAAGAAACTCACAGAAAACAACAAGAATACATCTATTTTAAGGAAAGTATGGGGATATACGACTTGTTTCTTGCGTGATATGTGTAACCATTAATTCAGACAGATTTAACCATGAAAGATAGATGTTCAGAGTTAAACCATGTGCAAATCTGACTGCATCCTTAAGGCACTGTGCACTACCAACTTCTTGATGAACAGAGAGTCTGTGCTTTACATCTGCTTAATTGCAGTAAGCACTTGTGCTCAGCTTAGCACTTTCCAGTTTTATTTCACTTTTACTTGGAATAACAAGAAACTGTTTATGAAAATGAAGCTAGATTATGGTTGGTAGCACTCTGAATATCAAGAACTATAATCTAAACTGGAATTTTTGAGCAATAATTGTACCATGAAGAAGTTGAAGTAAAAACGCCCAATTCAATGGACATAAATGTTTCACATTCACACAGACTAGGAATGAAATTTTTTAGTGCTTCTTGTTACATATTTAAAGTAGTAGTGATGCCTTTTTGGAGAAAAAGACCAAATCAGAATCAAAACACTTCAGATCAATGCTAAAATAAGCTGAGTTTCTCATTTGATTTTGTGTAAATGTTTGTGAATTGGTCAACCATGTAAATTGAATCTAAATAAGTAATATTGAAAATTATAGCTCTTCCAAAAAAATTGCAAACATTCTTTTAAACCTCCTATAGCACAATTTGTGACTCTCATATATTTGTTATTGAAGACCAATTAATTTTTAAGACTGTATTTACCACTGAAGTCAAATTCCTACTTCCATTTTTTAAGTTTAATATTTTATATCGTGTCCAGTGAAACAAAGTTTATATATGGAAGATACGGGTTATATTTCCAATTTATGTTATTTTGTACTGCGTATTTAAACTATTTCCTATAATTAAGTAGAATAGGAAATGCCCCATGAGGTAAGACCCATGTTGCAGTTCATCAAGATCTATCATGGCTATTTTGCAGTACATCTGTGAATAGGCAAAAGTTTGATTTATTACATTCTCTAACAAGATTGTGAAAACCCTTATAACTGTAAAATAACAAGCATTATGTCTTCTTGTGAAAACTTTTAAGTTCTAGTTTATTTAGAAGTTCTAAGTACTGTAAACTGTATGCCTGGTGTGAGATTACTTCCTACACACTTCATCACAGTCTAGTCTATGTAGAATTTTGCCTTGTTTCTTCAATTGACTTTTCTTCTGCAATTTTAACTGTCTTTCAGTTTTAATATGACTCTAGCAGTCCACTGATATGTTCTTCCTCTGTGCGTATGTTCACCCTCACTGCCCTTTCTCTATAGGATGGTAGACTTGGGTGTCAGTGAAACATTCACTTTGTGTCAGTTTATGTAAAATTGAAGCACAAGATTTTAGGACAGGATGATGTCTGGATTCCAAGATGCTCCACAAGCTCTACGTAGATTCTGGGAGAAGGGGGTGTTGGCTGTATCTTCTTTAAAAAGATATTAGCTATATCTTTGTCTAGAAAATATAAAACTTTCCCAACCTAGGATAAATAAGAAGGGACATAAATGTTTAAAGTTGGTAAAAATATATTTTAAGTGAGTTGAATGTGAGAAACAAAACTCTATGAAAGGCATAAAACTTTCTTATGAGTTTGTATTGCATCACCTAATGTGTCAACATTTCTTACACCCTAAATTAATGCTTCATGTTCATTTCTAACTGTTTTTAAAAGGTTAGTTTAGAAAATTGTGGATTCTCTGAGTTACTCTATAAAAATCGCCCTACTAATTCAGTGGTATTTTTAATACAAGTTAAGGTCTGTAACCACAACCGTCTATGTCTTTCAAAAGAATCCTTTTGTATTTTTTTCTCAAGTTTATGTCCTTCTGATAAGCCATGTCTATAACCAGAAATTCTAGGTGGTAGTTTTCCCCAATTTTTTTGGAAGAAACCTGTTGCTAGCATAATTGTTAAATAGTGGGCTGCAACTTTTGTCAGAAAACTTCAGATATCGTACCACAAAATAAATGACTTGAAGAGAGTGGGTAGGAGCTGGACTGCAACTTTGGATTCAGTTCTGTATAGTCTGAAGTTGTTAGAGGTTTAATGACCTGTGTTTTCATCTACTCTGGGCAAGTATCCAGAGTGAAAAATTCTCTTAATGGCTATAATAAATTTTAGTGTTAGGGTAAAGTTTTCACCTTTCCTCAGCTTAAAAATAAAAACTTTTACCTATTTATCCCTTGGCATACATCCTAGCAGGAGTAGTTTTTTCTGAGAGCTCTTTGGTAAAAGGTATTTTTCATAACTGACCAAGGTTTCAGTGTGTGTGCAAGATGCTGTCTTCTCTGGGATTTGTTATTGCCTTGAAATAAAACTGCTTTAGTTCAGCACTTTTTTTTTTTTTTTTTTAAATTATTCTTGACTACTCTTTTTGGCATTGGGTTTTCTTGTCTTTTCTCACCTCATGTATCTGAAACCACTAGTGTCTTCTCTAGGACTTTAAGAACTCTCTTTAGTCCTTTAGGACTAAATTAACAAGTTCAGAGGTGCACAGTAGGACCAAACGTTGGAAAGAACTTCACATTTGGTGACAGTAATGCAGAACTGGCATAGGCCATGCACTGTGAAACTTAAAGTTTCTCTTCTAGCTCTTGCTCTCACTTGTCCTGAAATGTGAATGTGTAGGTGAACTCTCAGTACCTTTAGGTGTGTTGACAGTATGTTATTTTTTAAAAATCCCTCACAAAGAAATCAATATAAATCAATTATAAGACTCATATTGCAGCGTGACATGGTTATTTGGGAGAAACGGGCAGCGATGATAAAAGGATGTAAGATGATTTGTATAAAACCTGAAGTTAGCATTTGTGAATACATAATATTTGTGAATCCCAAACATTTATTTGGAACTAGTACTTTACTTGAACTTGTGTTTCTGACTTTATTCACCGTATATTTGATGTAAAATTTAAGTCCATCAGAGAATGTCACTCTTGATTTATTGTACTGTACTTGCTACGGGTTGTCCTGTATTTTGTGGTTTGTTTTTTTTTTTTTTCCTTGTTCTCTGTAATCCTTGTGTGTTCAGATATAAATATTTTCCTTGATTTTACTGAATACGATGCTTGTCCAAAGAGCATGAAAGAATGTGCGATTTTGGTCCATTTACAGGTCAAATTCACTTGTGAGAAGTACAGATGGAAATAAGTTGAAGGGTTTCTGGTAAAAGAGTACTTGCCTTTCTCTTGCTGTGCTGAACACTGAATCAAAACTTGTGCAATGTATGTATGTTTCATCTATAAGCATTTCTAGAAGACTTGTTATGCTCTTGCCTTCTACATGAAATTTAAGGAAGAGTACTACATATTCTTTACATTTTGCTGTGTACACTGTCTATGCTTATGATGAAATGTAGAGTTTAATTTAGTTTAATATCTGTTTCAAATACACTTTTCAAAAAAATTACATTGTCACCTTGTAAATTGTATGTCACTGTATGGGTCAAGAGAGAAGAAGGGTTTTACCTGTACATACTGTTTTGAAATGTCAAGAGAATTTTTATTTAGTGTGCAGAGGTAGGTAGCTTGTAGCCCCAAGTACATGGCTGGGTGTTTCTATACTTACAGCATTCTTAAGGAAGAGTTTGCTGATTGATTTATAACCAGCTATTTATTTGAAGAACAATGAGAAAAAAAAAAAAGCTGGGGGCTTTAGAGTTATACTGTGCATACAGTTGTTCAGACTTGAGATATCTTGAAAGTTCTTTACTTAGAATCAGGGGTTTAGTGCTTTTCCTCCTCTTCTAAAAATATATTTTTTAAATAAAGTCATTATTTTGATTAATACAGATTGGAAATATTTCTGGTTTGTCTGTGAAAAGCACTGCATTTTTTGTAAAATGTGGCTTATCCTAAACTCTGCATGGTAGTATAGTTTGTCTTTGCTTTAAGTAAATGAACTGTAATTGGTTCAAGTCCGCTCAAATAGGAAGTTTTAAATGTCCTGTGATTTAACACATTGATAAATCAAGGGTTTAAATACATTCCTTTTGCATCATTAAATACCACAGTGCATCTGATATCTCTTACAGTACAATATTAATAATTAAATATGTTTGTCAGAGGCTCATCCACTAGTTATTGTATTTAACCTTTCCAGTTTGATCTTGAGGCACTCTGGGTGTGCTCAATGGCAGAACTTGTGAAATGTACCTTCTCTTGGGGCCACAGATAAACTTTCCTTCTGCTTATCTGTACCATCCACCCTGAATTTGCTGGAGGTGACTGGGGGAAGGTCTGCATGGCCCCCTTCCTCCCTGCTGCTGCCTGACTGCCCTGTCTGCTGTACAAGTGACTGTGGCAGCGGAGGCAGGCGAAGGGGGAGAGCAGCTGGGGAGATGGCCACAGGGCCACGTGTCCTGGCACCGGGTTGGTGCTTGGAGACAGGGTAGGAACAGCAGCGACTCTGCCTGTAACTTTGCTGCCTTCTATTTAAAGACTGCCCTGAGTCAGGGGAAGTGAGTGCTACTGGGGATGACAGTTGCTTCAGGCAGCCCTGGGGAGGACAGGGTTGGGGGTAAACATCACCGGCAAGGGCCTGAGCAGGGAAGGGAATGGAGGGCTCCCGTGGTGCCGAGTGCGACAGAGCGTCCGAGACCTCATCCTTCGTAGGAGATGAAGAAGAAGAAGAAGAAGAGGAGGAGGAGGAGGAGGAGGAAGAGGAGGAGGAGGAGGCCGTTGACCCAGAGGAAGCAGAGGAGCTGACTAACAGGTTTGTCTCCCTAGGGACACATAGCCCCAGAGGGAGCTGGCAGCTCCACTCCAAAGTGTCATCCCCCAAGAGATGCTAGGATTGGAGTCCCATGCTGGTTTAGTGTCTTTTCCCCCTTCGTTAGCCAATTGCTGCAGATAAAAAAAAGGGGGGAGTAGAGGGCTGTAATATTTTTTTCAGATGAGTATGCCTGTAATTAAGTTTTGTGTGGTAAGCCTACCCTGAGTTCCCTGAAAGCTTTTCTATTTAAAGATCCTCTGATGTGCCAGCTCAAGTGACATCTCCTTCCACTCCCTATCTAGCTGACTCTTTGTCACACAGGGATCTTAAATGCTCTGCAGATTTGCTTGTCAGGGAGAAAATGCTCAAAGATTATAATGGTGCATTAAAATTGGTTCTTTTTTATGGCCCGTTGTTCCTTCCCACTTGTCCCTCCCTCTTTTCACTTTCTTCTTTCCTTAAAAAGGAAAAACTTGTTGTACATGCCTGCTATTGCTGATCATGATTTGTGTGGCTGGTTTTTGTGGTGGAATGGGAAATATTCTATCCCTTTCATCTTTAATTTTTTTTTGTCTTTTTTTAGTATTTTTATTTTTTTAATAACTCTTCCACAGAAACCGTTTATTGGCCCACTATTGCTCTCCTACCGTTAGGAATGTAACGAGCAAGGCTGTGGCCCAGTGCCCTGCCCAATGGTCCTGCCCAGGATGTGGAGGCGTCTGCAACCTGGTCCATGCAGACAGACTCTGGCTGTGCCAACGCCGTTGGTTTCATAAAGAGACCACAAGGTCTGAGAGTCCCCCAGCACATACCAAGTCTCAAGATTTCTTTCTTCCTTGTCTTGAGTAGACCCCATCAGTTTTAAGTAGATACTGTAGGAAGAACCTAAGATGTTAAATGTTGTTAGTGTTTTTTCCAGAAACCCATTTTTAAAGAAATGTGTCATACAGTTCCTAATACCTCCATGCTGTGAAGCTATCTGCATTTACCATCGCTCTGTGTGTATCACAGTTCGAAGTGCTTTCTGACATTGCTGATGGTCACTGGAGAAAAAAGATGGCAGTGGGGGGCTCTCTGCAGCCTAACCCACCCAAAGTGCTGCAAGAACAAAAGCCAGATGGGGAAATGTATCCTAGAACTGTAGGAAAACCTTCCTGGACGGGAAATAAAGAGCTAGTTTTCCACAGTGGGGGGACACCTTGGTGTCTAACGCTCTTTTATTCCCAAGGGAGGTGTTGGCTTTTCAGTCCTATACCGGCAGAGAGAGGGATTGCATGCCAATAAAACACTGCTTGCGCATGGCTGTATCCCTGCAAGAAAACCAGCTGAAGTCCATGGAGTGGAGCTACTCACTGCAGACAGCTAAAAGATGATTTAGATAGATAATTTTAAAATAGAATCTGCAATTAAATGGCTAATAATAAAACTGAAATTGTAAAACACAAGTAGGAATTGCTAAAAAGGGAGTGAAATCTATGTAGCCTCACAGTTATTTACTACTTGTGCTGAGAGGATGACTTTTCCATGAGTGCCTGTTAGCATCTCCTCACAGATGGGTCTTGCTTCTGGCTGGCAACCTCTGCAATGCACACTTGGGCATTGCATCTCAGCACTTACTTAAATCACACCAAGCATTCCCTTTAGCTCCCGGTTATATTAAACACAGCAAGGTTTTCTCTGTCCTCAACTGTCTTACTAATAAACAGGTCATAGTCTACTGGAGAGATTTTTAACAGCTATGCTAAGTTGTAACTGAGCATATTTAAATTGGTTAGTTTAATTAGGTTAAAGGAGATGTAAAATTTTGAGTTCAGCACAGATGTGGTGACTGCACCAAGCACTCATCAATAGCTGAGTTAGAAAAGTTAAATAAAACTGACTCTTCAATTGCTTAGATGTTGTTGCAAATGTCAGCAGTGTTGTTGAGCTTCAGGCCTCCTCCTGTGGTCAGTGCCTGGGCAGAGCTCCTGGCAAGAACAGACAGGTTGAGCCCCTGGGACATACTTAACTCAAGCTGTGAGCTAATTATTTGTTGACAAACAGGTTTTCAAGCCGCCATTGCAGAACAGATTTTTTTGAGTGCATGGGCTTTGAAAACATAGCTTAGAGGAGATGTAACTAATACGCAAACTTGGCTGAAGGCAGCTTGTCCTGGACCCTGCTGCTATCAATTTATTTTTAACAACCCCAAATTCTCTGTTGCTTCTGCTTTCCTCCTTTGAATGCAGCTGAACAGCACCTGGTTGTGCAAGTCAGCAGGAGAGTCCCCACTGGCTCCTATTTCTGCCTTTCAAGCACGTTAAATAGCCTCATACCTATTTTATATGAGAATCATGCAGCAAGATGACTGCCCCAAGGTCAGGAAGCGCCTCTGTGGAACAAACAGAAGAGCCCTGATGTTCCTCTGGGACAGCAGCCCCTGAGCTCTCACCAAACTACTCTCCTTCCACACTGTGCAGCAGCTGCAGTAAATAAAATCCCAAAAGCTTCAGCAGAAATTATGACTTGTCCCAAAATTACAAGGCATGCATGTGAAAGGCAGAAGAGTTTGGGTTTCATGTCTTAATTACCCTTATTAATGTGATGTTTAAATAATTTGGTTTCCTAGCACAGTTTTTTAGATAAGTAATGAGACTAACATGCAGCATCAGAACCTATTAAAAAGGTGGGATAAGGGTTTCATAACCTTGTCAGCACAAAATAGCCACTGATCTGTATAGGACCTGTACAATATTTTCTTGCCTTGGGGCATTTTACTCTCTAGGATAGATGATTGTGGTAGATTACTTCTGTTTCTAGCTCCATGTATCCAATTAATCACGTAAACAGGGAAAATACTTTGAATGCTGTGTTTGTTAAGGCAAACATGAGTATGAAGTTAACAGGTTTTAATTTTTGTATTGGTAATGATGAAAATTAAGTCTAATTAAAGTAAAACTGCTTACCATTTAACTGGTTTACATACCCACTGGAACATCTCTGTCTCTAACAAACGTGTGATGGATGAGCTGTTCTGACACAGTTCTGTCTTTCAGACCAATCTCAGCTGGTTTCTTTCTACACTGGGAAGGTCTCTGGATGTGTCTGTGTGCAGGGTTTACATAAAAATGGCTCTGCAGCCAATTTAAGTATTTCCAGACAGGTTGTTTGCCTGGAATAGCTAAGGGTTCATTTTATCTACTTGTTTAGTGTTTAGCTATAACCACTAGATGGGGAGAAAAATGGGTAGAAGGTCCTTGAAGTTCTGGAAGTGGTTGAGTTTTCCTGTTGGTGTGTTTTTTTAATGAAGCAGTCCTTCCACATAAGCAGAGGTGTGTAAGCTTTAGAGACAAGTCTCATTTATAATGATTGATGAAATTTAGTATAAAGGGAAGCACAGTGGAGAAGGCGTCTTCCTGCCATGAGGGGGA
This sequence comes from Promerops cafer, assembly GCA_013398275.1. Lineage (NCBI taxonomy): Eukaryota > Metazoa > Chordata > Aves > Passeriformes > Nectariniidae > Promerops > Promerops cafer. Next base: position 106,783 of record VZSE01006133.1, on the reverse strand, counting down.
TGCTTACAGCATCTAGGAGAGCAAAAGACTGGAATGATAGCAAATGGATGGTGAGAAGGAAGGGGTGGGGAGTACTGTGGATTTGTCTTCCAAAAAGAAAAGTTACCATACCCTACCCAAAGCAGAGAAAGACTTGGGGAAAGCATGTGTGATTTTAGATGCATTTAGATGAGGCAGTGCCTGATGTGGGCCAGGGTGGAAGAGGCTGGCAGGGCTGTTTTCTGCCACCTGCAGCAGGAGCATGAGCAGGGAAGGTGAGAGAGGTAGGAAGCAGAGTTGTGCGGGCCCTTTCAAGCACGTCAGGGCAGAGGCTTGAGCAAAAGGTAACTGAGAGCAGCTGAATGGGGCAGAATGCTGAGGTGGGGAATTGCAGTAGGGAGGGGTGCAGTCAGCCCCCACTTGGTCCTGCAGCTGGGCACTCCATGTTTTGTTTCTCTTCAGCCTTTTGGGTAAAACTGAGTCCTTAATAAAGGCCTGTATTGCACAGGGCTCTCAGACTTCAAGAAGTCCCCCATTAGGTTTCAACAGAGTGATTACATAACTGTGTAAAGGAAGTGTCCCACCCAGACTGAAGTATTTGGTACCTGTGCTCCCTCTACAGCATGGTGGAGAATCTGGAATGCAGGAGCATGGCGGACCTCTGGGCATGGAGGTACTGTGGTTTCTCAAGCCTGATCCTGCAAATGGCAATGCCACTGGGACATGCCATGACCTGGAAAACAGACACTAGCACTACAGCAGGTGCTGTATCCCTTCATAAGAGGTGGAACAAAATGTGTGAGACAAGCCCAGGTCCTGGCTCCCAGCTACTCATCATAAACCCCGGCTTTGTAGCTGGGCAAGCAGCTGTCTTACTGTTTTTAGATAATTGTTCCTTTGAATTTCGGTAAGATGCATGAGCCCGAAGAGGCATCATTACCTGAAAGAAGTCAAAGGTGGAAGGCTAGGTTTGAAATGGTGTCTTTCTGGATCTCCCAATTCTCTTAGCCTGAAGAAGATGGATGAGCTGCAGCCCTGGGAAATGCGGAACAATAGGCAGAGACCTTGCTGAGCATACTGATTGCTGTAGGGGGAAAGGGGCACCATGTTAAATGCAGAAACTACAGATATGTACAGAATAAAAACACAAGCATGGAAAAGTGTTTCCTTCAATTGGGAAGACCAATTGAAAACTGGGAATACCAATTTCCACCACTCCTGCACTGTGCCTGAAGTAGGAGCTTTCAGAAAACGAGATCTTGTCAGTGCAGCCTACAGACAAAGGTTGACATCTTGGTCATTTTATTTGTATTGTTTTCAGCTTGTAAGGAATTATGCAGCAAACAGCTACACATTTTTATGATACCAGCAGTGGCAAGGTCTAATATGAAGAGGATAAAGAGAGGCTAGGGAGAATTTTACAAAGCTGATAGACTGGCTACATGTATCTCTCATAGCAGTAGTGTGCAGAGGTGGATAGACCCCACTCACTGTGTGAACACAACCACTCCAGCAGCTCGGGGGCTGAAAACTCTTCCCCCATTTGATACATAAAGAAACATCTGTCCAGCCTGCCAGGCTGGACTAGAAACTTGAGATCCTAGTGGACACAGCACAGAAGTCATAGTGAGAAGTTGAGGGCTGTGAGAAGCAGGAGGAGGCAGGAAGAAAAATCTGTGTTTGGGCTGTTATGGCAGGAAGCACAAGACTGGTTGTCAGTGTCTCCAAAAACTAAGAAAAGGTTTAAGTCAATGTCCTAGCAGTGAAATAACATGCTGATAATATAAGTGCCAACAGGAATGAGTGTGAAATGTCTATATGGAAAAAACCCAGCACTGGCTTTTGCCCTGGATGTTAGTAGCTTCGTATCTACATTTACCAGCTGAAACATTGCAAACATCTTTTTCCAGTGGCAGACACTTCCTCTAACTAGAGGGGGGTCTTTCAGCTACTACTGTGCAGCTGTAAACAGTTCACAAAAGGGCAGCATTTGGAAGTGCATTGGAAGTAAATGTTTCAGTTCCATATCTCTCATTCTGGTCTTAAAAATATAAAGCGCTATCTCCTCACACTGTAGAGGAATATGAACTGTGACAAGTTTGTGACCATGAAAATGAGATAATGATGCATATAATTCAAGCTTTTTGCACAGGCAGGGCCAGGGCAACCCGTTCTTATTCATTAATATCAGCTCAAGTGGGAGTGCTGCTCTGTTCTGTATGCAGGTTTATTTAATAGTACCAAGTAGTGCAAAAAGTAGGTTTAAAATATGAGAATTATTTAGAAGTTGGAAAATGTAAAAAAAAAAAAAAATTACTCATCTGTTATTGTGGACTCAAATAACTGAAAGCTTCCTTAGTACTATTGCTATTGATTTTTCCTTTTTTTTAGAATTTAATTTTATTTTGCTATGTCCATGTCAAAGCCAAGCCGTGGAACTGGCAAAGGAAAAACTAAGAGAAAAATTGGTGTAGATGTGTTCTGCTGTACCTTTTTCTCCAGCCTCTAAGTTTTCACCTATGGAGCTAGCCTTTCTAGAGAGTAGTACACCAAGGCAGATAATCAGCTGTACATGCTGGGGCTTAAATCTGTTTGTGGGCTGGGCTTGGGGGCAGGAGGGGATTGGTTAACATGCAATTATTTAGTATTGCACTCTCAGACATGCTTTGAACTGTGGGCCTTCAAGTTGTCCTGCCAGTCACCATCTGCAGGCCAGCCCCGTCACCACAATGGGTTTAAGCCCCATCGCTGGAGTTTGATACTGTGTTGTCCCACCATGGGTTGGTCAGGCTATTGTCCCACAGGGTGACTTCAGCCTTCAGTTAGCACTGAGAACATCAGAGATGATCTGTGCCTCAGTCTGCACAGACCTGAGCATGGACCAGCCCAGCTCAGCCCTTCTGGTTCTGGGCTCTGGAAAGTAAATTCATGGAAAGGTAAGGGTAGCACCGCCAGTAGCGGGATTACATTTCTGTTTCCATTATGTACTGAGTATTTTCACTGAGCGTCCTTTACAAAAAACTTACTGTCCAGAGAGTCTGCTTAATGAAGCAGTTATGACTTTCCACAGGATTTCTTCTCCTCCTTCGAAGACCTCTGCCTTCTGACTGGTGCTCAGCACCCTCTGGCACGGTGCCACCTGCTTCTCAGGGGTGTCCACCTGCCTCTGCAGCCTGCAGGTATCTCTGGCACCTGTGTGATGCAGGGCCACGGCCTCTGGCAGTTGGTTAGATGGGTTCTGCTTTTCTGATCCCTGATCAGTAGCTAGCTTTCTTCACTTTAGCTGAAACACTTTATTCTAGTCAGTGGAAAAGTGACTCTGTTCCTTCTGTTCAGTGGAAGCAGGATGTTGTGTCGCCATAGATGTGCATTCTTCCATGAGAGTGACAGAGACTTCACTGCTTCTGCTTCACTGAAGGCTATGTCTTGTCCAGCAGATACTCTGCCTTTCTTTCCATCAGCTACAAATGTAATTCCCATAAATGAACTACTGTCTACTCAGGAAATACTGGGGTTGAGCTTTGATTAACTTTTCTGTGCTTTTTTTTTTTTATAGTAAATATTGCAACCCTAAAAATACTAAACGTTCCACACATTGTCTTTTAATTGCTTTTGCTAATCTTTACACTCTTAATTTGAAGAATTTGAAATTTTGTTTCCTAAAGCTTCTCAGAAAAAGCCTTTCTCCAGCCTTTTTACTATTTTAGATGGGAGAGTTGTTTGCAGCATATGATAGTATATTGATTACACATCACAAGGTTTAAAACTAGCTTTATGAAACATTGCAGTTTCATTGGGGAGGTGTCAGTATATTTTAATTGTTGAATGTATTCTAAATTACTTTTAAGTATCTAGAGTGCTTAGAGGATAAAATATATGAGAAGACAGTAACAAACCAGTGGATAAACTCTCTACTGCTTTGAGCATTGTATAATCATTCACACTTGTGCAAAGCAAGTGTGGGTGCTATTAAAACTCTTGACAGTATCTTTGAAGTGTTTAATGAAAGGTTTAATTTATACTGTGAGATAAACACATGCTGGAGAATAGCCCCAGAATCAGCTCAACCTCACACTGGCAAAACAAGGTCAGATCAAAGACTGTTCTTCCTGCATTGTCAAGATCATTTAAACACCTCCCCTTCATTGAGCTAACCTTGCAACATGCAGTTTTACACAAATTCATCTAAAATATAGTTGTGAGATGAAATACGACTTTTCTTATGCTTGTACTTCAAAATTTATGCTTTTGCAGTATTTTTACAACTTTGAAAGCCATTTTTGTTTTAATGAAGAAATTCAGCTTTTTCCTCCAATAATGTAATTTGTTGTGTGTTTTTACAGCTTTCTTTTGTTATTTGTTCTTTTGTTTGTAGTTTAAAAGATCTTATCCAAAGTGAAGATGTGAAACCCAAGCTGCAGTACATCATGAGCAACCCCTCCTTTTCTATGGTAACATGCCAAAGTGAAGACAGTGGAATAACTTGGGAAACCAGCTCGAGCAGATGTTCTACTCCCTGGACCTCAGAAACTAGTACAGCTTCTGATCTTTACAGTATGGAAAGTTCACCAGTAGGTTCTCCTCCAGGAAAAGTTATCTTTATTATGGATGAAGGCAAGATCGTTCGGAAAAGGACACGCAAATCTTCAAATAGGGTGCCAATGGCTACAAGACCGAAGGGAGGCCAGTGCAATAAAAAACGTGACTCTTCTGGAATGCAGAGGCAAGAACCAAGGACTGTTCTAGGAGATGTGCCAGCCTCCATGCTGAATGTAGAGCAGGTGGAAGCACAAGACACAGATGAGGAAATGTTGGACAACAAAGAAGATCTAGAGAATATCGCAGAAGAGCCCATAAAACGGGCTCCAATAAGATCAATATTTAGGGAGAGCAGACTGAGAAAAGTTGGTCCAATTCTTGGAGGACCAGTACAAGCTAGAATACAGCTGTTCAACTCAATTTTTGGAGGGACTGGGCCAGCCCCTGAGACATTGGAGAAAAACAGAATCCGGAGAAGTAGCTCAGCTTCAGGAGATTCTGAAAAGTTCATTGAAACATCAGTAAAAGAAAGATTGCAGAAGTTTGGTTCACTCTCAGAAGCAACACGTCCAAAACATTTCCAAGGAGCAAGAAGCAAAATTCTTGAAACACCTTCAGAGAGAAGAAGGAAGCAAAGACAACAACTCATAGAACAAGCAAATCAAAGCTTTTCTTCACCAACACCACCTCTTGAAAAACAGCTTACTGAGAAAAATGATGTCTCATCTGAAAATCTTGAACCTTATAAAATGAAAGAATCAACTCTTCAATATGAAGAAAGAAAAGAGAGACAACTTCTGGAGACTCCAAATCAGGTTTCAGGACATTCACTGAAGAATGAAGAAGAAGCCAGGAAGCAGCAAGGTCATTCAGCCACGGCCAGAACATCAGTAACAGAGCCAACAACCTCCACATCACCCAAGTCCGACAAGAAACAAGTGCTGCTTCCCTCAGCCGAAAATGCAAACAGGAAGCCAGACCAATCCCTGCTGACAGCATCAGACCATCTGGATGAAGTGAAGAAGCAGGAAGTTCAGCCCAACTCTGCACCACAGTCTGTTTTAGCAGATTTTGTTAGTGAATTAGATAGACCAAGTTTCCCACATGTTTTGCCTACAGAATCTGTGTCAGAACATCCTGAGAGGGAAACAGAGAAGTCTTACTTACCTGATGTTCCATCAGCTAAATCCAAATATTCCACTTCAACTGAAATAAGACAGGAAGATACTATTCCTCAGTCATCAGAAACTGCTCAGTCTGAGTCTGAACATGTGCTTTTACCATATTCTGGAAATGAAAGAGAAAAGCAAGAAAGCGAGTGTCCATCATCAACAACTGTACTGTCAGAGTCAGCAACTTCAGGTCTAATGTATTCAGCTGAAAAAGAAGAGGGTCAAAAGACCCCATCCTCAGAAACTCAAAATGTTCTTTTGGAGAACCAAACAAAGTCTGAACAAGACTTTTCACTTCAGGAAACAGAGAAGCAAGGAATAAAATTAAGACCACCAATTCCTGAACATATAGATTCCAAATATTTCGGCATTTCATATCCCGTTCATACCGAAACAGAAGAAACACAGAAAATTTCAGCTATAAATAAAGCAGTAGATTTCAATCACTCTGATTTTTCCACTGAAGAAAACAAACAAGCAGAAAGTGGGCAAATGGAGAAGGAACATCCAGAGCTCTCATATTCCACTGAAGAAACTGGAGAATCAGCGACAACACAGATGGAGACAGAGCATCTGGACTTCTCTTCTCCCAAGGAAGAAACAGAGGAATTGAAGGGTGAACAGATGGAGACCGAGCATCCAGACTTCTCTTTTTCCAGGGAAGAAATAGAGGAACCAGGAAGTGCACAGCTAGAGACAGAACTTCCAGATTTCTCATATTCCAAAGAAGAAACAGAGGGATCAGAGAGTGCAGTAACAGATACAGACTATCCAGAACTGCTTTTTTCCACAAAAGAAACAGAGAAATCAGAGAGATCACAACTGGAGACAGAACAACCAGAATTTTCTTCCAAGGAAGAAACAAAAGAACCAGAGAGTGCTCAGCTGGAGATGGAACATCCAGACTTTTCTTTTTCCAGGGAAGAAATGGAAGAATCAGACAGCGCACAGCTGGAGACAGAGCACTCAGATCTATCATATTCCAGAGAAGAAACGGTGGAATCAGAGAGTGCACAGCTGGAGATGGGTCATCCAGACTCTTCTTTAACCAAGGAAGTAGTCAAGGAAATGCAAAGTGCACAGCTGGAAAATGAACATCAGGTTTTGCTTTCCAGGGAAGAAACAGAAAACCAAGCATTCAGTCCTTTTGAACTGGAACCATCTTATTCCCCTGAAAAAGAAAAACAAGAAGAGAAAGAAGAGCTTGCACTGGTACATTCAGATTTATCATGTTTGATGGAGGAAGCAGAGAAAGAAAATGCTACAGAACTCCAGTTGGTACATCCAGATATATTTGATTCCACTGAAAGGGCTGAGATACAACAAACTGGGTATCTGGAAACAGCATTTTCAGATTTACCGTATCCTATGAATAAAACAAAGGAGCAAGAACTGTCAAAAACTGACAAAAGAGAACAGCCACAGCCTGTACAGCAGGATTCACAGTCTGGAGGTAAGCTGGATTCCTCTGCCGCAGCAATACAAGGGGAAACTACTCAACTGCAGTCAGAGCATCCAGTCTGGCCACATTCTACCAGAAAAGAACAGGAACATAAAACTTCACAGCTGAAGATGAAACAGCCAGAGACAACATCTTCCACTGGCAAAACAGGACATAAAAAATTGCAACCAAAGCTGGAACAAACTGATTCACTGTATCCCCAGGGAGAGATGGTACAAGAAGCTGTACAGAGAAACTTAGAAGGTCCAGAGCCATCAGGTTTCATTAGTGAAGCAGAGCAACATGAAAATGTACAAGTAGTTTCAGAAAAGAGGGATTTCTCATTTATCACTGGAGAAGTGATGCAAAAAGGAGTGGAGTCAGGAACTTCGCAGTCACCATTGACTGACGGAGCAAAGCCCTGGGAAATGACACAAATGGAGCAGGAGCAGTCTTTTCCTTCCTGTTCCACTGCTGGTACTCAGCAACAGGAAACATCACCACAGAATGTGCCCCAGCCAAATGTTTCATGGTCTTTTGGCAGAATGGAACAAGATACAGTACAAAGAGAGGTGAAACAGCAGGAAACAGACCAACAAGAAGCTGTGCAAATGGAGACAGAGTATTCGGGTGTTTCAGAAAGCCTGGGTAAAGAGGAGCCACAGGTCGTAGACGAAATTAACTCGGCACAGCAAGAAATAGCTCGACCAGGGTTAGTGCATCCATCTTTGCCACATTCATTCAGTAAACAAATGCAAGAAGAAATGCAAACAGAGCCAGCATGTCCAGAAAAAACAGTTTATGTAAGTACAGAAACAGATAAGGAAATTATACAACACAAATCACAGCAACAAGAAATAGTACATCCAGAGCTGGAGCAAACATCTTTGTCTTCTTCCAGCGAAAAAGAAAAGGAAATGGAAATAACTTCAGAATATCCAGATTTGCCATATTCCTCTCATGAGCAAGAAAAATTATTGGAAAACACAACCTTACCATTCCATTTGAAGCAACGAGAAACTGAACAAGTAATGGTGGAACATCCAGATATTTTGTGGGACAGTGGTGAGTCGAAACAAGATGACATTGTGGAGCAGGAGTCAGGACATCCAGAGCTCTCATACTCCATGGGAGAAACTCAGCAAAAATCAGAACATTTGGATTCACAAGGAAGCCTGGGCGAAGCAGCACAAGATGAAAGTATGGAAGTAGAATCTCAATACCCAAATCAGTCATGCTCACTATTGGATTCAAAATATTCAGATTCGTCGTTTTCCTTTGGTAAAGGCAAAGAGCAGTCAACTCAAAAATCTGAGTCTAAACATCAAGAATTGCCTAAAGTAGCTAGAAAAAGAGTTTCTCCAACAACTGCACAAATAGAGTCAAAACATCCAGAAATTGCACCATGGGAAATGAAGCATCCTGATTTGTCACATTCCACTGGTGAGACAAGCCAGGAAGAAGTAGCACCATTGGATCAAAAACATAGAAAACTTTCTCTTGGCAGAGAAAAGCAGCAGAAAGCCACAAAGCAGGAGTTAAAGCAAGAAAAGTTAACACATTCTCCTGATAAAAGGGACACTTTAGAACATGCCCAAGAGGGCTTGGAACAACCAAATGCATCATTTTCCATTGATAGGCCAGATGATGAAATGATACCACCAGAGGCAGAGCACACTGAAGTGAGATCTTCTCTGGACAACACAGAGGTACAACGAAGAGTACAAGAAACAGAGCAAACTTGTCCTTTTGGACAAATGGAACAGAAAACAGTTCAGCCAGAAGTGGAAATTTCACATTTGTCACATTCTATGGATACAGCAGAGGAAACAGAAATTACAGAACCAGGGCAGGGACATTCTGATTTGCCTTACTCTGTTTTCAAAGTAGGAGGGCTGCAAACTTCACAGCTGAAATCTGAACACCCTGGTCTAGCACATTCCCTCAACGAAATGCAGGAAACAATCCAGCTGGGATTGGAGAAACCAGGTGCATTGCATGGTCATGACAAAACAAACCAACTCCCACCTGCACAGCTGGAGCCAGGCCACGCAAGCCTGGCACCCCTGGCAAGGGAAGTGGGGCAACCAGGGATGGAGCACACAGCTGTGGAATGCTCTAAAGAGGAACAGTCTGTCAGCAGAGCAGAGCATTCACAAGCTGCAAAGGAGAAACAAAGAGTTCCAGATGCACCATCCCAGAGTGGAAAAGTGGAGCAAAGAGAAATGTTAAAAGCAGAGCCTAAGCATCCTGATTCACTGCATTCCATTGATAAAGCAAAGCCACAAGGAATGACACAGCCAGCGTTAGAAAAACCAGATCTGTCATCTTGGCCTGGCACAACAGAGCAAGGACCAACTGCTGGAGAGGAGAAGCCAGGCTTCTTGCATTCTTTCAAAAAAGAGGCACAAGGCGAGAAAGCACAGACAGAACTGGGACATTTAGAATTATGTCATTCTCTCAGTGAGGCAGAAAAAGAAACTTTAAATGCAAAATCACACCATTCAGATTTATCTGTTGGCCAATTAGAACACCATGAAATCATACAGCCAGAGGCAGAAACAATGGATTTATCATGTTCAATTGGTGAAACACAGCAAACTCAAATTGCTGATGAGGATTTGGAGTGCCTGGATTTATTTCATTCCACTGGCACAGTACAGCAAGAAAAGATTCAACCAGAGCAAGAAAAGACAGATGAGTTTTCATCATCTCTCAGCAAAGCAGAGGAATGGAAAGATTCAGGAATGCAGGCAGAACACCCTGAACTGCAGTGCTCTATGGAGAAAACAGAAGGACTGCAAAATTCCCAAGCAAACTCAGAATATGCAGATTTGTCATTCTCTGTTGGCACAGCAGAACCTCATAAAACAACACAGACAGAGCTGAAAGAACAGAGTTTGTTGCATTCATTTGTCAAAACAAAGCCATCATGGGCTGCTCTACCAGAGTCTGAACATGTAAATGTCATGGATGCCATGGGCAAAGTACTGCACACAGATTTGTCCTCTTCTGTTAGTGAAGAAAAACAAAGTGCACAAATGGAGGTCAAACAGGAGAGGGGAAGCTATACATTACACCCAGAGGAAATAATAAAACTCAAATTGGAACAACCAGTGTTTTCAAGTCCTCATGGCATGGAAGAGCAACCAAATACATCCCCAGTGGAAGGGGATGACTTCTTCTATTCCTCTGGCAAAACAGAAGAACAGGATGCTGCACAAGCAGGGTTCACGCCTTCTGATGTTTCATATTCCACAGGAAAATCAGAGCAGTTGCAATCAGAACAACTGAATTCAAAACATCCAGATTTGTCATACTCTCTTGGCAAAGCAGACACTCATGTAATAAAGCCACTAGATTTATCATATTCCTATAGCAAGGCAGATCAACCACGGACTACCCAGCTGGAGCATCCAGAGATACCATATTTCACTGGTGAAACAAAGTGGAGGTATGGGGTCCAACCGGAACAGCCACGTGTTAGTCTGCAGTCCTCTGATGTTGAAACAGAGCAGCCGGAAACACCGTCTGTAGCACATACCTTTGTCAGGACTGAAGGGCAGGGAACTGCACAACCAGACTTCAAACAACCAGATTTATTAAGTCCTACTGACAAAGCAGAAAAGTGTGAAATGGCCCCACTGAGAGCAGGACATTCACAGAAGCGAGACACTGGTGCTGCTTCATCTCTAAGTGCTCAGCTGGAAACTGAACAACAAAATGTATCATTTTCCACCAAGGAAGCAGACAGCCACAAAATTCAACCATATTCATCTCTTACTGAACAAACAGTGTCTGTACCTTTGGGTGCTTCACACACTGTCTCTGAAACAAGCCCTGAAGGAAGTCCAAAGTCTTCACCTGTAACTGGAGGCTCACCCCCCAAACATTTAGATATATCTTACTCCCACTGTAAAACAGAACACTCAGAATCTGCCCTGCCTGAGCCACGGCCCTTTTTTGCAAGAAAAGAAGCAGAGAACACAGAAAGTCTTCTACGTTTGCCTGTAGCTGAGAAGTCAGAGGCTGAATGTGAAATTTTACCAGAAGCTGAGAGAGAACAGACTCCACATTACTTCCACACAGCTACACAGTTAGAATCTGAACAACTAAATTTATCATATCCTACAGATAAAACAGAAACTCTAGAAAGCCAGGATTACCTGACTGTACCTTCAAAACTGCAGTCTGAACCTTCAGTTCCATTTTATTCAGCTGATGAAACATGTCAGCAAGAAGTTCCACCTTATTCAAAACCAGTCTCTGAATATTTGATTCCCACACGGTCCCTTGCTGAACAAGAAAATCAAAGTATGCAGCCACTTATTACCCATCCCATACAATCAGAGTGTGAACATGTAATTCCACCACACAATGAAAAACAGTTGCAAAAAATGAAACTCAGTTCACCTGAAACAGCAAGCTTAGAGACACAGCACTTGGAGAGTATGTCTCAAGTGCAAGACCAAGACAAGCCAGAATCTTGCTTGTTGGACACAATATATTTGTCTCCAGACCAGCTAAGAAGTTCCCCCAAATTCACTGCTGAGCAATATAAGCAAGAAATGCAACCTGATCTACAGACAGTGCCAAGGTCAGTGACCACAGAGTCAAAGGTGACTGGTGTAGCAGACCAGCAAGCAGTGTCATCAGAGTCATTTATACCTTTTCATAAATTACCTGGAAAGTCAGAACTTCAAAAGTCAGTATCAGTGGCTCTCACTGATGATGAAGAGAAACAAAATATTCCATCATCTTTTTCTGATGTAGCAGACATGTCTGGAAAGCAATCTAACAAAGTTTCAGGCATTTATACTGAAGGAGAGCATAGACGTGAAATGCAACAGTGTTTTGAAGACCAAAAGCATACAACCTTGGTGCATCTGGGAGTTGTTTCATCAGACCTTGTTCATGAAACTGTGACACACAAAACTCAGCATTATGCTGGTGAATGGGGCAGCCCTTCTTCAGCAGAGATTAGGCCCCTTAGCTCAAGTTCTGAAGAAAAGCAGAACCCAGATATTGGGCTGGCTAGCTGGCTGGTAGAAGAGGTGAAAGCTCGCTCAATTAATCCAATAGGGGCTGCAGAAGTAGACACACAAGGAATCCAGCTCACTCCAAAAGAAGCTTCTGATTTTGGATCAAAACAATTCCCAGCTGGAAGTTGCACAGAATTTACAGTTCAAGGGACTACAGAGACTAAGGGACATACATTTAGAGTTTCTGAATCAGTGTCAAATAAATTTCCTCAGAGGAAATCCTCAGACACTAGTCCCAGAACACAAAAGTATGATTTACCATCTCTGGTTGGAGATAATCAAGGTCCTGATAAACTTCTGGAGCACGAAACTAGTACTTTAAACCCTACAAAAACTGAACCAATGCAACACCTGGAGGCAGGCAAAATGTCTGAAGTGCCTGAACATTATCTGAGAGGAGAAGAGGAAGAAATGGAACATGCAAGTGCTGTAGAAGACAGTCAGTGTGCTCTGGAGACTACTGAACAAAAAGATCTATTTAATATCATTTCAGAAGGTTATGAAATACTCAATATTCATGCACCTACACATATTTCTTCTGTTGATCAAGAAGAAAGTAAACACATGCCTGATAAATTAGAATACTTGGAAACAAATCCTTCATTTAGGAGAAAATTAGTTGAGGATGACCAGAGAGCCCTGACTTCTGGAATAACCACAGAAATTTCAGAAAGCTCAGTATTGGGAAAGACTATAAGCCATGAACTAATAGAATTGGTCAAAAAGGATGATGTTGAGGAAACTGAAGAAACTCAACAAGAAAATCTCCTGTTGCCAGAAAGCAATAATTGTGCTAAGTTGGATCCTAATAATGGTACTGCTGATATGGATTATTTTGAAAAATACACATTGATCGATGACAAATCCCCAATTAAGCCACAATTTGAAAGACAAATTTCATTGTCTCCTGTGACAGAAGACCCCAATGAATCTACAGAAGAAGCCAAATCTTTTGAAGAAAGTACTGAGGTAGATACTTTGGAAGAGTTTTCCTTACTTGAGGACCTGGATGAAGTTTTTTACGGTACCATAAAAGGAGAAAGCAAAATGCAATCCTATGCAGATGCTTCAAAACCTTTACCACTGCAGAAATCAATTGATTCTAGCAGTAAAAGCATTACAAATGTAGAAGATGAATGCAAGTCACCAGGGACCCCACTCTTTGATTCAGAAGAAGGAGTGCTAGAACGATCTCTCTTGTTCCCTACCACTGTTGCTGCAGTGAACCCAGAGCTTTTAGAGGAGCCACCTGCTCTATCATTTTTGTACAAGGACCTCTATGCAGAAGCAGTAGGAGAAAAGACAAAGGATGAAACTCCCTCTGACGAAGAAAGTGGTAATTCTAATGCTTCTTTCCCTAGTAGAAATTCAGACACAGATGATGGAACTGGAATATATTTTGAAAAATACATTCTTAAAGATGAAATTCCAAGTAAGGCCATAGGGCCTCAGAAAGATCAGATACCAGAAGATGAGTCCTTTAGTGGAGGAATTTTGGTTTGGAGTTCAGAGAATAAGCAGGAGCACAGATCTGGTGATGTTCAATATGTCAAAACTGAGGTTCTGTCAGAAAAAGGTGTTATGGAGAGAGACAAGTTACAGGTTGACAGCAACATTCGAGCAACAATTTGCAAGCCAATGCATGCCATTCCTTTTGGAAGCAAAACAGTTCTTTCAGGTGCAGGAACTGATATCACTGAACAAAGAGAAGAAGAAAACGTACCAGTAGAAAGAACTGAAGAGTTGCCAGAGCAGTCAAGTCAACAAGGATACAGTCATGAAGTGGATTATCAGGGAGCTGCATATCAAGAAACTAGTACTAAGCAGGAAGAACAGCAAGATATAACAGCAGTTCCTCAAATGGAAAAGTACGTTCCATATGTCAGGGCTCCCACTGAAGACAGTGTAGATGATGAGTTTACTCAGGAACATCTGTCCTGTGTTCCTACCATTCAGCAAACAGAGAATCCAGACTTGCAAAGAGAGGAGCAGCACCATGATGTTTATGAAGATTTTGCTGAGTCAATGGACTATGATGTGATTACACAAGAAGAGCTTTTGCAAGATGAAATATCATCTCAATTTACACACGAGGAACTCGTATTTGAAGACAGGGACTCCTTTGATCATGCTGCTGATAGTTATGAATTTGTTAATGAGCCAGAACAAAGAACTCCTGTTGAGCTTGAAGATTCAGGATTTGTGGTGATGTATCCTGAAAAATCAGCAGCAAACATTCCTCAAGTTGAGAGCCCACAAAGAGAACTGAAGAAAACACAAGTAGACACTTATTGTTACCACTGTAAATGCCCAATATCTGCTATTGACAAGCTCTTTGGAGACCATAAAGACCATGAAGTCACAACACTAGATGATGCAGCAACCAAGATGAAGGTAAGTATTAATTTGGGTAAAAAAAGAAGCTACTAAGGCTAATTTCTCCAGTCCTCTGGCATTGTCAAAAGGAGAGGCTTCAAAGAGTGGTCCAGAAGCTATGTTGCGGTATCTATTAAATAAAAACTATTCCTGCACACCTGTTGGAGATCTTAAAGGGAGACCATCTAATTAAGGTATTCTCTGGAATCCTAGACTTGCTAAGCTGGTATTTTAATTTATTCAGAAGTTTGAATGGCCTTGTTTATACGTTGTTGTTACCAGACTTTCCATCTTTCAGTCTTATCTGTGTAAGTTTGTTCTGGTTTTGATATGCAGGGGAAGAAATGGGAAGAATGTTGTTTCTATGAAAATAAAACTTGAGTAACAGCAGCTCACTTCACATGACAAGGTACAGAAACCTCCGTATGTGGAGACCGGTATCACCATAAAGTGTTCCCTGTTCCACTTACGTGCGTTGGTGGCTTGGAGATGTTAGACAAATTACCCTACACAGTTTTGTTGAAGTGCCAACCTATTTTCTGTTCCATTCACTTTCATCTGCAGAATGGACTTAAACTGGAGAGGGATGTTTTACAAGGGCATGTAGTGACAGGACAAGGGGCAATGTCTTTAAACTGAAAGGAGGCAGGTTTATATTAGACATTAGGGAAAAAATTCTCCACAGTGAGGGTCATGTGGCAGTGGAACAGTTTGTCCAGAGAAGTTGTGGATGCCCCACCCCTGGAAGTGTTCAAGGCCAGGCTGGATGGGGCCCTGAGCAACCCGTTCTAACGGAAGATGTCCTTGCCCATGGCGAGGAAATAGGGACTAACTGGTTTTTAAGATCCCTTCTAACCCAAACCATTCTGTGATCTGTGCCAATAGCACTGTGGCAGGTAAGAGTTTATTGAGTCCTACTTCTTGCCACTATATCCAAGCTGTTCCCCACTAAAAGACAGATCAAATGCCCTCCATTTCAGTAAGCTAGTCTATTGCTATAAATAATAGTGAAAATGCTTTTTCTGTGGAAGCTATTTTTCATTAAAGTGCGGTTCTGCTTGTGAAAACGTGATGTGATACTTCTCCAATATCAGATCTGCTCATGCACAAGTGAACATATCATACAGATGTTCCTTTCTTGGTTACCAGCTATTTACTCTTACCCCAGTAAATGAAAGGTGAAGTCTCTTTTTTGGCATATGTTCATTTGACAGGAAAACAGATTTGGTGTCATTTTACTGAAATTCCAGAAGGGCTTGTATTGGTGGTATTTATGTTATCTTTATATTACCTCATATGTAGAAGAGAGAAATCAAACATAGGAGGAGTCAATGTGACAGTTTCAATTATCAGTACTTGCAAACTTTCTCCATGGTGCTCAGATGTAGAGTTGTTTTTTATATATGGCCATTCATACTTGACTTAGCAGTGGTAACAAGGCACGAGTAAGTCAGCAATAAAGTCAGATCCCAGCCACCCCTCAAATGTACCCGCATTACAGCGAGACAAGCTAAGCTGCAAATAAGCATCCCATGACATCACTCCCTGGCTGTGGAGCACGGATATGAAGCCAGTATTAAATTTGGCCTGGTTTGGCCTCTAACACTCAGGGCTCAGGTTACTTTGAGACTGCATTTGTGTGTCTCCTGTTACGTCTGTATAATTACAGAGAAAACATTAAGATAGCAAAATGCTTGTTGCATGGTTTTTAGTATTTTTAATTTTTTTTTAAAGATTGTTGTGGAAAACTGTAAGAACATAGCTTCACAGTAAATTAAATGAGCTATAGGTGGCATCTGTCAGATTTTACAGTTCATCCTGACAAACAGAAATTTGTTTCCAAATCTTGATTTCCCTAAATATTTTTAAAGGGAACTTTCAACTGTATTGTCCAATGGGACATTTGTAATTAATGTAAAGTCATGTGCTTTTTTTCTACAGATCTAGCTGTAAAATTTTGCCATAATAAGAAGCTGTTACAAAGGACGATAACCTTCCTTTTAGATTTATGCCATTGAATTAAAACTAAGCATTTTTATAAATTATGAATTGCACCGGAGCAGTTGAGCAACTCATTTTTACAAAAGGTCAAGAAGCACTAAGAAAAAGTTCTGAATTGTCTCAGATATCTGTTCTGCCTTCGATTGCTTTTGTTTCCACATAACTCAACCAGTGATTTTGACGACTTCTTGTTTATAGGAATTATATATATAAATACATACACACACATAAAGGTGCATCTATTTATCTATATATTGATTTATATAAAGACAGATACCTATCTTTCAAATTCTAATTTAAAAAGCCATGACACGGTATAATCTATTACCCTCACAACTACCTTTGTTGTCTTCCTTTTTATGGGCTTGTTCCTGTGATCTCTCAAGGACATTCATGAGGCTCTGAGTACCCTCACTCTCTGGCAAAGCTGCACTGGAATTCTTAACGTTCAACAGCTTGTATGGACACCACCTTATCGAACTGAGCTCACTTGTTTTGGTTTGGAAACAGTTCTGTGACTGTTCCAGTTGCTATTTCTGTGCTTGTCTTTGCAGCCAGGGTGATACTTGAACTTACTTAGCAATTATTCCAATGGTGGCTCATGGCAAAAGAAAAATATTCACCTAAAATAAATTCTGTGTAAAAAGTTTATAAAATAACCTGCCTAAATTATTGAAACATTTTAAATTGCAGGATCAGTTAAGTAAATTGCTAACAGCACTGGAAGAAAAGTCAATGAAGATTGAAGAGTTTGTGAGTGATATTGAATTGCGATTTAACTCAGTTGAGGTAAGTCCAGTGTTTTATCACACTAGTTTTCTTTTCCTCTACAGGATTACTTCTCAGATATGCTTGCCTAGCTGTGCAGCATCATTGCTTCCACTAAACTGGCCTGCTTCTGCAGTCCTCAAATTGACTTCTCCAGAAGTTCACTGGAAGGTGTTAACTTTGCAGGAAGAAAAAGATTGGTTTTTTGCACATTACTGCAAAGTGGAATATGTAACTGTTAAACACTGAAGGAAAAAGTTCCCTTAATTTTGTTTATGCCTATAAAAATCTCACACAGTGTCTTTATTTAGACTCCCATGCAAAGCATCTAAATTAGTTGGCCAGTGTCTTAAATCTGATTGCCCAAGTTCTTAAGCCTTGAGAACTGTATTAACTCCAGTTGTAAGTATGCATTTTTAGCTATTTTTTGGTCAGACTTCCTATCTGAGTGATCAAATATTAAAGTTTAATTTGAAATCCTAACAGTAAAAAAAAAAAAAGCTGTCGTTGTTATTGATGTATTTCTCTAGAGATATTTCTCCCAGAGGAGTTTGCCTGCAATAATAAAATTGTCTTATTGTCAGTGTGCCAGAATGAATCTGGTGGATGGCTCATCTATGGGTAGTTGAGAATTCCTGTGTATTCATTAAATGTTGTCATTTTATTCTGCAGGAAAACTGTAAGAAAAATGCAGACTTATTGGAAAAGCAGAATGAAGAGATGCTTAAGAAGGTGGTAGCACAATATGATGAGAAATCAGAGAACTTCGAGGAAGTGAAGAAGATGAAAATGGAGTACCTATATGAGCAGATGGTAAATTTCCAGCAAACTGTTGATTCAGCAAAGGAAACTTTGGAGACAACAGTAAAAGAAACCGATGAAGTGGATGGATATGTTTTCCTAAATGTAAGTAAAATTGGCTTTCATGCTGTAGCTTTTATGATATTAATTAGGAAAGGACTTCTGTATCTAGGGTCTCAATGAATTTTATTTTTTTAAGATAGCTAAATCCTGCTAGCTCAGCTATTCCACTCTGAAACTGCTGGATCATTTGGTTTTGATGTGGAAATTCTCAAAGAGAACTGAAGAGAGGATGTACAGGACAAAAATGTGACTTATGCTACTAAAATGGTTCCGTTCATTTTTCAAGAAGTTGAAAAGACAGTTTGATAATACATCTAGAATTAATAACTGAGAAGTAAGAGATGTTAGAGTATTTAGGTATTTTACCATACAAAAAATAAAAGACCTATTATGTATAATAATAAACAACAAGAAAGTGGTCTTTGAAACAAGAAAACGTAACTGAAAAGGAAAATTGTTTCTGGGTTGTAGGGTTTTTTGTTGTGTATTGTTGTTGTTTTGGGGTGTTTTTTAATGAGCAGATGGACAGTATGTATGCACTCAAATTACTGAGGCTGTGATAAATAATTACTGTTGAAAAGCAGTGAAGGGCTGTGTTGGTTCCTGACTGGGGTGAAACCACGACAGTGAGACAGGCTGAGGGCAGTGCATGTGACATGCGTGTCTCTAATGGTCCTTCCTGGATGTTAAAAACATCTCCAGTGAATCTGCAGGACTGGACCTACTAACTCATACAGTCATTAGTCTTAAACTTTGTTCAGAGGGTGTTGCTGCTCTTGGGTCCCCCAATACTGTTCTTGTGCTGCAAGACTTGTCCTTAAGTGAGCCATAGTACTTTCTTCTCTCCACAAGTCTATTACCAGTCTCAAAGAGGATGGAGTTTCTGGGATAATAATCTTCCCCCATTATTGAATTAGCATGTGGCCTGGAAGTTGCAGATAATCTTGGAGTGCCAGAAATAGAAAGGTTACATTATTGTCTAAAGGCTGACCACTCACTCAAAATAAGCCAGTTTTCGAAATACAAGTGTCCAGCCCATATATGCCCCAGCAGTTACAGAAATTATGGACCAATATTTGGCTTTCTTCCCTGCTCTGTGCCACACAGTCTTGTACTATCCTGTAACCAAGTGAATGTTGTGGTAGATTGGCTAGGGATGGATGAAAAGTCTAGATTATTTTCCTGATTTTGTGAGGATCAGTGCTTTGGCAAAAAGATAATTTTGTAATCTGTAATTCTTTTGTGGGAGTGTGAAAATTACTGGATTTCCCTGCTCCCTTCTGTTAGTGATAAAGGATGGGAACTTATTGGTCACAGGCCTGGAAACATTATCGGAATATTCCTGGGGCATGGGGCAAACTCTCATTCCATAAGTAAATATCTCACATAGCTTCTAGTAATAAGAAGTTATAAAGGACATTTTAGCCAGAATTTGGATTTAACTATTCTTAGTGTGGAAGTGATTTCTTTCTCTAAAAGTCCTGGTTTAAGAAAGTACTTGATTATGCTCCGTCTTTAAATCTAGATATTGAATTCTGACCCCTCAAGCACTTAAAATGAGATTTATACTCTAATACCCTGCTGAGCCAGAGCTTTGAAATGAAATATTTCTAAGGAAATAAATTCTCTGCTGGTATGAATGAGCAGCATTCCACACAACCTCAAGTCAGTAAAGCTGTGTGTTTTATGTCTGTGGAGAGTAGAAAGACTGTTAGATGATCGTGATTGGCTTTGCAACACTTTGGGGGTTTTGAAAACTGTTAACACATTTCTTTTCCCTTCTCTAGTCATCTAAAGAATTGAATAAAAGGTACATGAAGTGTGAGTTACGTGCACTGTAGTGAGCACTAGGCCTAGCATGCTGGATGCTTCATTTAGTGTTTGCAAGCTTTTGAATACACACCACTAGTAATCAGAGATACCTTTATAAACCTTGCAAATAATGAAATTTAGAAAAGTGGCTTTATACTTGTTGCTGTAACTGACTGGTTTTGAAGTGTTTTGCACGTTCTGTAATACATTAATTAAGCAAATAGCACATTAAAATATCAGCTCAATTTTAAATCTCTACACATTTTTAAACAGATGCTCCTTGTAGTTAGTACTATACAAACATATACAACAACCATTGTGACCATGCTTCCAGACCTTTTAGACTGATCAGACATATCACTGATATGGTATGTAAGCCATACCCTTGTCAGTGCTGCCTCAGCCTTCACAGCAGTGATGTGATGACATATGTGTGATGACACCGACCGGGGTACAACAGTCACACCAGGGTTTCAGTTTGCAGTCAAATTACAACCCCAGGAGAGCGAGCTGAAGAAAATGTGGCAAACACGCCTTCAAGGTTTCTGTTAATTTCCAGAGTTAGAACTATAATCTGGACTCACCTGTTGCAAGTCAAACTGTCTGGCTGTGTATCTGCATTTAGTTTATTGCATAAGATTAGAGCAGGTAAAACAGGACAAATTAATTTTCCAAGGCTTTCTGTCCACTTGATCTTTACTTTTTTACTTACACAATAAAGTTTATTCTGCTTGGTGCATGGGCTAGGTTATTACTTTAGTTTGATAATATCTGTCTATCTAAAATAGGTTAAGAACAAATCTATTTAACAATGCATGTTTTTCTAAAGAAACTGTATTTTACATTTGTTGTGCTTTGTTAAGATTATGCATAATTAACTATTTCAGTGACTGAAGTAAAATGAAGGGGAGAAATATAAAATTCATATGCCTTGAAAAAAAATTTCTTCCATTTTCTTGAGGCTGCTTCTGTCCGAGGGTTAAAAATGTTTTGGGTATTTTTCTATAATGAACCCACCAAATACAGGCTAATTAAGTGGAATCTATCTTCCCTCTCACGTTTTTTGGCTCGCCACAAGCAGCTGCTTTACATTACATCTCTGGAGTCAGCTGCTACATTTGCTCTAAGGTTTGTAACCTTTAAAGGCACTTCATTAGCAAGCCCAAACCCCTGTGTTCTTGAGAGTCTTGCTGAGAGCTTCCACATCTTCACATTCTCATGGGTTAAGTGTAAACAGACCATGAGCACTCTCACTGTGCTCCTGATTCGAAACTGCAGTATGGTGTAAATGTTCAAAATCGGGGAGACAGCTTCTCCTTGTATGCTGTCCTCAAGTTCCCAGGAGATACTCAGAAAAGCATATGTCACGTGGTCTTTGCTTCTGGCCTTTGGAAAACTATGTAATATCACAAAGGATTTACATGGACAGATATGTGTTTTCTTCCAATTAGGTTACTTTCTGCAATGGATACCACTCTCTCTTTAGAGAAGGTGCCCAGTGCTTTTTCACTGTTTGAGCACTATGCAGACAGTCCAGGACAAAGCAATCAACACTCCTTACAACATATGGCTGGTAAGAAACTCCAGATATTGTCTTCAAAAAAGCTAACATTTTGGCAATACTTTGGAAATTTCAGGAAGCTAAAAATAGAATCTATTTGAGAAGTGTAGATTTGCAAACCATGTAATTAGCAATCAGAGTTGAATGTAAAATGAAGTTTAATTGTGCACAAGTGTTTGGCTTATAGTAGGTACAGTAAGATGAGCAAGAGGGAGAAGTGCTAAATTGGGGGATTCTTGCATCATTTCAGACATCTGTACCTCAGACAAGCTGAAGGTCTTGATCTGTGAATCTCCCAGGGCTAAAGAAGTTGCTTTCCCCTGCATGCAGAGATAGAAGAAGCAATCAAAAGGTCTCCTGAGCTCTCTTCCTCTGAGGGTGGCAGTCCCAGAATGCTTGGTGTGGGTATGAGAGCAGGGGGCCACTTGATGGCTGAGGTCCCTGCACTTGACACAAGTGAATGGAGGCACCTGAAACTCCCAAGGGATGTGAAAGGGCAAGTGGTTAACTCTAGCTAGAAACAGCCTCCACGTGGGAGAGCAGTAGTGAAAATTGCACATGTGAAAGGGATTTACTTATCTCTCTGATATTTCATGTTCTTTAAAAAGCCCGACTGGGTTTTCTGCTCTGCCTGTATATATACGTGTATTATCTAGATCTGGAGCTGTCAACAAAGATTGTGTCAGCACCATTTTGTGGATTCATTTTCTTCATAATGGGACCTCACTCCAGGGTTTCTTTTTCAAGAGAACAGTGGTTTAGGGATCTCACATCTCACTGTCATACTTTGTGGCCTCCCATTTGTCATCACATGCCCCACTGCCATCACAGTCACTCCCTGGGTTCTGAAGGGAAGCCCCTTTCTCATGTGTTTGGTCCCTGAGCACTAAAACTACAGCATTAGATTCCCTAAGGTGCTTTGTTCACTGGCTGGATTTTCAAGACTAATGAGACATTGGATAAGTGCCCACCTTTTGCAGACTCTCTGGTGTGTAATAAGGGCTGAGTGCACTTAGCAGTGTCAGTACAGGGAGACTCTCTCTCTCCTCCACACCCCTGCTTTTATTAGACTTGGAGGAACTCAAATATATCTGAGATGTTAATGTCCACGTCAGATGTGTATGAATTTGCCTGTGGCACTTGAAGCTTCTCAGGTGAAGCTGGACAGGCATTTGTGCATGCAGCATTATTGCAGTGCCATTTTTTTAGGAAGTCAGAAAAAAAGACCTTTTTTTGTAACTCACTCTGCCAGTTAACTTGCTGGTGTAAATGTGCTGTGTGTCTTGGCTTAGTTCCTAAACTTCCTCTTGCAGCCCCATGGGTGCTACCGTTCATTCCTCCTAGGCTGCTGCCTACTGGCAAAGTCATACAGGAGGACAGAGCCATGTACTTCTTTTTCCCACAAGCCACTCCAACATTTATTTCCCTAAACTGCTGAAGTCTGCTTTCTGGGTTAGTTTGCATTAGCTACTGTGTTTGCTGGCTCCAGACCAGTTTGCTTTGACAAACTGCAAATGAATAATTGTCCACTAGTAAGAGATCTTCAAAGCTCCTTATCCTTTATGCTTACTTAATCTCTAACATACCTAGTTTTCTGTCTTTACTTCTACTGCAAAGTATTTCAACTGCTATCATGATATTTACTTTGGCAAGCAGTAGACAAAAAATTTGGTGTGTTACTTCGCATTTATTTGATAGTTTGTTTTTTCAAGGTTACAACCTTCTTGAAGGAAAATAGTTACATGTTTACATGAAACTGGATTTGGAACTGAATGGCTTCAATACATAATTTATCACATACTGGGGACCATTTTCAGACACTTGGAATTTTATTTGACTGAAGTCATATGATGAAATGCATATGAATGTGCCCGGTTTCTTCAATCCATGTATTTTCCTTCAGAAAGAATAGTGTTTTACTGAACAATTTCATAGAGCATTATTTTCTCCACTTCAGAAACATCTTTCCTTCAAAATGCCCTCCATTTCCAAATTTTCCATATCCACTAATAAAAACCCTTTTCCCTCAAATTCTTCCTCCTTTCATGTAATCCATTTCCATTCATCAATGCATTAACATAAAAAACCCTTGCAGCATACTGTTGAGCATAATGGAACCCAGATTCTGCCTGGGAATAGAAGAGTGGGAATAATTTAAAAATTTAGAAATAATTATTTCCAAAGCCCACTGCAAGTCCTGGCCTTTTATACTGGAAGGCAAGGACCTTTGCTGATTGTAAAGAAGTTTCCAATATAGTCACAGAGGAATGTATCTGCTCTCCTTCTTCAAGTACACAATGCTGAGGAAATATTGTTTCTCATTACATCTGAAAACACATGGATTACTGTGGAGATTACATAGCATGACAGAAAACTTCCTTACGCCACCGTACTTCAATGAAAATTGATGAGAACATATGCCACTTTTCTGTTGAAAAATATCATTTAGTCAAACTCATTGCAAATACCTCATTTTTTGATGAAAATTCACTTAAAAAGGGACCACTTAAAAGAGGATAATGCATAAATGTTCTGTTTCTGAAGAGAATAGTTCAGCTTCTTGTTTTGAAATTGCTTCCTTTCAAATCCTTTCATATTATGCAAAAGGAAATTAGAAATCAAATGTTTCTCAATGTTGCTGAACTGAATTTCGATCTATAATTTTTTTTTCAGAAGTTTCATTCAGTAAACTAGCTTCTGTTCAGATTTGGCATAATAATAAATCTTGCAACTGTGGGGTTTCTGTGATCAAAAATAGTGGTTTCTAGGCAACTTCATGGGAAAAAAATGGTTTCCCCACCATGTCCACTGAAAGGAAGTATTTTCCTAAAGATGATAAATTTCTTAATTGCCAACTCTAGATGCAGTCAAAAGACAAAATGAGGATTGTTTTTAGCAATAAAAAGGATAATTTTTTTTTCAATGAGAAGCAGATGTAATGCTACTGTACTGGTAGCTCTCTGTATAAATCATAAGGAAACAGCCAGCATCTGCATTTGCCTTGTTCATGCCACAGGGGATCATCAGCATTACTGTGGAGATAACTGAAAAGAAAGCTAAAGCTTTCTGCTGAGATTCTAAGAAAATTCATGAAATATGGAAATTTACTGGGTGAAGAAATAGAACCATGTATTTTCGTTCCCTGCAATCACTTTAACAATTATCATCTTTTGGGGCTTTTTGCTTCTTTCTTTGCCCTCCCTCTGTTCTACGACATAATCACAGAGGCGAACAATATCTCATCTGAGGCTGGATCTGTGTCAATCAGGAGACAAAAGTTTGTGTGAAAGCTGGGGAGCCTTGGAAATCTTTGAAGCACTTTGTGAGGAATGATCCTGGTAGCCCCATGGGGTTCAGGTGCTTTGGCAGAGTTCAGGTTCACCTGCAAACCAAGAATTTTCAGTCCCCTGGTCTGTGGGGAAATGACCACAGCAGGAAGGAGTGCCAAGCTGTGCATGTGCAGTAGGAATCTACCCCAGAGCAGGGGAGGACCCAAGAGTGCAGGCAGCCTCCTGCTCCTCAGTGCAGTTAGAGCCTTCTCTGCCTGAAGCACATCCCTGCTGCTGTCAGTGTCAGTGGCACTGCATGAATCCCCTCCTGGTGTGGCAGGTCCCTTCCGCTGCCCACGTTCCGGGAGCAGTACACACGTCTCTCTGGAGGAGGGTATAGGTACACACTTTGTGCTGGGTTTGGGTGGTCCCAGTACGAGGACTGCATCTAATTTTTTCCAGACTTGTGAGGGAAATGGGGGGCTTCCAACGCTGAGCAGATACTTTTTTCTGTTCCTAGTTTATGAGGATCTGTTGCTCTGAAACTGCACCAGTATTCTGTATTTCCTGCTGTACTTGCTCTCTGGAAGTAAACAACCTCAGTAAAAATAAGCAATTGGGTTGACTCATGAATTTGTAGATAATTTGGCTGAAAACACAGGAGCATGTATAACAATGGGAGACTTTCCTCGCAGTCCCACAGACACCGACTGTCATACCTCAGGAGCCAAACTCAGCCACCAGCACCTCCATTGCTGTCTACTGGGCTGTGAATGACGGGGATACCATCGACTGCTTCCAGGTCTACTGTATGGAGGAGCTGCAAGCCAGCAAAGACGCAGGGGGTGTGTAAGATCTTGCCCTTTCTGCCCGGGCCTGGGGTAAGCAGATGGGAGGATGAGCTGCAGCGGAGTGCCCAGGACATGGGAAGAAGAATGGCTGTGAAGACATCATGTACAGAACTAAAGATAGGCAATGGTGGGGGAGATCGTGAGGAAGATGCTGTTTCTTCTCCTCCCCTTTGTCCCTGCAAATGCAAGATAATATCATGCTCTGTAAAATCAAGGGCAGTTGTTTTCACAGCTGAAGTGCCTTTTCATGAAGAGGCCTAACCATCAGAGCAGATGTGTCCATGCTGCCCCATTGTTACTCATGGGGACTGCACACAGAGCTCTCAAGGGGACAGGTTTCATTATGTTTTTAGAACTCTGCATGTGCTTCAGAAATATGTCCTCACTGAAAAAACATTAGGAGGTATTTCCACATGTAGGCAAAGATATTTTTCAAAATATTTCAAACATTTAAAATTGAAATTTAATAAAAGGGATTGAAATGCTCATTCATTAAAAAGCTCAGAGTAGAACACAGAGTCACTTCTGGTGACCAGGCTCTGCACAAATCTATGTATGCATATATGTGCAGGCTAAAGGATGTTAAGGGCTTTTTTTAATATGTAATTTCTACCTAAGTGCTATATAGCTCATTATGAGGAATTGTTGTTATAGAGTGGTGACACCAGGTGTTAGTAACTGCTGGTTGCATGTCCCCAACTTGCACTCCAGTAGGACTGAGGGCAGTAATCTCCACTTGCCATGAATGGCATTTCATATTCAAGGGCACGTCAAAAGCTTTCTGTCAGAGTGAAATATGGAGATCTTAGCTAGTAATAATTTCTGCATTTTTTAAAATTGACTGTTTTTAATATGTTATTTGAGAGGCTTAGTTGTAAGCCCTACCAGTGCAACCAGTGTGAGGTCCTGTGTGTGTTCTCCTAGCCTTAGTGGAAGAGTACAGAGTGACAGTGAAAGAGAGCCACTGCATTCTGGAGGACCTGGAGCCAGATCGCTGCTACAGTGTGTGGGTCATGGCTGTGAATGGCACAGGCTGCAGTTTACCCAGTGAAAAAGCCATTTTTAAAACAGGTATGTACATTTTTTGCTATTTGATTATTACAAGTTTCAGGTCCTAGACCAATTTAGTCCACAGTGTGACTGACATGGAAGAAACTGCTTCATTTAGCCCATCTGGCAGACAGCAGGCACTTCATAGTCATTCCCCTGTTCACTAAGAGATAGTGGCATAATTGCCCCTGAGAGGAAACTTGAAGGCATTCCAGTTTGAAGATGTTTCCAGTGTTGGGCCACATGGCTGCGGCATCAGGGCAGCACATTATGTATTTATTTTCTGAGTGTGTTGCAGCGCTCCACGGAAACTCTGGGAAAGCCACCTGGTTGTTCCCTGCTGCTGCTCCCTCTCCTGCCCACGGTGGAGGAGATGGCTGCATGTTTTGCCTCTCTCCCATCCACCTGAATACATCTATGTTGGATTGATTTAAGGTATTAATTTTTCAAGGGAAGGACTACTTTACTGAGGTTACCTGCTGTGTCTTGCTCAGTGGGACACAGATCTCAGGTGTGCCTGAGAGGCTCTGCTGTTGTTTAAGTAGTATAAATTGAGATGAGAAACTAGATGAGTATTGCTTATGAGCTTCATTTGACTGATTAAGTTTCTGAGCATTAATTTCTTTAATAATTTGTATTGACAAAACTATTGCTTCTTGAATTACTAGTGAGAAGGAGAAGAACACATCCTTGTGTTTGAGGCCCTCCTGTCTGACAATTTTTTCAGTGCTGCACAACAAAAACAGTAATTCCAAAAATTTGAAGTCACAAATACAGGAAAGGATAGCTAACAATTTCATAGTAAAAAATGCTGTACTACACTGTTTCTTGTTGAAATCACTTGGCAGCAGCCACAGCTTCAAGCCTTTTGCTTAATCTACATGACTTCCAATCTGTTAATAATTCCTCCCGATACTTAATTTGTGATTTATATTTTAACAAAGGTTATTTTCCAGAAAACTCAAAGGGGAAATTCAAATTTTTGGCCTCAGCAATGCAACTGTGCACATGGTACAGACTTTCTGCCAAATGCACAAATAATTATGAGTTATTGCTAGCTAATAAATCGTAATTTTAAAAGGGGGTTTCACCTTTCTGAAACCATTATTTTAAGAAATCTGTCTTTTGGTGTCAGGCTCACCATACTTGTTCCTAAAAATTGAATCCTTCTAAGAAAAATTAATTTAGATGAGTCTTTAATGGCTTCCTTCAGCTTATTTCTTTAAGAAAACAAATAAACTGGGTAAAATGTGGGCTTATTAAACACCTTCCCTTAAAGCTCAGTGGAACTCCCTCTGGAGTACATGAGTCCCAGAAGGACTTTTGGGGACACTGCTGAGGACTGGCTGATGCAAAATTGCTGCAAGTCTTCAACACCGAATGCAGAAAGATGAGCACTGGTAATGGAAGCCAGTTCTTCAGTGGGAGTCCAGCTGCTTTGATATAAAGATAAATATCAATTCTTCAATGAACTCAGAAGCAAGAATGTAGAGTTTATTTTTAGTAAGTCAGATTATAAGTTCACACATACAAGAAAATAATTTGCTGGTATATGAAGTTATAGGAATATACCCCGTAATAGCTGAACAAAGCTGAGACTCTTCCAGTTGTTAGGAATGCTAACAAAATTTCTCTGTTGGTACTGTACCCGTGGAGGTGTCAGTGTAGCCTGGAGAGTTGTGGGGAATGCAGGTAGATGCTGTTGTAGCATCCCCGCAGAACCCCCTGACTCATGCTCCTCCACCTCCCAGACTCACAGCTTGTCCTTCCCTCCGCTGAGGAACACTCTGTTTCCAAACAATATTTTCTGTGAGGGGATGATGCTGAAGGCAGCAAGTATCCCTCTATCCTCCTGACCCCTCCCCCACAACTGATCTCCTGGTGATCTCTCCTTGCAGTCCTAAAGCCACAGAAGTGAACACACCTGCTGTTGCTCAAAACATGCGTGATTCTCACCCTGTTGGCTCTTTGCCGCTTATACAATCACTTACATGAGTTCCAGAATGACATTACAATGAAATTAAATTATGTATTCTAGCTGCAGTTAATTGGGTAAAAAAATCTCAGAAGCACAGTAACAGATTTTTCTAGTATGCTCACTTCAGTTACTCTTTAGACAGATATTTTCAAATTACAGTTAAAAAAGCTGAATGTCTTGTGACATACTGTTTACACATACATAGATGTAGGTATGTGTATAAGCTGCTGAATGCAGATATTAGGGGATTCAGCTATTAATTTTTCATTCTTTAGCAAGGATTCATTTAGAAAAAGACAATAATCAAGTTTACCAGAGGAGAATTAAGGAACTATTTCTAAGGAAACTACAAAGAGGTTTTACCAGATGATGCTCTATCCCACAAATGCATTGTTCTGCTAAATATGTACATTAGCTGTTTCTGTAGTAAATCATAAAGTAAATCTTAACCTGAACTGCTGACCTCCTGATTTTCACTAAACCAGGGAACTGTTAAATACTTGTGGGTGTTTTTCTTCCTTTTTCTAGTAAAAACAATTTTTCTTAAAAAACAGAATGCATCTGGAATGTTTCTTGTAGTTCTATTAGATTATCTTGTAAAATCATCTAATCCCTACTTTTGTCTTAGGCATCCTATTTGGAACCCCAACAGGAAAATTAATTTTTTTTTTTTTTAAATTAGTACACTTTCGTTTAGTATTGGCATTAGGACTGTTTATGTGAGTTTCACAACAGCTCGTAAGGTGTTTTCTGTTGCTATTTCCCCGATCGGGAAACAAGAGAATACAACTGATCCATTTTCAGCCTACAGTGTTAAATGTGCAGTTTCACACAATAGTTTTTGATTACTTGCAACTACTGCATTATTTTATATTCTGTTTTCTGTATTGCAGTTGGGCCTGTAGCTCTTAAACAGAATTTCTAAAAAGGAGAAATTACAAGACCGAATTTTAGCATTGCAAAAATAACCAGGACATAATTAAACAGAAAGTCAGCATCTCCCTGTCATTTTTGCAGCAGCACATTTGTTTCTGATGCAGTTCATGCAGGGACTGCTGAGGACAGGATTGAGGCGATGCAGGGAAAGCTGTAGGCAGTGCTGCCTCGGTGCTCTGCTCCTTGCAGATTGGCAGAAATGAGGAAACATTGCTTGAGGAAAGGCATAAAAATTTACCATTCTAAGGATGTGACAAATGCACGACTATTCACAAATGCACAACTCAATGACTTTCCCAGCATGTTTTTATTGCTTGATTTCCTGTACTGTAATCCTCTGCCATTCAAATACAAACAAGCAAAAGATCGCTGCTGGACGGGCAAAAATCTACCGCGTGGGGTTTCAAGGAGGTGACTGTTCCTGCCCCTCCAAAGAAGCCCCTCGGGCACCCTCCTCGCAGTACAGCTAACGTATCCCTGTGTCCCCAGCACCCGCTGTGCCCACCATCAAGGCCGAGGACTGCACCGTGTGTTGGGACACAGCCACTGTCCGCTGGCGTGCCGCATCCGCCTCCGCCGAGTCCTTCATCCTGGAGTACTGCCGGCAGCACTCGCCGGAAGGAGAAGGCCTCAGGTCAGTGCCGGCCCACGAAAGCCCCTTGGTCCGATTAGGCAGCCGCTAATGACCGTGCCCCAGGCCGCGGGCATTACGCAAGAGATTATTCTGCCTGCAGCCCGCAAGGAAGAGATCTGCTTCTGTGTGCTGAGGAATTTAAGGGGCAGGCACTAATCTGTGAGATTAGGCTGAGACATAAAAATACTTCCTTTTTATTCTGCTTAACTGGACAAACCCTTTCATTTGGGGCCAGAACCGTGGAGATGTTCTGTCAGCAACCAGCTAGAAGTTTCGGGGCTGTGGTGGGCGGGGAAGCAATCGCGGCCCCGCAGCTGCCGTGGCCCCGGGGCAAGGGGGAGCAGGGCAGCTCCACGGGAAGGCGAGTGAAGGAGAAGCACGGCCCAGTTTGCTCTTTGCTATGTGGAGAACAAGACGGAAGTCATCTCTGGGCATAGCAAGGGTGATGTGGGTGTCTCAGTAATATTGGTGACCCATCTGTGCTGTCTGGACGTGCATGCAGAGGCCTCTAGACGCGCAGCTGACCTCAGTGCTGCCTGGCTGTGCAGGCATGCCCCAGGGCTCCGAGAGTAGCTTTGAAATTCGGGGTAGTGGCTGTTTATGCCAGACCGTCTCTGGTTTCCCGTATTCTAAGCCTGTGCTGCATAGAGGAGAGGGCAAGGAGGGATGTTGGCAGCCCTGAGCTTTGTAACTGTGCACTGTGCTGAAATGCAGAGAAAATTGTTGCAGAACCACAGAATCTTAGAATAGCCTCGTTTGGAAGAGACGTTAAAGATCATCTAGTTCCAACCCCTCAGCTGTAGGCAGGGAAATTACGTGGTGGTCTGTATGTCCTTAGGGCTTGGGGGTCTTTGTTTGTTTGCCTTTTAAAAACAGTCACAATATCCCAGCAAAATACAGCTGCACACGTCTGAGAAGTTTTGTGAAGTGAAGAGGGGTGACTCGCCATACAGGACCCTGTGGAAGAGCCCCAGCCCAGCTGAGGTTGTCTTTTTCACTTCCCGAGAAGCCTGATTAAGGTCTTCACTTATGGGCATCATGGAGATGGGGAAGAAAGGGAAGAGCTCTATGAAGAGGAGGGAAGGGCTTCATGCCCTGCAGTCAAAATTAGTTAAGTGGACTGAAGTGTTCATAGCTTTGTAGGAGAGAAGTACAACTGTGAAATTGTGAATGCCTTGCTCCTTACAAAAGTAGGCTGAAAACTGAAATTAAACATTTCTGTGTGGGTGGGAGACTTTTTATCATGCAGTACCAATGTGCTGCATTACTGCAATCAAGGAGAGGTCTCGCCCAGTTCTTCTGGGAGGGGCTTGCTCTTTTTTGTACATATTTCGTGGGGCCATCAGGTCCCTGTCAACCTGCCAAAGTCGCTGTTGGTCAAAGATAATGGAGCTGCTGCTGAAACATATGCTGGTCGTTTGCCCTCAAGTTTCTGTGCTGTTATCTGAAATTGACTTTTTTTCTCAAAACTAAACCAGAAACTCTGCTGATTTCTGTAATCCATGAGCAAGGTGTTGGTAACACCAAGTGTTTGCTTGTGTGGTGATAAATGTGACAAAAAAGCTTCCAGAACAGACCTCTTTGCTTCCTCAAGTGACCTTGTGTAAAATCTAACGTGTTTATAATTATACTGAGTCACATTTGACTTTTTGGCCTCCCTGTCAGCAGAAGCTGGCCTTTAACTTTGACAAGTGTGAAAACTTTCCCCAGAACAAAATAATGAATTTTCTCAGAATTGCTATAGTATAAAATTCTCTATTTGTAGAAGGGCTTTGACCTCTTTTTGTGTGTCAAAGACAATGTTTTGCCACTTACTTTCCCTGAAAACAATTTCCCTCTTTCTTTTTCCTAAATCACCGCCCTGAGAATAACCTGGAAGTCTTCTGTAGTGTCACAAGTTGTTATAGTGGTGGAGAATTTTTGAAAAAAGATTTCTGTTTAAGATTTTACGTAAAGTTGAGGGGGGAAAAGCCCACTTTACCACTGGTAAAAAAGCCCACTTTGCCACATCTACCCACTGGTAGGTGGAGAACACTGCCTGTATCACTTGTATCCAGGGCCCCAAAAGGTGCAATTTAGAATTAGAAATCAACAGAAGTCAATCAACTTGACTAGAAGCCAACTACGTATATAAGGTAGAATAAAACTGACTCTGTGCACACCCGGAATTTTGGTTTCAAATCTTGTAGATTCTTCTGGGTTTGTTTTTTTTTTTTCCTTGAGAGCTTGGAGTTTGTCCTTTGCAGGTTTCTGGAGCAACATGCATCTTGGGGATCAGCCAAACGTGGAGCCCTCTCATAGACAGTCTGTGCCTTTTGTGCTTGCAGCAGCCCTGGAGCTAAGCAATTTCGTAGTCCCTGGGTGGGAGTTCAAACACATTCCTCAGCAGCCCTAGAAGGTTCATTCAGTTGCTGCTGCAGGCACAGTGTGAAAGCAGAGGTCAGTGAAGAACATTCAAGGAAAGTTCTAGAGAAGGCAGCATGGTCCCATCCCCATAAGGCTGCTTTCACAGATGTCATTCTAGAAGCTCACCCAAGGTAAAGGACACTGCCAAGGGAGCAAACAGGGAAAAAGGCCCTCACTAACATGACTTAGACATGTGTTCTAAGTCAGCCCCATGTAAACTTCAGCATGCCACAGAATCACTGTATGGTTGAGGCTGGAACACACCTTTGGAGATCACCTGGAGTAACACCCCTGATCAAGCAGGGCTCCCTAGAGCCAGTTGCCCAGGATGCTTTTGAGTAACTCCAAGAACATCCTTGGAGCAATCCCAGCTCCCCAGGGGGAGAATATGAAGTATATCTGGAAATGAAACCTCACTAAAGTTTCCTTTCAAATACTGTCAAAAAACCAAAACAAACCAACCAACCAAAAAACCACAAAACCCCAACCAACCAAAACATACAAAAAACCAACCAACCAACCAACCAACCAACCAACCAACCAACCAACCAAAAAACTCCACCCAAATCTACATTTTCCCTTCTCCTTTCTCTCTTCTTGCCCACTTGCCACCTGAAGGACATGATTTCATATAAAATCATCTTAAATCTTCAGCAAAAATGAGTCCCTGGCGTGCTGCAGTGGTTTTAAAGCTCCTTCCCAGGTTGAATCTTTCTCCAGAATCTTTATGAGTGATGCTTTGAAATGTTTCTTTCAGTTTCAAGAGCTCTGCTATTTTCTCACTGTTCAGCCTCTTTGTGTTGAGAAGTCAATGGAGTTGTGGGTGGAAGATGGAAAGCTGTGAGAAATGTAGTCCAGGGATTAGGTATGTAGGCTGTTGAGATGGAAAGCCTGTGTCACATCATGAGAAATCCGTAAGACTCAGGGAGGCAGAAATAAGTGCAGTATGTGGTGAGCTTGTGAAAGTGGAAGTTACTGAATGTCATCCTCTCTGACAGTGCAAGACCAGCACTTCTAGGGAATGAAATTTTCTGTTTCCTTATGAAGCAAGTCATATGCTGGAACAAGAGGAACAAGTCTCCCTCCTCTTTCATTGCCCACATGATAGTCCTGGTAGCTCAGGAAACAGGGTGTTGGAAACACAGAACCTTCCTTCCCTCTAACTCTGCCAATTGCAGATACCAGCAAAGAGGGGGTGTTCTGGTGACCTAATCCCAAAGCAGCCTGAGCTGGGACAGAGGAGAAGAGAGGAGAGGAGAGGAAAGGAAGCATGTGGCACAGCTGGGAGCAAACTCAGAGCTATTTGCTCTTTATTTTTAGCTTCAAGAGCTTTTTTCCACTCACGGTGCACCCTTTCTGTATGCTTCCTCATGTATCTTGAGAAGCTTGCATGCTTTTGCCCTAACTCCATATCAGTGATAGCAGCACAGCTCTGGAGGTACTGTTTCAGTGGGATCTTGGGGGTGGAAATGACAATTATAGCACAGAGGGTGTTGTGAATCACTGCAAGGCATATCGTTCGCTGGGTTCAGGCAATATTAAAAAATATCTCCTAGATGTTGTTTCCTTTAAATAAGTGAGGATGCTGATGAGAGCAATGAGCATGAAAACAGAGCATCAGATTTCCCTAAAACCAGAGAAATCACAGATTTAACAGAAAACTGCTACTATAATATTCCTTGGCAAGTGAAAGGTGAAGGAACATGCAAGTGCTTCTTGTTCTGCTTTAAATAGCATGTACCTGATATTTGAAGAGTAGATTTTCAGTCTTATAGATTCCTCTTACAATGAGAGGGATTGAGAGGAGATACTTAAAATATTTAACATCAAATGCTTCTTGACTTCTATGCACTAATTTTTGTATCAACAATACCAAGAAATTGAGAGGACAGTGCAAGTAAGATAACATTTAATCTAAAAACCAGGATGCCTCATGCTTTGATAACAACATTATTACATTTCAAATCATCTCTAAAGTGGGCAGGTGTATATAAAGTAGAAACTATCTGACATTAGAAATGTTGTAGGTGGATTTCTTTTTCTTTCAAAATTACAGTTCACTACTTAAGGTGAGCTTGAGGAAGATCCATCTGCAATGCTTGTAACAAGAAATCAGAAATGAAACAGCCTTCCACCAACACAGTCAGGATGCATTTTCCCTCGCCTTCTCCTACACATAACCTGTATGCTGTAAGATAAGCACTAATCATACCTTCTCCTCATCCTTGCTTTTGCAGAGTCAATCTAAAGCATGATAAATTACTGTGATTGCTGGGGAGCCTTCAGTATCCACTCTCCCCCTTCACCCTACCCTCTAGGCAGGAGAGGCAACAGATAGCAAGACCTATTTCTTCTTTGCATGCAGCTTCTTTTGTGCTTGGATTTGGCTCAGAATGTAGCAAATTAAATTCCTTCTTGTCAGCATATTCTGTTTCATTAGTTGGCAGCAGCCGGACTGTTTTTAAGCCTTAATCATAGCTAAAATTGATGGGCTCTTATTCTTAGGCAGCTTAAAGCTGGCTGAAATAGATTACCAAGCAGATAATGCTATTCAAAAATCTGATCACTGTTTTGCAGCCCAGATCTGCTTGAAGTCAAGATTTTTCTGTCTCACTATTATGACTGAAAAGCAGCATGCCATTGCCCTCTGATTTAAACATGCATCCAAATTCTGATTTGGAGAATTTCGTATTTGTAAGAGACTGAAGTCTGAACCCTATTCTTCAAATGACTGGACCCAACATGTTCTCTAAATACCTATGAAATAGCTCTGGGATCCACACTCCAGAATATGGATACCCTGTGTCTACTACATACCACATATGTAACTCTAATTGAATTTTGAAATGATTTTGTGTTTTATTATTTAATTGTCTGATAAATAGTACATAGTGAAAAAGAAGATCTAATTTCTTTGGAAGGATTTTGACTTACATGTCATTTTCCAGAAGACAGAAGAAGGAGCCATGTACAAGGCATCATTGTGCTTAAGGCATGCTGATCTACATAGTGCCACAGACAGCTTTCAAGGAATGGCTTAGCATATACTCTTTTCATCTCACTTGTAACTCTTTGCTCAAAACTCCTCTCTGGTGGTCTGTGCTTCAGATTCACATCAAAGATGTCAGTGTGCTGCTTTTAAGGAACAGATTGGGTAAGTCTTGCCTAGGAAACATGGGCAAATTTCTTCAAAGCTTAGGTGCCTACTTCTTTTCCCCTACCCCTGCTTCTATCCTGTTTTTCCTTTCTCTCACTTCTTTCATATTTGCCTCGTTTCTCAGTTCCCATCTTACAGTTTTCTTCAATCCATCATTTTTTTTCTCTTGTCCCCTGTACTCAAGTCTAAAGAGCCTGTGTTCTCATCAGTCAATTCATCAGGTTACACCTCTTTCCTTAATCTTCCAGCCTGCTGTGCTGTCAGTGCCTTGCTGAAGTGGTCTTGTGGTCAGGGTCTTGGTGAGTCATGAGGGTGAAGCAAGCCATGCAATTTCTGCCATTTCTCTTTACTGCATCAGTTCCAGCATTAATGTAACGCATTCCCTGAAAGTAGCATAGTCTTGTGCTGATCACACCGGAGCCCCAGACTCTCTGAAATTTTTTCAAATTGAAGGAACAGATCACAGAAGCAGCCAGTGCATTTTCTGGATGCTCTCAATCGCTCTTAATGACAACTGTCAGAGCAAAATACCTGTCACAGACTAATAAGGATGATGCACCAGTGTTTTCTGAAGATGCCATCCTCCTAGAAAGAGATCTGTGTGGTGTAAGCAGGCATCCGGTGTATTAAGAGCTGTGAGATTTTACCTCGTTTTGATAAATGCAGCAGAAGCAGGCATGTGGAAAATCCCGATGGATGAGCACTGATTATTCGTCAGTTTGTACTGCTCTCTGGTGGGATATATGTGTAAAAACAGTCACCCCTAATGAATAGCAACGATCTGATCTGGCTGCTGACCCGCTTGCCTTACCTCCTCTGGAGTGACAGCAATTTGTGCTGGGAAAAGTAATATATTTAGTCTAGCTTCTCACAGAGGCATTGCTTGCCATTGTGGAGAGAGACCATCTCGGGCTGCACTCTCAAACCTGAGGTGGAAGGGAAAGTGTCTTGCTCACTCTCCAAAGGCAGGTCTCCCATTCTGGAATTTAAATACTTGCCTTGTAGATTCCTTAAAGTATTTCTGGGGGGAAATTACCTACTCCATACAGATAAACAGTCTTTTCCTGCAGGCATACAATGCAGAGCATGTATACTGTCTGGCTTTGCTGTTATCATGGGGCAAAAAATGAGGAAAATCAAGAATCCAGTGCAAGACAATTTGTTAAGCCAATCTTTCATACTGCTGTCAATGTAGAAAATAAAATGGCATCTTTCTAGTCATCCAAAATGCTTTCACTGGTACTTAAAAGCACCTGTGAAGCAGATTGAGTGGGTGCTGACTCCTGCTTTCTAGCAGTGTGTCAAGACACCAGGGGTAGAGGATGTGAGGGCTGGAGTTTTTGAGGCACTGCACCAGGGAGCAGAGTCAAAGCAGGGAACTGTGTGAAGGCAGTTTCTCTGCTCTGCCTCCTGCAAAACTGCCCTGTTAGAGTGCATGGTACCCCAACAGAGACAGAGCCCAGGCTTAGCTGTTGAAGAATTTGTGAGTGAGGAGTTCCTATTAAGAAGTTAATCACCATTCTATGATGATTTTATGATGAAGAGCATGATTTCCGTGCTGCCTCAGATAACCGTATCAATTCTTTTGGACTTGTAGCATGTGCCTAGATAGTAAAGCACAAGTGTATTCAGTATAATGTAAATAATTCTTTAAAAGGTGGGTTTTTTTCTTCAGAAAATTGCTCATTTTGTAAAAAACAGCAGACTTTTCACAGGAAGCAGATGAGGATTTGACTGTGATGCTTAAATTTTATGTGATGAATTATGCTGCAAAATGAACATAAAGTGATCATTACACCAAATGACTGCACTGGGAGGTAAGTTAGACAAAGTGAAGACAGTCCCTCAAGTGAAATGCTGAAGCTCCTACATAACCCAGTTGTTTGTGAAAACAGTGTTTGCCTTTCTCATTTGGAGTTTCTGTATGGTGTTTGTTATTTCAGTAGTAAACAATACAATTAGAGAATTTAGCTGTTGGCATAAAATAGTCTTCCCTAGTTTGGATACCTGCATACATTTTAATGTATCTTCAACATTTCCAGATCTTTTGCTGGTATAAAGAAACCTGAATTGAAGGTATCCCTGGAGCCCAATGTGAACTATTTCTTCTACTTGAGGGCTGTCAACCCATTTGGGACAAGTGAACAAAGTGAAGCAGCTCTCATCTCAACTAAAGGTAGATGTCATTTCCTGATGTCAAAACAATGGTGTGGAATGGCAAAAACATTTTTCTTTGGAAATTATACCTGAAGTTCCCAATATGGTTGTCACCAAGTTATTGAAGTTTTTATCTTGTTAACTCAAATTTATATCAGTTTTTTTCTGCTTAAAATCAGCATAATCAAGACTGCTTCACTTGAAGTTTGTGTATTTATGTCCTGTGTAAAACTGGTGTGAACTCAGAAGCAAAAATGTTGAATTCTGTCAGAGAGATGAAGTGATTAAGTATTCTTCAGGGATCTCAGTTTGCTTGAATCTGACAGAGCACAATCAGATTAAAGTTATCATGACCTTAAAGAAAACCTCTCACAATTGAAACCTAATGGAGTTTGAGTGATGAGGAAGCATGCAAAGCAGTTTTTAAATGTAATGGATGATTCAAAATCTAAGATTTCCAGATAAATAGTGTTATGTGTGGTTCTTCCAAATCAGCCTCAAAATTCAAATTTGCTATTTTGAAAAAAAGCAATTGATTGAAAATTAGTCAAACTTCTTACATACTCTTAAAGACCTCTTTATCACCTATCTGCATTTCTGAATATTAAACCGCTGTCTCAGCTTGGAAGACTCCTTGCATTTGCATCCAATTTTCTGTCACTCCTACCTGCCAGTAGACACAACTCTATCCAGCTAAGATGGCCATAAGTGTTGCTTAACATTTTATGATTCATCTCATGTTAATGTAGCCAGCATTTCTGATCTGGTGTTTCTTTGTCATGAATTGTATCAGGAACTCGATTTCGTCTGCTGAGTGACACAGCGCATCCTGCATTGCAAATCTCTTCTAATGCAACAGTGATCCACCTTCCTGAAAAATCCAAAATCACTGGGTGAGTAGCAGAATGATGAGCAAAAGCATCCTTTGGGGTTCAGGATGGATCCCTCACTTTAATTTTTTGCCAATAGGCATCTTTCACGTGACACTAATTTTGTAGAAGAACTGAATCATTTTGGTCATGCAGCCTCTGGACTTCGTGCGATTGAACCCCCCTTTCAAACACTGCAACATCTCAGTAAAGTCAGTGGTGGGATTGATGTAGGTACTGGGAAGAGTTCAGTGTCACACTAAGGAAAGGGCAGGAAGTCAAAGGCAGTGGTACCTACTTGGACTGCTTTATTTGTTTCAGCCCATGGTCACCGCTTAATCCATCAGAGTCTCAAAGCAATTTTTTGCTGCCCTGAGAAGGTCAGCTTTGTGGGCTTAGTTTTTAATACATTGTGGATAGAAGTAATCCATCTTCCACAGTTTGCTTCTCTCATGAGGGCATTATTGGTAACGTTTTCCAAAGTATTTGTGGCTTTGGAGAACTAGGAAGTGTTCCTGAGATATGCTAACATGATTCTACCAGGGTAGCTCTATCCATTGAGAGCATTGCAGGGGGGTTGACATATTGATATCAGTTCTAGGACAAGCACAGGTCCACTTGCATAACTTGTGCCATACTGATACGGCTTTTTAAAAGGTGATGAGGATTTACTGGTTTAAGCACTTTTTGTTGCTGTTACCACTGAATGTACACAAGATGTTTGTGACTATGTCTGCGTAAAACTGCCAGACTTTCTACTTTGAACGAGCTTTCTAAATATGAGATCTTTTAGGTAAGTCTGTCTGAGTGCAGAGATGAAAAGACTCTCAGTTAAATCTTTGATAAAACCCTGCAGTTAGAACAACAGAGTGCAATTAATTAGTAATTTTATATGATGCTTCATGATTTGACTGAAAGAAATAATCACAGTATGATTTATCTACCACCACACTTTCTTTGTTGTATTGCCTCTTCCACAAACAGGTTTCCTTCAGTCCTGGGTGAACTGCTGCCTGCTCAAGGATGTCATTACTGGGAAATTGTTGTCTCTGCCTGCAGAAGTTACAGGATTGGGATTTGCTATGAGGCAATACCACAGAGCAGTGTCCTGGGGTTGAGTGATACCTCCTGGTGCATGAGGTGCTCTCCTACACAAACCAGGTAAAGAAGATTCAGTCTGGCAGCTTTGGAAGACACTTGTCCGTCATGAAAATAAAACTGGCCAGCCACAAGAATCATGAAAGCAGAAAGGATTCTTCTGCTTCCTTTATGTAAATTTGAATAATAAGAAAAGGGCATCTACATAAGATCTTTAGACTTCCTCTTAGTTTAAAAGCACCTTAAAAAATGAAATTAAACTCAAACAGGTGATTTTAGCACCCTTCATCCAGACAGTGAATAAAACTTAAAGAACTAGTTTGTTGCTGCTCATATCCTGATTTGCCTCACTAAACTCCAGCAAGTGTATTTATTTCCATAAATGCAGCCTTTTTAGAACCTACCTCCATCTGCAGGAGATGTCAAGGCTTGATAGGGAATGTTTTCTCCTGCCTTGTCCTTCACAGCAATAGACACTCACTTGTTGCTGTGGCAGGACTGCAGGGTGCTGGGGTAGTC
This sequence comes from Promerops cafer, assembly GCA_013398275.1. Lineage (NCBI taxonomy): Eukaryota > Metazoa > Chordata > Aves > Passeriformes > Nectariniidae > Promerops > Promerops cafer. The sequence continues at coordinate 66,304 of VZSE01006133.1, read as the reverse complement.
TGTGGTAGCAGGCCAGGGCCAGACTGCTTGGAGGTTTTTAAGGCACCACCCTGCTACTTTGTAAAGGTGCTCTTGATTTAAACAGGTGTGCTTTTTTCCATGTGAAATCACACAGATGTATGAACATTACTAGCTAAATGAAACATCCAAGAGGCTTTTTTTTCTACGAGTCCAAAGATGCCAAGTGAAAAGGCTTGTCAGGATGCCAGGCAGGGCTTGAAGTGGTGCCACATTTGCTTTGCCTACGTACCGAGCAAAATGCTGCAGCCACATGATAGGCTGCTGTATGCAGCCACCTGTTACTAGATTGGAATTGAGCTGCAGGTTATTTCTGGTAAATTGCTATGGAGAAGCTCATTGTATTCTGGTTTCCATTTTCCTGCAGCTTTCTTTACAGATTTCTTCACACTGGTGTGATGAGTGATGTCCATGTGACGGAGCACCTGGCCAGGATTGGCATCCTGTTGGATTACAGTAGTGGCAGGCTGTTGTTCTTCAATGCAGAAAGAGGACTGGTGCTGTTTGCCATCAGGCACAAATTCACCGATGCTGCTCACCCAGCCTTTGCCCTGGAGAAGGCAGGAGTGCTTACCCTGTGCACCGGAATGGAGCTGCCGGAGTTCGTGAAGCAGAGCTAATCTCCTGCTTCACAGTTTCCAGAAAACCGGCAAATACAGCATCAGGGGATAGAGAGAGGAAGAGGTATGCCAGGAAGGGATAGCTAGTCTTCACTGATGCATGCTACATGCACAAGCTCTCCTTCACATCATCAGTAATTGTAGTTACTGCTCAGATACATAATCACCCTGAGCCTGGAAGAAAATCGACTCCTTCAGATGGAGCATGCACCTAGTAATACACAGAGCAGTACTTCTAAGGGGATAAAGAAGTTTTGTTAGATATGATAGTGCTAGCTGTCTTTTTAAAGTTAATTATGAACCTGTGTATGAAATAAATGCATTTCTCACTGCAATACATGAAAGTCATTGTTTCATCATTTGCCAGGACAGCCAGAGCCTGAATCCAAGATGATGTGCTTGGAAAATGTATAAAAATTTCAACAGCTGAAACATGCTGCAGATATATCCTGTGCCATTGTTTGCCAAATCTTTAATGCACAAGTTAAGAAAAGTTGGTCATGTAGAGATCGACATGTTTCCAAAATGAGGGAGTCCCAAGCTAGTGCTTTGTATCAGCCATGTAGAGTCTGAGCATGCCACACGTACCTACCCTGCTCACAGCAGACTAACGGCTACCTGGCTGTGTCAGTAAATATTGTACTTATGAGTAGGTACTCATGAAACACAGGTATAAGGAAACTCGATAGTAGTGGTAAAATTCTTCCCTTGCATTTTTCATCCTCAGTGTGTTGGGTCAGTGGTTTTGATAGTGAAAGGAAGATTGCTATGCAGGACCTTGTGGATCACCACTTTTCTGTCACTGCTTTTTGCCTTTGCTCTTAGAAATCTGATGCTCCTAATTTCAGGTTTGTGTACATTTTCCTGCATCTGCCCTGCGCTTCGCTGTTATCCATAATACTACCAGCAACATAACAGTGAGGTGCAGTGTTTCAGGGCCACTAAAACAGGCTAAAATTGGTTTATGTCAGCACGAGAGTAGGATCCTGATTTTTCTGTTTGGCTTTTTCAAACCATTTTCCAAGCACTTCACACATTGGTGGTGTGGCTGTCTTCCTGCCTGTCTCAGGCTGAAGGCACAAATGCCAGTGGTGCTGAACTCCACCGAGTGCTGGGGAAATTAATCTTAAAGCAGGCAGGCAATGTTTTCATGCTGTGCCTGCTCTGGAGATTTCTGCCTCAGGGGACTCTGTTGCCAGACTCATTTTTGAGCTCAGCTGAAGAGCTGTACTCTCCAAATTAAGACAGGTTTCAGGAGTGTAATAGAGTTTGCAGCTGAAAAGAGGAGTTAAATGAATTACAATGAAGCTTCTGCTTTTTATGCTCAGAGAAGGTGTCTGCTGCTGTTGGTTTATTTATGATTTAACACCACCAAGGCATGTGTTTTCTGCTCCAGCCTGCTATATGCTTGTTGTCCCAGGAGAGCCACAATCCAGACTGTCATAGCAAGCTCAGGCAAGCCTGAGCTTGGTTAAGGCAGCAGAAACAGGATCCTGTGACCACTCATTTTAAGCTGGAGCTCTTTCTGGCATTTCAATAAAACAGTGCCAGTTCTGAGTCCCTGTCAGGGAGAGAATGGAATAAAATAGCAGGATTGTGCCCTGTTGGCACAAGTGAGAGTTTTGTAGAGGTGTGGAGGATGGTGAGAAAAGGTCCAGGATTAATTGGGAAAGAAAGACAGAAAGGGTATTGGGGGTAGCATTACTCTGAAGGCTGAAGAGGAGGAGGCGACAGAAGGTAGGCTGGAAACTCACACAAGCAGATGGTGATAAACTAAGACGCCGGTCAGTGGTGTCAGCAGGGTGTGTTCCTCAGGCTCCTGCAGCCAGTGAGCTCACCAAAGGTTTGACTACCTTGGGAGCTTAATGTGGTTCTTAGAAGTAAATCTGAAATATCCCAGTACTGGGCTGATCTTACCTATCCCCTCCTCACCTTGATCACTGCCATTCCAAGAGTGGGATTGCTTCATGGACACCAATATGATATGTTGACAAGGGGAGACACAGTGATAAAAGGAGAGCAAAATGATGGGAAATTATCTGGATTTTTTTCTCAAGGAAGACAAGAAGCAATTGTCAAAGGCAACTATGTATTAATAGTAATTAGTGATTTTAAAATGAAAAGTGTAAACTTTGTCTATTATCACTCAGGTACTGAGTGCACCTCCACAGCACCTCCACAGCACCTGAGCTTGGCAAAATGTTTTTATTGGAGGCACGTCATTCTTAGAAATACTTGGTTAATTTCAAAAAATGACCTTTTTTTCTTGTTGAATTTTATATAAGATCTACCTTTTATATTGAGCAATATCAAAAAAATATATTTACTGTTTATGTGAAAGCTGGGTAAGTTATTTTAAAAAGAAAGTGCCACTCAAAGAGCTTAAACAGTACTCATTTGAATGTCTAAATCTGGTCTGCTTTAAGCTATGCCAGATGAAGAAGTCCTGTTCAGAAAAGTGGAATAAAGTGTGCACTAAACAGGAAACTATATACAAGTTAAGATTCAGTATAAGGAAAAAGCTCATATTATTGAAGAAAGCAGACCCTGAAAGCCACAGCTAAACTGCTAGGACTTTCAGTGCCTAAGACTTACAGACTTACGGTGCAAACCTCGCTGCCCTTGGAAAGCTTAGAGGTACATCTGCTGTGATATTTTACTTGCCTGATGGGCATTAAGTTGAGAAACTTACTTTCCAGAAGGTGACTGTCCTTAAACACTTCAGTGTACAGTGCAGTCCATATAACTTGGCATTCAGATGATCTGAGACTTCGACGTTTTTTGCTCTCATTTTTTCCTGACCGTTGTACCTTGTATACGAGAAGAAAAAGACAAAAAATTCCCAGTCACTATATTTTTGTTGTGTTTGATGAATTCAGCATTTAGAAATACCTCAAACCCAGCAAATAATGTCACTTAACTTGGCTGATAATCACTAAGACTTCATGAAAATATTGAGAGGGTTGTGTCGTGTCTGTACACAGTCTAGCCATCATTCCATGCTTAAAACAACATTTTAAGAGTTACACAAACATCTTTAAAAGAGTTCACCAGTAATTTGGGGTTTATTTTCATTCTAAAGTACAAAAGCTAATGCCTAACAATGTAAGCATTGTTAATAAATAATTGGACTGACCTGAAACACATTGCATTAAAAGGAACAATTTCCTCTCACTTCAACAGATTTTAGATTAGGCTTGTAAACGCCTGTGCACTGAGATGAGAATGTAGGCTAGACTGTAAAGACAGAAGCATTTATTTCTGCTGTCAAAATAGGGCTGGACTGAAATATTGCTAGTATCAGTCATATTGATCCACAAACCTCACTTAGGTCAGTCTGCCCCAGAGAGAATTTCATGCTTCCGTGCGACGTCACGCAGACGTTGGCAATGTGTCTGCAAACCACAGCACATGAGCTGCTTCTGTGCTTGCAGGAACACCTTTGCTCTTGAACTTTCAGTATGATTGGTACTGAAAATGGTCAAGTAATGCCTTGTTTTAGAAACAGGTGCATTAACCCCCTGCAGACCACTGTTGTTGAAAACTGTGCATATTATCACTGAATCTGTTATAAGACAGATACTCAATAAGTTGTTGCTAAATCCACAGTCCTGTGATATTGCCTGTGATATACATGTGAAATATTATTTCTATTAGCACTGCAGGGGTTTTTAATAGGTATGTAAAGATGGATTTAAGAGTAATGTGAAATTAGGATCTTTCAAACCATTCTCACTTCAGATTAACAAGTAGGACCTGTAGCATGTTGAAGTTTGATTTGAAAAATCACATTCTGTGGTGTAATCACAATTGCATTACTATCATTTTGCTGGTGGATTTACTAGCTATAGAGAATCTTAATATGCTCAGACAGTCACAGAACCACCAAGGAAGAGGGAATGACTCTTCTACTTTCAGCCTTGTGCTGTGGAGGAGATACTGAGCTAGTAAAGCTCAGTAAATGGTAAGTTTGTCCAGTTTTATGGCACAATGAAAAGCAGTGTTTGTTGACCAGAGCTTACTCTGCAGGGCAGTTCGTGCAGGACACAGCTTGGAAGGAAATGGAACAGATTTCTACCGTGGACATTTGTACCCTGAAGATCGTCTAGTTCCAGCTGCCCTGCCATGGGCAGAGACACCTTTCACTGGACCACATTGCTCAGAGTTCCGTCCAACCTGGTCTGGAACACTTGCAGGGACGGGGCATCCACTACTTCTCTAGACAACCTATTGCAATGCTTTGCTCTGACATAAAGAATTTCTTCCTAATATCTAATCTAAACCTGCCTTTCTTCAGTTTAAAGCCACTCCCCCTTGTCCTGTCACTGCATGCCCTGTTCAGAAGTCCCTCTACCAACGCTCTGGTCAGCTCCCTTGAGGTACTGGAAGGTGCTATAAGGCCTCTCCAGAGCCTTCTCTTCTCTGGGCTAAACAATCCCAACTCTCTCAGCATGTCCTCACAGCAGATGTGCTCCATTCCTCTGATCATCTCTGTGGCCCTCCTCTGAACTTGCTGCAGCTCTTCATTAGAATGGGCCCCAGAGATGGGCACAGCACTCCAGGTAGAGTGCTCGTAGCCTCTCAAGAGTGGCAGAGCAGAATCACCTCCCTGGTGGACTGCTGGCTGTGCTGCTTTTGATGCAGCTCAGGATGTAGCTGGTTTTTGGGCTGCAAGTGCATGTTGTCAGGCCATGCTGAGCTTCTTGTCTGTAAATGTCCCCAGGTCCTTCTTGTCAGGGGTGTTCTCTCTCCATCCTCCACCCAGCCTCACTTGCATTTGGTATTGATTGCACTTCAACTTCTTGAACTTCATGTGTTTCGCACAGGCCTAGCTGTCAAGCCTGTCCAGGTTCCTCTGGATGGCATCCCCTCCCTCCCAGGAGTGAAGCAGACTTCATAGCTTGATGTTGGCAGCAAATTTTCAAGTGAATTTCCACTCTGGAATCCGCTCTGGAATCACCTCTGCAGAAACAATACTGTCCTTTTCAGGACTTGTTTTACAAGCACACTCTATTTTTAATACATGGTCTTCTGAACCTCGAGGAAGCAGTGCTGCAAGCAGAGGAGTCACTTACAGCACTGTCAGTGCCATGGCTGGCTGCACTTCCTCCTGCCAGGCTGTTACCACCCCGCTGAGGAGTGAGGGATGGAGAGCTGGGCCTGGCCACAGCAGGCTCAGGAGAGAGCTGGCTGAGCAGGCAAGAACCCAGAGTAGCTTTGAATACCGGGACTGGCAAAAGGAGACCTTTTTTCATGTCTGAGCATGACTTCACCCAGCCCAGCCATCTGAGGTTGTAAAAGTCTGCCTCATGTCCTTTCATGGGCCCTGCTCAGAAGGCACAGTGCATATGTAGACCAATAATTCTTATTTTCATTTTCACCATGGAGAGGAGAAATACATTTTGAAGTAAAATCAACAGAGATTATTTTACCTAATTCTGTACCATGTTTTAGATATGTTTATGTCTGGTTCCCACTATCTAAGTAAAAATGAAAAAACTATAATTACAGCAGCCTTTGGTGGGGAAAAAAAAAACCAACCAAAATAAAAAAAAAAGGAAAGCTAGAAGAAATTATCTCTGAATACTTTATAACAAGAGAAGGGAGCTTCGCATCTATTCCAACAGCATCGCACTGGCTACCAGTATCATTCTCGTTTCCCATGAAAGGGTTTATTCTGAAACAAATATTAATAAAAATATTTTGAACAAGAGGTGCAACTAGCAGTGTAAATAACTAATAAGTGACTGCTAGTGCTTAGGAAATAATCATCTGTGTCACTATGTGCTGTATCAAGTGAGGGCTTCCTTTCAAAGCAAAGAATATGTGTTGAGATAAGTAAAGAGCTTTCTGTGCTTTGACCACAGCAGAGCTACACAGAAACACATACTTATAGCCTACCCAGGTACAGAAAGAGCTTTACTGTCTACATTATAAAAGGAGATTTTGGAAATTAAGCTGGGGCATTTCTTGGGTGTTAAAGATAAATAAATAAATAAGTAAATAGTGTCACTAAGCCCCAAGTGAAAAATTTACATTTTTAACTCAGGGCCATATACATCTATAATATGCTTCTCTAGCATAAATTGGTGCTGTGTTCTGTGATTTCAGTGCAGAAGACACAGCCTTGCTGCCTGGCACTGCAGTTATTTTTGCATACATGCAGTAACTTCAGTAGAACCTGAATAGCCTGGGCATGCTGGTGGCATATGGCTCATGTGGGCAAGTTAAGAGCAATAAATCAAACAATTTCTCAAACTGTGAGATTTCTAGGACACCTGCATGGTGTAAAAATGCCACCAGTTTTACTTCCAGTTGTTCTTCCACAGTTGCTGGACCCTGAAAACCCTCTAGAAAGAGCATTGCAGTTAGTATCCATCTGAACAATATTGCTGCTGCAGAAGACATTCAGGCTGGAGAAGTTTACTTTGCACTTTAAATCATGCCCAAAGATAACAGTTCAGTTAAAAGGACAAAGGTGGGTAAGTCACACTGAATTTACCAGGGAAAAAGCCCAAACCACTAAAAAGGTCCTCTTCCCCAGCTACCCTACCAAGTATTTCAGGGTTGTGGCCCACTGTAAGGAAGCATTTGATGTTCTGCTATGAAATGTTGTCTTTCCAACCACTTTGTAGTGTATTTCTCATCTTTAAAAAAGCAGGATCTCTGCTAACAGCAAAATGAGTTACAAGAAATCCCAAGAATTTATACAGGGCTCTGTCTTTGGCATAATTTTTACACTTGTTTTTCAAACAAGACTAGAAATAATTTAAGATCTTCACATTAGTGAAGCTCTTCCCTTAACTAGTATAATTTTGATCTTGAATTAAGCAGGCTAGCTTTAGCTTTCAAAGCTTAAAATAGTTATCTGCCTTTTACAGTCTAGTTTCTGTGTTTTAAGGTGGTACACATGCTCTGTTCATATAGTAACTGCAAGGCAGCTCTGTTATCTGTAGTGCAGTGTTTATGGAGGACATTAAAGATTATGAAGTAATGGGTTAAAGGCTGCAGCAATCAAGAAGGAGCAACAAAACAAAACAAAACAAAACAAATCCTTGACTGGCACCACCCATGTGTAAACATGTAAATATTCCATAGGGAAGCAAAAGCTTGGAGATATTACTGAGTATTACTGATGTTATGCAAGGAAGATGTGAATGCTGACTTCTACTGCACAAAGGAAGGAGTGAATAGGAAAGAGATATATGCTTGATGTTTGGACCAGGTCTTATTTTTGTCAACTTGTAACTGACTGGATGTGGCACTCAGTGCCATGGTCGAGTTGACAAGATGGTGATCAGTCAAAGCTTGGACTCGATAATATTACAGGTCCTCTGCAACCAAAATGATTCTGTGATTCTGTGAACTCTTCTGTTTAATGTACAGTTAATGAGATCTGTTAATTGGATACCAGTGGATCATATCTTTGTGCATTGGAAAAGCAAACATTTTGTCAGACTCACGGCACTGAAATTAATCCAGAGCAACAGTTCCCACACTATGGCTTTACATAGTCTTGTTCCTTGGATACCCCACTCCAGCTGAGAACTGTAGAACAGCTGCCCTTGATTCACTGCCTGCTTCAGCTGAGATTTCCAGTCTGGTTTGTGGACAAACTGCAGAAATGAACCTAACACTAAGCAGAAAGACAAACGCTGCCAGCAGGGCCAGCTTCCTTGGGACTGCCACCAGAGGAACCACTGAAAAGGACAGTGATGCTGGAGTGCAGCTCCATTTCCTTAGCCCTGCAGAGGTGCAGCAGGGTAAGCTGTTAAATCACCCCTCTCAGCCCTTGTATCCTATACTTAGGGCAAAAGAACACCAGGAATGACAGAATGGCAAGTTCCAAATCAGGTAGCAGAAGGACTACAGAATGTGCTGGCACGTGGAACAGCTAGTCCTCGCCAAGCAACAGCTCCTAAACACAGCTGAAAATGGTAACTATGTGTGATGTGTACTTGACTTACAGCAATTTCACAGCAACATGTCTCTTGATGTAATTCTGTCAGAGTGCAATTATTGTTCTTCATGTCTTACTGAAATTGGCACAGTCCAGCTGTGAAAAGTAGGCATTTTTTTTTTGATGAAAAGAAAGACATTTTAAGGACATTCTTGACTTGCAGTGTTCAACTAGCCTTCTGTAATCCTTTCTATGAGGTTCTCTATTCTCCTCCAGGTGGGGAAGGTGCTTCTACCACCAATCCAGGCCAGCTCTGGTATGGTACCTGAGTATATGGTACATCATCAAAACTGAATTGTGCCTGCTTGTGACTATCAAAGACTGGTTGGTTGGCTTGCTGGTGTGGTAAACCAACCAATAACTTGTTCAATCCCATCTACCTTTCATGCCTGCTTTTTGCTTTTAAATGTTTTTACTCTTCTTGCAATGTCCTTGCTCCCACCAATATTAATATCTTGGAATACTCCAAGGCAAACTGCATGGACAGATGTGCTCTGGAGGCAAGGATTGGGCCAAAGGAGCAAGAGGAGCTTTCTTAAAGACCTGGCAAGACCTCAAAACCAGAGCAAATCCAGCCCCCTCTGCCCTGAGCAGTGGAGGAAGCAGTAGAACCCTGACTCACAGGCAGCTCTGACTCAGAGTGGGTGGCAGTAAGAGTGACAGTGGCCCCCACACATACAAAAGCCACCCCCAGGGAGTGCAAGCAACCAGAGCATGGTGCAGCAGCTCACAAGGAAGGGTGCACAGGGTGGGTGCTGAGGACTGCCAGCTCAAGCACTTAGCTCAGCCAGTGGTCATCACTCTCACTGAAGAAGCTTGGTTTCCACTCGGCCAAAAGACACATCCTGTTTGTGCACCAGAAAGGATGGAGTGGCCCAGATGGAGTGCCCACAGAAACATGGAGCTGTCCAGGCTGCAGGAAGTGCCAGAGCCTGACACTGCTTTTAGAGGGCAGCAGAGAAATCAGTTGTGTGAGATGTGATCATGTGGACAATCTGTTCAGCCTGGTGGCAGAGCTGGAAGAAGAAGGAGAAAGGTTGAGAAGTGTTGGGGACTCTGAGAAGGAGATCGACTGGTAGAACTGTACTCTACCACCCCTTGGACAAACACATCTGCCATCCACATCATAAAAAGCAATGGATCCTCTATCCTCTCACCACCAGGACATCAGATATGGAGGGGAATTGAAATGAGGTTCTGCTTGGGATGGCAGGCAAATCCTCTCCTGACCTACCTCACCTCCCCAGGTGCCCTTATACAATAGATATGGGGCTCTGGAATTCAAGGACCAGGGAAAAGAGAATTGTATATGAACGTCCATTCAGGTTGGGCGGGTTTCCTAGGGCAGGGCAACCAGGCCCCTCCATCATAAAAATAAAGGTTGTGCTGTTGTGCTGACTGGACCCAACCCATAGGGAAGTGTGCTGCCTCCCTGGGGCCACACCACCAAAAAACTTCCCAGCCTGGTACAGCCCACTGATTGTTACCTACTACTGGTTTTCCAGGCGGGCAGCTACAAAGTCACACCAAGAAGCTGGCAGACAATCAGTCATAGAACCATAGAAAGGTTTGAAAGGGACCTTAAAGATCATCTCTTTCCAACAACCCTGCAATGGAATGCCATTTATCAAACCTGGCCTTGAACACTTCCTGGGGTGGGGCATCCAAATGTTCTCTGGGCAACTGAGAAATGCATCAGCAACAAAAGGAGAGCCAAGGAGAATCTCCATCCTTAGTTGTTTGTGGGGGAAACAGTGAAAAAGGAGAAGGAGAAGGATAAGGTACTTAATGCCGCCTTTGCCTCAGTCTTTAATTGCAAGACCAGTTGTCCTCAAGGTACCCAGATCCCTGAATCTGGAAGACAGAGACAGGGAGCAGAATTAATCCCCAAAATCCAGGAGGGAACTGTCAGTGACCTGTTATGCCACTAAGACCTGCATAAGTCCATGGGGCCAGATGGGATCCACCTGAGGGAGTTAGTGGAAGAGCTTAACCAAGCTACTTTCTATCATTTACCAGGAATTCTAGTTAGCCAGGGAGGTCCCAGGTGACCAGAAGTTGGCAAACGTGACACCCATCTACAAGGAGGTTTGGAAGGAGCATCAGACCTCACTGCTGGGGAAGATCACAGAGCAGCTCATCCTGAGAGCCATGACACGGTGTGTGCAGGACAGCCAGGGCTCAGCCCCAGCCAGCAGGGGTTTGTGAAAGGCAGGTCCTGACTGACCAGCCTGATCTCATTCTGTGACAGGGTGACCTGCTTTGTAGGTTAGGGAAAGCTTGTGCATGTAGTCTGCTGGACTTTACTAAAACCTTTGACACTGTCTCCCACAGCATTATCCTGGAGAAACTGGCAGCTGATGGCTTGGGCAGGTGCACTGTTGATGATTTAAAAACCTCCTGGATGCTGGGCCCAGAGTGGCGATGAGGGGAGTTACATCCAGCTGGTGTTCAGTCACCAGTGCTGTTCCCCAGGGCTCAGTACTGGGGCCAGTCCTGTTTAATATCTTTATCAGTAGTCTGAATGAGGGGATCAAGTGCACCCTCAGTCAGTTTGCAGGTGACACCAAGCTGGGTGGCAGTGCTGATCTGCTGGAGGGCAGGAAAGCTCTGCAGAGGGATCTGGACAGGCTGGACCATGGCTGAGGGCGATGGTGTGAGTCTGATGAGGAGCAGTTGAGGGAGCTGGGGGTGTTTAGCGTGGAAAAAAAGGAGGCTCAGGGGAAAACTCATTGCTCTCTACAACTCTGCAAAAGGAGGCTATAGACAGGTGGGGATTGGTCTCTTCTCCCAGTGACAGGACAAGAGAAAATGGCCTTAAGTTGTGCCAGGAGAGGTTTAGATAAGGTATTAGGGAAAAAAAATCATGGAAAGCATGGTAAAACATTGGAACAGGCTGCCAAGGAAAATGGTGGAGTCGCCCTCCCTGGAGGTGTTTAAAAAATGTGTGGGTGTGGCTCTTGGGGGAATAGTTTAGTGGTGAACATGATGGTGGTTCTGGGTTGATGTTTGGACTTGATCTTAGAGATCCTTTCCAGCCTTAATGATTCTGATAATTCTATGACTCTATCTACAGCCAGTAGATACAAGATCTACAAGTAAGGGAACTAGTAGCCATAGCAAGTCTTAGATTTTTTCTCATGTTTCTTCTTCAGCCTGTAGTGACAGCACTGATTTCTGTTTCTGCAAGTGTCTAATTCAGTGACTGCAGCAATGTGAGAAGCACTCTCACTTTCTCCTTTTTTAATCTACAGTCAAAGCATGCGCGTGTGGGAGTATATCATGCAAGTATGGCTTCACAAGGACTGACAAATTCTTAAAACACTTTCCTCTGATTGCATTCCTGGAATGACCCGGTGCAAATGATGAATATTTGGACAGTTTTATGCCAGCTCATTACTTCTTGTAAGTGAGATTGAGGAAAGGGGAAGAGCATTTAATTAAAAAAAAAAAAAAAAAAAGGCTGTGTGGAACTTTCAGGGAGACCAGGAGAAGACAGGGTAATGTTACTAAGCCATAATTCTGAGTTACTCAGTAACTCAAAAAAGATGGGTCTGTATCTTTCATTACATATTCTGCTTTGGAATAGAGGGCCATATCCTATTGAATACCAAAGATCTGCCAGTATAAAAGGTCCATCACCTGTATCATAGAATCACAGAATGGTTACTGAGGTTGTAAGGAAGCTCTGTAGGTCTTCTTGTCCAACCTCCTTGACAATCAGGGCCCCTGCTACTGGCTGCCCAGGATGATGTCCAGGTGGCTTTTGAAGATCTCCAAGGATGGTGACTCCACCAGCTCTCTGAGCAACATGTACCATTATTCTGTCACCCTCAAAGTAACAAAAATTTTCCTGATACTTCCTGCCTCCTAGCCCTGTGGAGCCCTCACACAGTGTTTGGAGCTGCAATAGCCAGGCTGCTGTTTCGGAAAAGTGTCTGGGAAAGGCTTGGAGGGCTGTGACTGGAGAATGACAAGAGCTATTTGGTTGCAGAGGCACCAGCAAGAAGGTCTAGAAAGGACAGGGCTGTCAGCATAGACTCTGTCCAGGGGACCCTGCTTCACAGGTCTTCAGGACAGGTGGCCCATCACATGCTTGAGATACTTAGACAGCTCTGGCCTGGTGGCTGGGAGGGAGAGGGGAGGAGACTAGAAGGCATTCACTGCAGTAGCTTGTGCTTTGGTTTTGAAACAAATGTTATCCAAATCTTCTGCATCTTTATTCAAATTCCTCTCACCACTGCAGGTCATAGCAACTGTCAGGTTCTTCTGGCTGGCTGCACTCTACCCTGTGGTCTGCTGGACAGATACTGGGGTACTGTGGAGCTGCTTGGCACCTCCCCGAGTGCTCCTTCTTCCAGTGGTGGGCTCCCTGCAGGGGCCAGGGCCTTTGGCACAGGGTTCAGTGCTGCCACAGGGTCCTGCTGCCCACCTGCTCCCTGGCCACAGCCTTTTTCTGGCAGGAGGCCAGGTTGACCACAGCCTCCGTGTAGCTGCTGACTGCCCTTACGGTGTCCAGGATGTGGTTGAAAGGCTGCCTGCAGAGCAGTCACAGCTGCCACAGCATATCACTGCGGGATGCAGTGGAAGCAGAAGGTGTGGAAGCATCTGTCAACAAGGGCTGCACTTCTGATGTGGCTCAGGCAGCTGGAGCTCAGCTCCAGTGAGCCCTGCCCACTGCAGCTGGAGCTCAGCTCCAGTGAGCCCTGCCCACTGCAGCTGCCTGGTGGTGGCTGCTGTGGCAGAGGTGCTCGGCTCCTGGTTGTCCTCAGCACGCAAAACCATGTCCTGCCAAGAGGGATGTTTAGAGATTTCTTGGCAGTACAAATGGAAAAGCAAAGACCCAGAAAAAGGTGGGAGAGGAGAGCCAAAAGCCTCACAAATGGTTTCCTTGAGGGATGAAAGGTAGCAGCAGAAGCAGCCCTGTGGGACAGCCAGCCCCAAGGACTGCCCTCCCCCTTCCCTATCTTTCTCAGCTCCTTCACAGTTCAAGACCCCCCCCACCCACTCTGTTCCTCCTCCAGAAGCACCACAACTTGAGGAAGCAAAGGGTACTGAAAGAAGGCATCCAGGAAAGGCACAGGAAGGCTGGAAGTCTTCAGTGGCATCCAGAGTCGTGGCATAGCTGACATGTGGGACTGCAGCATGCTGCCAGCCAAGGCTTGGCACAGACGTGCGGTGTTCCAGGTGGAGGTCCACAGTCCTGACAGACCACCAGGACCCACAAGTCCCTTACTGTGTAGCTGCTTTCTAGTCAGTCAGTTCCCTGCTTCTTCTTCCCCAAGGGCAGGACTTTGCACTTCCCCTCACTGAACTCGATGTTTCTTTAACCCCAGTTCTCCAGATTGTCAAGGTCTCTCTGGCCAGCAGCCTTACTTCTAGCATATCAACCACTACTCCCAGTTGTGTGTCATTGGCAAACTTGATGAAAGTACACTCTACCTCATCATCCTGTTCATTAATAGAGATGTTGAACTATGTTGGACCCAGTATTGAGTTCCTGGGGTGCACCAAGTGTTACTGGTTTCCAGCTAGACCTTATACCATTGATCACCGTGCTGAATCCACCTGCCCAAGCTTGTAACAAAAGTATCCTTTATAACCCCTTCAGAAAATTATTTTAAGCTGCTGCAGTAAAATTAGCACTATATAATGGAAACTTTGCATGTAATCACATCTCAGTGGGATGTTTGAGCTTCACCATGACATTCTGGTGAGGCAGATCCCCAAGATTTTGTGGAGGTCTGATGCCCACATAGATACTGCTTAGCAACCAAGAGCTTCTTTAGGAGAAAGCAAATCCTTTGCAGCCTGGGAGCTGGTTGCTCTGACTTCCATCCAGGAAGGAGGAGGAGAGCTGAAACTGTAAAGTGAGTGGCTCACGGCTCATTCATCTCCAAGAAGATACCAATGGCTTTGTACCTCACCCCATTATCTGTGTTGCTATCTGAACCAAGCACGGCTCAGAGCCAACCACTGCCTTGCAGACTTCCCTGGTGCTCTGAGGACATAAGGGATGCTCATTTCCTTCCTTCTGAAAATTTTTGCTTAAAGGTCTGCAACTGGACTCCTGCTGTCAGAACCTAGACAGTTCTGAAAGTCTGTCCAAAATTTATTAATTTCTTCAGCTCAGGTAGCATTAGCCTAGCCTTGAGGAACACTGGCCATGACCATAGTGGCGAGCTGGGGCCACCTGAGGCTCAGTACTTGCTTGTCATCATGAGGATCTGTCCCTTCACCTATAAAATTACCGCAGAAGACCTGCTCCAAAGGGTGCAGTGTCTGCTGATTTTTCAAAGCTCTAGAAGTGGCTTTGCAAAGGGACAGATCAAGGAAAGGAGAAATTGCTGAGCCAGTCCAGGAGTAACTGTTATTTTCTAGTGAGTAATGGGCACATCCAGAAATGTCTGTCACAGTCCTGTCTGACACAGTCCATTCAGATTATGCTGCAGCTGCAGACCACTGGCAAAGAGATGCTTGTCCTGGGTTTTTCACACTGCCTAAAGTTGGATTCCCATTGGTACCCTGAACCTTTTCTGTAGGATAAAAAATATGTCCTCTTTCCCTCTCCCTGTTATTGTAGCTTTTCCAGCCATGGGAAAAACACACTGTTTACAAAGAGGAGACAAAATGGAAAAAAATATGCTGTGTTTCAAATGTTCTCTGTGTTAAAAGCTGATTCTAAATCTTTGCTAGCACCTTTGCTACCTTATCTCATGCTTCTCGTTTTTTGTGCCATTTTCATTGTCCTTTAATACGTCCATTCTGATCTGGATTTACATTGCTCTGCATCTCCTTACGGTCATTTCTGTAAATATTAAGAGGTTGCCTTGGAATTCCTTCTATAAATATTAAGGCATTCTTAACCAGCATCTTACATGATCTGTGGCAACATTTTGGAGCTATTTTTAGGGCCACAGTCTTTAAGGATGGTGTGCAGACTTCATGATCATTTTGCTCAGGGAAGTTCTCTTGTCCAATAAAATTTTAAATTCTGTAAGCTCTCTGAAAAGCAATCTGGTACTTGATGTTCCTTGTGGCTCCAGATTTTTTCCTTGTGCCAAATGTAAATGTTCCTTGCTATGCTATAAGCAAGTGACATGCAGAAAAATATATTTCTTTCCATTTTGCAGATACTTATTTACATCGTTGTGTCTCTGTACAATATCATCTTTGCATAAATCCGATTTGTAATCTATTTTCCCACAAGTTATCTTTCCACACCTCTGAACTGCAACTTTTCATTTTCTGTATGCTCTCCAGCTGCTATACTCTTTTTGTAGTTTGGTTTTTTCCTGACATCTACTGACTAATACAAGAAACAGAGACCAACTTGTACTGAGTCAAGAAGAGTATTTTCCCAGAATTCTTACTCATGTTTACGTACTCCCATATGCCTTTTGTATAATAGTACAGCTTACAATACAGTGAAACCTACAGACCCATTCCTGAACTACTGCCGCCATCCATTACTGTTCCCATCCTATATATGTGCAACTGTATATTCTTACCTGAGCATTTTTTCTCTTTTTCTTCACGTAGGGTAGGGTTATTCTGGGCTCTGCTTCTGTCTTCCAACATTCTTACAACACCGTGACTGTCCCCGGGCTCTGTTGTAAGTTCCTGGAACAGCATACAAATCACTGAAATATTCTGAAATAGCAGTGGAGTCACAATTCCTTCTTTCATCTGGGTATTTTGGAGATGAGAAACATGTATTTTCCAATTAAAACATTTATAAATAATATATTTTTCAAGAATAAACATAGTTTCTGGTCACCTATTTTCTATAACAGGGCAATATGTGGCAAGAAGAATTGAACTGCACAGGAAGATTTTGCTAGGACCCAAGACTAGGTGCATTTTTGCCACCCAATTTTCTCTGCTTTTCTTTATCAGGGAAGGAATTTGAAGGATCTCAACCTATGGTGTTATTGATGTCTCACAGCTCTTGAGAAGCTCATTTTATTTTACACACTTATGGCCTTCAGTTGGGACAGTCGTGCTGTATTTGTCTTTAGAGAGAGAAAAGTTATTTGTAAGAGAAAATAGCAACTTTTGTTTTCCTTTTTGATATGTTGTATGAAGAACAGCATTGTAGTACAAATCCATTGTTCAGCTGAAGCTATATGATTTTGGAAAAATAGTTTTGTCAGAAATGAATGAGATTGCAAGAGGAATATCCTGTCAGTGGTACTGAAAGGGAAATCTATGTCAGTTTACTGGCAGTTCATCCACCTTTATGCTTTCATAGCAGTGCTCCATATAGAAGGGGGAAAGATAATTTTCCAGCTCATATATGACTTTGCTATTCGTAAACTAGCCTGATCTTCACATAAAATAAAAAAAGCCTTTTGGACAGAAGCCACTGATGCCCAACAGCTGGGATTAGCCAAAAAATGATGTTCCAGACATACCCTATTTCCTTCATCTGTGCCACAGTCTTGGACTGGCACTGCCAATGAGGTCACTTTTCTGTATGTGGCAGCCAGGGTGTCTGCCTGTGCTAGCCACGGCTGAATATTTTTGGTGGAGCAAAAGTGGTAGTGAGGTCCTCTGTGTGTCACAGGGATGGGCACTTGCACTAGCAGTTTACATCATTCTTTGACAGATAACAACAGTGATCGTTACCTGTCCTGAAAAACATGTAGGACAGGATATGCAAGAAGAGACACTGTGTGATAGTTCTAGAAGGAAAAATATGCACAGGAGACCCTGGTAGTCTCATCCTCTTTTCTGTTAGTCATAGACTGAAAGATCTGAGGGACGAATCTGTAACGAGATCCATTGAGCTGAGGACAGTAATTATGAACTGGGGGCCAGGACTTGCATCTGTTAAGCGAGCCTCTAATAGGTTTTGGTTGGTTCCAGCTGCTGTTATCTGAAAGACATTCTGAGTAAATTGTACTATTTAAGTATTTTGGTGTATGGTAATGTTTCTGAATGTGTTCCAGGAACAGTGGCAAAAAATATCTTTACTCTGCTAATGAGTAAAGTTGTTAGCTTCTACAGAGGCCAGCTTCCCAATATCATTGAAATGCCAGGCAGTCTGAGTCAGTCTTGATCATCAATTTGGGGAAAAAATTCACTCCTTTTCTGAAAAATAGCATGAGAGAGGCATGACCTTCCAATTACTCTGCCATTCCTCGGAACTGGAGAACTCGGTGTGAAGCACAGCACAACTTCCTGAGGCTTGGGATGGGCCACGTGACAGACAACTCCTTTATGCCCCAATGTTTCAGGTACAGAAGAAGATATTTTAGGCTCCGTGGTGCTAAATGTCCTTTCCCCTCTGCACAGCTAAAGCCTGTTTTTGTTTTCTGCCTCTCTTCCTTCCCAGACATGGTAATCACCACTGGTGGAGCTCTGATTTACTTCTCCATTTGACTTTTCTCTTGTGCCGCTTTTCATTAAATGCTTCAGAAAATCCAGGCCAAGCTCTGTGCTGACAGAAGTTGAGCCCTTATGAAGAGATAGTGGATTCTTATTTGTACAGCCTAGTCTGGAACTTCAGCCCCAGTAACACGTTATGCAAAGTAGTTGCTTCTTCTTATTTGGCTTGTCCTGTGGCTGCACACACGTCCCTGCCTCCCACCAGGGTCTGGGACAGTGGGCCTTGGGAGCCCTCCGTGTGAGATTTTGCAAAGCTTCCCGTCGCACTGCCCCTGCTGTGGCTGCAGAGAACCAAAGCCAAACCAGCACCAAAGGAATCGGGTCCAAAGGTGTATCTTTAAACGTTAAGTGTATCCAGTCTCCCTAACTGGCCACATAGCTCCATACTCTCTGTCTTGAAACCAACTGTATCTCTAAAATTAGAACTAACAAGAATACTAAGAAAACAGAAGAGGGAGATAAAGTGATTTAAAATTCTAAAGCTGAAAACATTTTTCTCTTATGAATTTGATACGAAGAACAGATGGTCCTCTTAAAAAAATGCCAAACCACCCCCCCCCCAAAAAAAAAAACCCAAACCCCCCCCCCCCCCCAAAAAAAAAGAAACCCAGCCAAAAAACCAAACCAAACCAAACCAAACCAAACCAGACCAAAAACCCAAAACCAGTTCAGGCAGAAGAAAGGAGCCTAGAATGGGTCTCCCACTGCACCAGGACCATGACCAACTGAAAGGCTAATGCAATTGATTGTTCTGTAGAATGGAAATGCCCATCCTGTCTGCAGAGAAAACAGCTCTGGGGTTTTTAAATTCATAGTTGCTTCTTTTAATTTTGTTTCTCAGTAACCAGTGTACAACAGAATCACATTATGTGATGCTGAAATATGCTGTCAGTGGGAAGCCTTAGCTGGTCTTCTTAGGATGCATTTTCATTACTCTCTAGCTCTTGCACATAATCTATATGTGCAAGAGCTAGAGTGTCTTGCTACAATGATGTTTGAAATGGGATTGTTGTTGTGAAGATGAAGAAGCAAACAGTAAGACCTCTTATTTTCTTGATCCAAAAATACACTGTTTCCAGCCATCAAGACATTTGCTTAGTAGGTCAGTGTGTGTCTAAGAAGCTGAATTTTTCTTCTTCAGGGATTGCTCTGAAAAGCTCAGCTGTTACCAACTGACACCACTGCCCCCAAAATGTAAACCCTACTGAAACAGGTTTGGCTTGTCAGAAATTATTTTTCTGCTTCAAGAAACCCAGTATTTCTCTTTCCTGACATCTAATGATGAACAACTGGTAGCTGAAGGACCAGCTAAACTTTTCTTATGTCGGTGCATTACTTGGTGGCCACCACAAAACCTGTCACAAATCCAGACCATCTTGTCTTCTTTTCCTTCTGTATTCACAGCTCTCTTAAGCTGCTTTCTAGTCTATAATTTTGAAAGCGGAAGCCAAGCAAGTGGTTCTCCTGTGGTATATTTTTATTTAAAACTATTGGGTCATTAGCCATTTATTCTTCTTGGTCTCCCACCGTTCTTCTGTGGCAGGCCTGTGATGCTGTGTTTACAAAGAGGTTTGCTTCTAAAACTAACACAGAAGGTCCATTTCAAATTGAACTAGTTAAAAACTTATTGTTTGCCAGGTGCCAAAGGGAGAGTATTTTGAGGTAAACAAGCATTTGGAGCCTTCACCTTGCAAATCAAAGGATGCTTCTTCAAATCAAATGCTTTCTATTCCAGCTTTGTTACAATGTTTTGTACCCTTCCTTCAATTTGTTTAATTTGGCAGGACTGTAATTACAGGCCAGACATGGACAAGTGTTCATCTGAGGCAAAGAACAGTGAGTGAAGCAGAGGAGTCTTGTTGAATTTTCAAGAAGCATTTTTCAAGGATGAACATCCTGTTCTTTAAGCCTAAATACTCAGGGAAATGACAAGGCTCTTCTTTTTCTAATTGCTTCTGTTCTCCTTTAAAATTACTGCAATCAGTAATTTTAAAGGGGAACAGAACAGAACAAATTCATTCCAATCACATCACAAAAAAAGGGTAAGACCTCACTAGAGGGGCATCAGGCAAATTCACACTGCAGCTGTTACAGAAATAAACATTGAGAATCTTCTCCTCTTTTCTCCTCTGCAGAATCAATGCTCTTGTATCACCTTTATGCCATTGTAAGACTTTGACTTTACTAGACTAACTTCTGGTTTATTCCCCTTGTCAACAGTGGAGCATAAATTCCCTCATGTTCATGCATCCAGTGTTGTGGGAACAGCAGGCCATACAATAAACTTAATCAATGGAAAAAAATTAGGAAGCATCTGACTAACATGAATGTTTCCCCAGAGGCAGAGGAAACTGACTTTGCTGAAGAACAGCTTCTGCATGTTCTGCAGTTTTCATCCTTTGGCTGCTCCAAGTATTGTCTGAAAAGGGTCTTTGTGCTTGAAGTGAAGTACTCAAATGAAGTACTATCACAAAAAGTTTCTGTATGCTGTAAAAGTTCCCACCCTGTATATGTACTTGTTGCTCTTACTGCTTTCTGATACTTCAGCATGAGGAAAGACCATTTTTGTAATTGGAGTTGAATAAAAATAACACTCAAATGTGAAAGATATTTGCCGGGTTTTAGAACATTTTGATTTCTGGAAACACACCACCTGCTGCGTAGGACCCATAAGTCTCCTAGCTAATAATCTTCTCTCCACTTGGACTAATTTTAGCTATTGCCACTTGAAACTTTTAATGGTTTCAGCCACCTACTGCCTTAACGTAACTTTTACAGCCCCTCTCTAGAGCTCTGCCTGTTCATATATCTGAAGAATATAAATAGTTTTATTTGGAAAATGGTCATTGGAGATGGAGGTGGAGAGACAGGAATCATCTGAGAGTAAATAGATTGTTAATTCCCCTCTGAGCACTGAGCTGCTGATTCATTCCCAATCAATTCCCACACAGCCTGGGCTGAGTCAGCCCAGAGGGTGTTGAATAGTCAAGAGCAAAGACAATTCAGAGGATAATGGTTCTGAAAAGTCCAAAACAGAAAAGTGATTCAGAAGGGGTAACTAAAAGAAGAAAAATACATAGTGGAGACAGGGAAGAAAAAAAAAAGAAAAAAAAAGGGGGCAAAAGAAGAAAAAAAAAGGAAAAAAAAAGAAAAGAAAGACAAGTAACCCCTATGTTGCCACCTCTGTGTGGGAAATGAAGGTGATCAGGGAGCTTAGAGAAGAAACAGGTAAAGGAATGGATGGAAGCAGTGAAAAGTCATTAAAAACCAAAAATAGTATTGGAATGAAATCATCAGAAAGAGCCAAAAAAGAAGATGGTGTAGGCAGAAAATGGACTTGAAGTAAGGAACACACTTCCAGGTATGTCTCAGCCTAGGCACTGATTTCCCATCCAAGTAAGTAAGCACATAAAAGCTTGCATCTATAAATTTCATACCATACACATCCATGGAGAGGAAATAGAAGAAGAGTGACCTGACGGTCAAGGACTTTCTATTCTTTATGGATCAAAGAGCATGAGATGGAAAATTAATAAGATTCATATGAGAAATGGACACTTCAGAATATATGAACATATTGGGAAGCACATTGATCCAGATTAAAGTCAGGCTTCTCCCTCGGAATCTGCTGTCAATTAAGTGAAGAGGGTGAAGCTGAACTGGATGCTCTGAATCAACCTGTGAGACATTTCCACAGCCTTTGATTGCTCTAACACTTCCAAAAGTTCTCTAAGCCTCCTCAGTCCTCATACTGAAGCTCTCTTAAATCTGAAGTTCAGTGCGGCAGCCTACTTGGGCTCAGGACAGAGACTTGGCACACTGGAGAGTGTCTTGTGTCATGCCTTGTGCAGGAGCCTTCTCTCCTTGCACCTTGTGCACATGAAAGGCAAGCTGCTGCCATGGTGCTGTGCCTCCCACAGCAATAAGCTCCCTGCTTGCATTCAGCACTGCTGAATATATGTTATGCCGCAGTAATATAGGCTCTGATTTCCTTCTTCTTAAAGCTTCTTATTTTAAAATAGTGTGTATATATTTAACCTGAGCTAGTTTAAGGAGGCCATAGGGAAGGCTTATCAACAACTAGACAGGAGATTGTTAGCAAGAGACCGTATTGCCTTGCATCTGGAAACTTAAGGCACAGTAATGGTTAAGATTTAAGCACAAATTACTGGTATTAATCCCAAAGCTTGAGGACAAACACTTAAAGGCATGTCCCTGGGTACATCAGCACTGCTCTGTACAGAACTATAGGGATGATGCAAGGCACACTTTAGTGAGATGCCTAAGTTAGGAGTGTGTTTGCCCAGTGAAAGGTGTGGTGTGATTGGAGAGAGATGGCACTTGAAATGATGATTCAGCCAACTCGGCCTCTACAGGTTCAAAGATCACTTGTATGGCTAGCATTATCAGCTCAGACAGATGATTAAAGATAGAGAGGGATAAGCCCAAGTCTACATCCCCAATTCAGACACTAAGTCAGGTGTTCAAGTGAGGCTGTGCAAGTTCCTCCAAGAGCATATTGATTATTTATATGCAGAAACAAGCCCCAAGTAACTGTGATGGGAATGTTTGCATGACAATTAATTCCATCTCATTCCTCTAGGGAGCTGAGATAGACTTAGCATGGCATGTAAGCCTGCTGTGTACTGCTGACACCCAAACACTTATCAGAACAGATGAAAAATAAAATTAACAATTCTGGTATATTGTTCATAATGCCACACTCTTCTGCCAAAGACAGAAACTTGTATGATCGTGGTTTATGGTCTGGTAAGCTCTTGAAGTTGTTGAGAAAAATTTGTTTTGCTTTTGTTTGTTGTATATTCTCATGGAAAACTCTAGAAAGCTCTCTTCACACTGAGCAAATATCATTGAGATTTGAAATGCTCCCTGGCTCCTGGCATGGCTGAAGAGCAACTTCCACAGTCTCAGACCAGCTCCAGAGAAAGTCATATCTCTATGAAATGGAGGTAGTTATTATATCTCTGAGACACTGATAGACCTCCAAAGAGTGTATTCTGAATGCTGACTGGGAAAAATTACCATGTGATGGCTACAGCAGGCTGTGCTAGTGTGACAGAACAAAAAGCCTGTGAACAGACATGCTGCCTGTGTCAGGACTAACCAAACTACAGACCCTGAGCTCCACTGGGCCAGCTGGAGAGCACCTGGCTCAGCCTGGCATTGATCTGAGTCATGACCTCTCCACAGGCACTGCTCAGTCATGCTTGTCTTCCTCGTGGGCTGGAGGCTGGAGACCTCAGTGAAAAACATCTGCTTACCTCCAGTTCAGACAGAGCTCTCTGTCGAGCGCTGTCTTCACGCATTACCGTGCTGCAGGCTCAAGGCACTCCTTGCTCAGCTCACTCTGACACATGGATGGCTCAGAGCCACACGGTGGTGCAAGGAGCTCTGAGAGATGGGAGTGCTGGGCACTTCTCCTCTCCCGTGATTGCATGGTGTACTTTTCTTTGCTTCCTGCTCTAGATCCTGCCGCAGTTTTCTTTGCTGCTCTTCCCACAAGGTTGTTCTGGATTGATCTGCTATTACCTAACAACACAGCTGGGGGGACAGGAAAGGAAATGGAAGTATCTTCACCTTCTGAAAACTCCAGCAGTAGGAAACATGTCAGCTTGAATTGTTCCTTGCTTCAGAGAGTCTTTGGTATTATAGCTGTTACACTGTAAACATGACATGCATTTTATAATTCACATGCTTGAACACATGACTAACTTCAGAGGACTGTTCCCATAATTAAAGTTAACTCTGTATTTAAGAGTGTTGCTTAATCAGTGACCAAAGGCTAATGCAGAAACATTGATTCATTATATAAAAATAAGAATATAATAAGAATTAATAACACCTTTACACACTAATAAACTCCTAATTGGTTTCTGCCTATTTGCACTGATAGGATTTAAGAAAAAAAACAGTATACTTGCAAAACAATTTGGGATCCTTATTAAGCAGAAATGAATGGACTTGCCTTACCTCATTATGTTTGACTGAAAAAATTATATTTGTTTTTACTGATGGTGTAATCAATTGTGTCCAGGTTAGGTGAAAAGCTTTTTATATCAGCTAATACCTCAACATACTAAGAAAATTTTGATAGCAAGCTTTTTCAACAGCTCACTGTTCCATGGCATGATTCTGTGTGTATATGCTTGACAGATATGGAACCGGAATCTTATGGGGGTTTTCTTTTGAAAAAAGAAAAAAACAAAACTGGAATAATGACATTTAGTTCTTCTTTATATTCTGCCCAGAAAGCAAAAAGGATTTTTTTGCTCAAAGCATTAATTTTTTATTCAAAATGGAACATCTCCATTTTGATGTTGGAGATTGGAGAGTTGAGAGAGTACAGCTAACAGAGAAAGAAGCACATCAAGATAAAATCAAGTGGAGACCTCAAAAAGACTGAGTGGAAAAAATCGCACTCTTCAAGGAAGAAAAAGTAAAAACTTACATAGGAAGCTAAGGCACAATCAAGTTGACAAAGTAATGTATTGAGATAATCTCTTGTTTGTTAGCAGCCTCCATCTGGAAGAGACAAAGTCCAAACATTTTGTCCACAAATGCCTAGCTAGGGGTATGTTTTAACTCTATTTTGTGGGATGAAGCACCTTATGCAGGGAGTGTGTCTTATGACCTAAGGTAATATTCCATATCCTTCGGAAAACAGAGGGTTGGCTTCTAATAATTTGAATCCACTATGTGCAGGATGTTTGATCATCTGGAAACTCAGCTGGAGAAAAGAGAGAGATCACAGGATCGTAGCATATGCTGAGTTGGAAAGGACCCAACAGGATCATCAAGTCCAACTCCTGGCCCTATGTAGGATGCTCCAAGAATCACACCCTGTGCCTAAGAATGTTATCAAACACTTCTTGAACTCAGATACTCCTACTACAGACTGCATCAGTATGCTGGATAGCTTAGGCTGGGTACTAGGTACTTCAGCTATCCAATAGCACACTGGAGTTTAGAAGTCAGCTACAGTTTCATGAGAATACTTGAAGGAAAAATATTTTCCTTCACTTTATTCACTCATTTCAAGTCTTAGGATATCAGACAGTTCAGAAGAGCAGAATAAACAAGAACAGAGAACTGAGCTAAGCCTTCAAGTGATAACAGTGGGTGCTCTGAGGATCAGACCCAGGCATCATGGCATTTGAAAAATCTCAGTACAGCTTCTCTGCCTTGGTTATCTCCTGACAACAACCGCAGACAGGGATTGCATCTGGAGCTGGAGTGCATTACCTTTTCAATAACCTTACTTTTCCAAATGCTGAGTTTTCTCCAAACTGTTGTACTTAATGAATAACCTCGTCTAAATTACTGACAATTCCAACAGGACACTGACTGAAATGGTAGCACTGTGAAGGAGCAAACTGTTCCTCCCTTTGAACTGGTGCAATACACAGCAGGCCTTTTATTCATAAGTCTCTTTCACAACACTCCTGTAAGGGAGAAATAGTTTGTGGGCTTCTTTTGTTGGTTGGTTGGGGTTTTGTTTGGGGGGGGAGGCTGTTTTGTTTCTTGAAAAAAAATAGTTAAGTCTCTGGTGTACTATTTCTTTGCTTGTTTTTCTCCATCTTAAGTCACACCAACATCACATCTTTTTTACTTCAGTGTGGCACAGACTGGGCACTTTTTAACAGCCTGTTTTCCTCACTGAATTGGGAAAATTGAAATGTCTAACTGAAATACTTCTCAAAGGAAGATGCTTGAAAGTGGTGCTATTTCTAGCAAAGGATATTGTTTAATGGGACAGTGCTTAATGGGAACACCAGCAGCTTATGGCGTTGGTTTACCTCCCATTCCTGATGGTGCTGCAGGTTCCTGGATGCTCTGCTCCCTTAGATGCCAGCTTTCCATCTTTCCTCTAGCCCAAGACAGGCAGAAAAGCTCCTCTCTTGTCCATTAAGCACTGTCTATGAGTGCAGAGGCTCTAAAACCTGTGTATTTTTTACCTGTTACATATGATTAAGGGGGAAAGTCTTCATCCTGTATCAGCCAGGCACCCTCACAGTTTCATTTTTATGCCAGTCAGTGGAGCCAGAAGCTGCTCCTCTGAGAAGATCTTGCTCTAGTCACATTGGTTATGAGCACCACCATCTTTCTGTGCTGTTTTCCTTTCTAGTGGGAAGGAGGACGTTTGGAGCAGAAAGTGCTGTGAGGAATCTGCATGGGTTTCTTCAAAACAGTTTCTTCTTGCAGAGATTTAACACTGAGTTCCAGCTCTCCTGCCAAGATAAGCCAGCTACCCCACAGCAGCCTGGATCAGAGTCTAATCCTGCCACATCATCAGTTTAAACAGGGAGCAAACAGACTTTATTGAATTGGCTAAGCTTTCAATTAAAATAATTGGAATGCTAGAACATAACAAATGCTTAAGCAGTGAAGTGAGGACTAGATAAAAATGGTTTTAGAAACCACCACTGAGAGGGAGAAAAAAGAGCTCTTAAAGAAACCCAAGAGCATAATGCGTCATATCTACCAGGGAGGAAAATAAGCACTAGGAAAGAAAAACATATTATTATGATGATAAAAGGAACTATGTTGGAGTGATTGTCTGCAGACTCCAACATCAAAATTAGAAGAATTTCTTTTCCCAGAACTGAAAAAGAGCTGATTCTCCACATGAATAATATGTTTACCATGTATTTCCTTGTGCTCTTCATTACTGAGACATTGTAGAAAAGAACTCTTAATTTTTTTCTTGGAAGCCAGTAATTGCAACAGGAACGGCTGAAGCTATGACCCATCAGTCTAGAGGTCTGTATATTAGTGGAGAAATCTGATGTTCATAGTCTGATCACAATCCAGGGCTTGCAGAAAACTACAAAGTGTTTTTTCTTCCTACATATTCCTAAATGACCTTCATAATACATAGTACAGGTCACTGTGAGCTAGGAATTCGTGCTGGGAAGTGAAGGTGGATCCTTTGTAGCAGCACGGGGATGTATCAGCCTCAAACATCTGCCTCATTATAGTTGGTGAGTTTGTAGCATTCATATGAAAAGCATTCATGTGAAAACATTTGAATAACTAACTTGAGAGACTGTGGAATATCCTCTTTCCAGCAGAGCAGTCTTCAAAGTCTAAAGAAGATGATTAAACTATACTGGACGATCTAACTAAACGACATGACTGGATAATTGTTTGCATCTGCATGGCAGCACAGCGTGTGGCTAGCTGTTGCTTTTGGAAACCAATGTGCAGGTATCCGTGTTTCTGTATCACCTACCAAGCAGTGAATAGCTGAGCAAGGATGGAGGAACAAAGGTTCCTCTAAGTGTGGTCATCAGACAAGAATCTGCAGGGAACAAAGAAGGAGAAACCACCTGATGAAGGATTAGTGAGGAAGTGGGAGAGTCACAGAAAACATGCTTAGCCCAAAATGGTTAGTCTGATCAGCTTGTGAGTACTCTGCTTTATCTAACTCCTCATATTGCTGTTACATTGGATTAGACTCTCCCACAATCCCCGCTAAAACCTGTAACTGCTCATCTTCTTGCCCCTATCATCTGACAAAGCATGAGCCACGGGTCTCCTATGACTAGGAGCCTCTCCTTGCACTTAGGAAGTGGAGGGTGCTTCCTCACTTGTTTTTTCCTCCTTACACAAAAAGACATCCCCTTTGTGATCTTTTCTTTGGCTAAGAAAGATGATCTCCCTTCTACCTTGGATTCTGCTGTTGTATGCCCTTACTCTGTCGCATCCACCTGAACAAGGGAAAAGCAGGAAGAGAGAAATGGGATCATGCAGACTTTCTCTGCTGAGTCAATTTCTGGTTATTATCCATTTATTTTGTGATTTTAAACTCTGTTTCACCATCCATGATAAGAAGATACTCTGGCCATAATTTGCAATGAATAGGAAAGGAGAATTTTGGGTTCCCTTTCCAAAACCAGAAATAAGCCTCAGTCTAGCATTGCCTTTGCTACTGACACCAGACTAACAGAGACAAATATGTAAAATTATGACCACCTCCTCATCTGATCGCCTCTTATATCTCTGTATCTTCTGGAAAGCTCTTTCCTGAGCACAGTCAGGGAAAACTTGAGCCTAAAAACCAGAAGTTCCTCCTAACCTGTGTACCACAGAAAGGGCACCAGGCAAGACTAACATTATCTAGTTGCAAATACTGCAGACCTAGTATTTGTATTAGAGTTGAGCATATTCTAGTAGTAGTATTGTAGAACTTTGTATTTGTTTTGCATTTAGGATGGACATAGATATATTTGGTGCCTAGATTTCAACCTTTTTTAGTCCACTTTTTGAGAGCATTTTGACCAAGCCTTTCTCTTTAGGGATGCTACAACAAACTCCAGCCCTGTGCCATCTCTTAGTTTGGTCCTTGTGGGAGTATTCCCTTCCCTGAACCACCATCCAGTTGCTGATTGGATTTCCTGCCTTTGTCCCTTGCTTTTTACCGTATGGGATCCCATACACCCTAAAAGTGTAATGTGCTGGTGTGCTAGCTGTCTTTACCACACAGGAGGTGTAAACCTTTATAAGCCATCAGAAAGAGAAGGTGAGAAAATATTAGAAAAATATATGATGGGGCAAGTAGAGTAGGATGGAGTTACTTTAGGCCTAAAAGATAAATGGATTTTGTCTTCAATAGCAAATTTTTCTTTGAGATAGTTTGAACTTATTATAAAGAATAAATGTAAGGACAGAGAGACAGGACATTTCTGACAATTGATATTTGTTAGACCTGCAGAGGTTCTTCCTGGATGAATGAGGGGAGAACAGTGAATAGTGTCTACCTCAACTTCAGTAAGGCTTTTGATACTGTGTCTCACAATATCCTCATAGGCAAACTCAGGGAGAGTGGACAGAATGAGCAGAAAATGAGGTGAGTTGAGAAGTGGCTGAATGGCAGATCCCAGAGGGTCATAAATAGTGGCACAGTGTCTAGTTGGAGGCCTGTCCCTGGTGTCCCTCTAGGTTCAATGCTGTACTGTTTAACTTATTCATCCATGACTTGGATGAAGGGGCAGATGCCTCCTCAGCAAATTCAGAGGACGCAAAGCTGGGAGGAGTGGCTGATACCCCTGAGTGCTGTGCAGCCCTTCAGAGGGACCTCGGCAGGTCGGAGAGATGGACAAAGAAGACCCATCTGAAATTCAGCAAAGGCAAGTGCAGGGTCCTGCTCCTGGGGAAGAACAACCCCAGGCACCAGCACAGGCTGGGGCTGACCTGCTGGGGAGCAGCTCTGAGGAGAAGGACCTGGAGGTCCTGGTGGACAACAAGCTGTCCATGAGCCAGCAGAGTGTCCTGGTGGCCAAGAAGGCCAATGGTACCCTGGGGGCATTAGGAACAGCACTGCCAGCAGGTCATGGAAGGTGATCCTGCCCCTCTACCCAGCCCGGGTGAGGCCTCACCTGGAGTGCTGTGTCCAGTTCTGGGCTCCTCAGGACAACAGAGACATGGAGCTCCTGGAGTGGGTCCAGCAGAGATTAAAAAGATGATGAGAGGTCTGGAGTATCTCTCTTAAGAGGAAAGGTAGAGGGAGCTGGGCCTGTTCAGCCTTGAAGAGATAGAACTGAGAGGGGACCTCATCAATTCAGGACAAGTACCTGAAGGAAAAATACAAAGAGGATGGACCCAGGCTCTTCTCAGTGGTGCTGAGCAACATGGCATGATGCAGTGGGCAGATATTGATGCACAGGAAGTTCTACCCGAGCATGAAGAAGAACTTCTTTACTGTGCAGGTGACTGTGCACTGGAACTGGTGGCCCAGAGACGTTGTGGAGTCTCCCTCACTGCAAGGGAGAACTGTCTGGTCATAATCCTGTGAAATGTGCTCTGGGATGACCCTACTGGAGCAGGGAGGTTGGACCACAGGACTCACTGTAGTCCCTTCCAACAGTACCCATTCTGTGATATGATCAGAAAAATAAGCAAGAAGGAACTTTTTTGCATTTAATGCATTCTATAAACAGTTTTTGTACTAGACATGAGAAATAATCAGAATGGTCAAGAGATTCTATAATAAAAAGATTCAGAAATTCATCAGGAGATTAGGTTCTGCCATCATCACATTTATATAGCTGAAAGTTCACTTTAGCAATATTGCAGCAAAAAAAGCACATACCACACAAGGCTCTGCCAGAAAGATCACCAGTGAGAATTCCAGATACTACAAGATGCTAGAAAAACATGTATCACCTTTCAGGCTTAAAGCAATAGAAATTGTAATTTCATATCTGGATATACTCTCAGATCCCTAGGCTTTTTTGATTGGCAGCTAGTGGAACAACAGAGAGGTTACCAAGTCTGTGCTTTGGAATTTCCTGAGGAGTTTAGCCATAGTATGTCCTACTTTTTGACAATGATTGCAGATGTCTGATATCCACAATGGGATTTTATTGCAAACTGTGGGTGCAGTTAATTCTGCTTTTATTTTTTCCAGTTGTCATGAGTCTTCACTTTGGGGATGTTAGAGTATCTGTTACATTTAAAAACCACCACTAGAGATCCAGTTCCTGTCATAGCACATAAATATTTTTAGCTTTAAACAATTTTAACCCGAATGCTATTCTACGTCACAAAGACGAGAACCGACTCATAACAACCCAAACAAAGATAATGATGATTTTGGACATGTGGTATTGGTACCCTATCTCTTAAGCAAGATAGTTCCTGGAGAGGTTGTCTGAACACCATTTTGTGAGCTCCCTTCAGTCAGCATTCACCTCTCAACAGACATCTCATTCAGCAGAACATGAACCTGGATAGAAGCTGTGGAAATGGACACAGCCTGTGACCTTGTAGACAAGCCAGAAAAAACCTTAAGGGTTCTGCTGCAGAGAAAGGGTCTTGGTCAGACGAGGTATTGGTATCTGTAGGTTGCAGAACACCATTGCAAGGGTGAGGGTACAGAGACTGGAGACTGGCATGTGTGTCCACCTGTACAACATCTGCCCCAAACAGAGCCCTGCTCCATGGCTAGGGAGTGCCCTCTGCCACAGCAGTAAAGCCACCTTCTTCACCTGGTCACTTGCTGAGACTTGTGAAGACAGTGTACAGTCTTTAATAGGATCTGCTAGTTTAAAATACTGTTATGGTGCCCACAAGTCATCAGCTTCACCTGTCATTGAGATTTAATTATGTGGCACACAGAAGGATTTTCACCACTTCTTTTTCTTTTATCTATGAAATTCTGAAGGTGTCTCATTACAGTCTCTGAAAGCCTTCTCAGAATCTTCCCTGCACTAAGGTCATAATGCTGCTGATGAGTTATGTTCAGTTGTGTTTTGAACCATGTGAAGATTTACTCTGTTCCTATTAGATCCTGTACTCCTTGAAAGACACCAGGGATTTTAATCCTACAGAATTTTCTACATATTTCAGTGACAATGCTCTTCCAAACAGGTGTGAGACCAAGATCTTCTGTCATGAAAAATTGATTGTCATATCCACCCACAAATTACTGGGTCCCCGGGACTCTGATACTTAATTATTGACAGAAATTCAAACACCATTGAGGAAAGATAACTAGTAGGTTCTGAAAAGAGAACTGTTAGTGTTCTCAGAGCTCTCAGCAGGGCAAGGTGATGGACCAGATGAGCTCCAGACCTTCCTTCCTGTTAGTACTTACAACTCAATGATGCTGCTGTTGCTAAGAACAGGCAGCTGAATTATCATCTTGAAATTCCTGTGTAAAATCTCAGACCATAAGGCTCTTGGCTACTCTAACTTTTTACATAGGAATTTCAAGATGATAATTGAAGGGGGCAGGTTTTAGAGAAGTATTTTTTCAGGCAATTCCTCCTTACTTTATGATGATCCAGTTTTTCTTTAGAATTTGTTTAAGTCTGGGTAGATCAAACTCTGCTGTCTGATAGTTAGAAGTTACCTTGACTAAATATTTGTAGATTTTGTATCTTTCAGCTCCACATGCTTTAAAGAGAGCTACCAATTGCAGGATGAGACTTGCCCCTACGACTGTGTAGTGCACCAGCCTGATACTTTCAACATGTAGATACTGACCTGGCCTTGTAATGCAGTCTGGTATAGAGGAATTGTTCTGGTAAACAAGATGGGGTTTCTGAATTGTTTTTTTTTTCTTTTAATATTGGCATGCATTGCTCTCTGACAGCTCATTTGCTTTTAGATTAGAAGAAAATACTGTGAGAGAAGCAGAGCTCCTGTCTGTTCAGGCTGCAAGGTGCTTGTGACCTGTTGAGTCAATGAAGATGTTGATTGTTAAATATTATTTGCCTAAGCTTTGATGTCTGGTTACCAGCTAAGCAATTCACTGCAGGTTTCCACTCAGGTCTGCATAACTTGTATTGCATCCACCAACACCAAAACTGCTGATGTCTGCAATAGTGTCAGTGGGCCTGGAAATTACATCAAATACAGCTTGCAGTACATGATCAGGGGTTTCTAGGTCTTCCTTTAAGGAACTATGTGAGACCAAGTTAGACATGATATTCATCTGTAGGTGTATTGCATGGGGGAATGCACCTTATACACTTTCAGCTATGATATTTCAGGTTTGGCCCTTTTTGGATGTGCCCTTTCCTTCATGTATCAGTCATAGGTGCTAAGAATAGTGGCTGACCTTTCTGGATGATGTGCACTTTTTCACGTAATTCTAGTACAGCTTAGCTGCGTGTTAAGCTGTACTGGAATTATCAGAGGTGTGATTTTTTCCCTTACCTAGATGTCATATGTACAGCAGTCCAGTGCCTTCTTAGAGAATCACTCTCTTTTGTAGAGTTTCTGAAGCCCCTGTGACACTTTAATATTGTACTCAAGTAAGATTCATGCCAAAGGGGCGATACTATACCTTTATTCTGTTTCATTGGTCCTTGTTAAATTTGTACAGACTTCACACAGACCTAGCATGTGTCTTGGCTTTGCAGCTTGTCAATAGTTTTGAATCAACTTGGGTGAAATATGTGCCCTTCCATATACTGAGGGAAGTGACCTTGAGCCATTCCAGTCATGGGCTGATATTCATCTTTGGGAAAGTTTCCAGTACAATACAGTGGACAGAAGCTTTGTTTTTTACATAAAAAGGTATTGCAGACACCAAGCTATAGATGCTGCCTCTCCTGAGGAGTTCTGCAATTCAGCAATGATCTCAGAAATAACACACTGATCACCTTTGCTTGGGACTTATTTCCTCTGCTTTGATCTATTCTGTCTTCCAGTGAAGTTACTCCTGGTTTTTTTTGATGATCTGATAGACCTCATCTTTTGTGGACTCTTATCACAGCTGTGTCTCTTCTGTTCCCACATTCGGAGTACTTGCTCTGCATTTATTTCAGGGCTGGAAGAGTCAGATCCCAGGGGGAGCTCCCCACCACCCATAGTGCTGTTTGCTTACTTCAGACTACCTGCCTTATGTAAGTAAAGACATTTCCATTTATTTTTCTGAAGTATGGGCTCTGTTGCCATTTCTTTATAAGCTTTTCCTCTGTGGTTTTGTGCCTTCTAGCTCAGAATAAGGCATATAAAGCAGAAATTTTGATTTCTGGCATTTTATTTATTTTCACTTCATTCAGAAGCCATTTCCATTAACCACTGGAACAGAACTCTGCAATGTTGAATCTTTTCTTTGCTATTGCAGCAACCTATCCCATCCTGTTCTCTCTCCCACCCCTTCATGCTGGGGTGTTGACTTTTCCCCCTGGCTATTTGTGTTGGAACCTTTGGCAATAGCATTTCAGCGCCAGCATTCTTTCCAGGTTGGGAACAGCAGGGAATTTTCCTTCTGACTGCCTCTGATAATTTCCTACAAGGTGAAAAAAGAAGGAGTGTGTGCTCTGAGCTCCCAAATGGGCATTGGCTTACATGCTTGGAGTTACAGGTCTAGACAGCCATTTGACTAATGACATTTTGAAAGTACAAATATGCTTTTTTTAAAACCCACCTTCTGTCATCCTTCTCTAGAAACAGACAATCAAAATGTCTTGGAGGTGAAGCTAGCTCCCATGGCCTCTGGGTATTATTGCTTGTCAGTTATTTCTTTTTGAGATGTAATGTTGACAAAGGCAAGTACTTCTCAGTAAAGCTTCAGGAGTGGGCTCCTTTAGGTGAAGTTCCCAGTTGTAAATTAAAGTGTTATTTACTGTCTGTGTAGGAAATTAGTGTAGGAAGACTAAGCAAAAGACCGTGTGAAAGGAGAGTGGGATTTTATTTTGCAAATCTCTGTGTAAGTTGTTTCTACCCACTGACATTCTCACAAGCACATATTCCAAGGCAGGAAGACATACAGTCAAGTTTCCTGACTGTTTTCTTTCCCAGTTTTGGGCATTTGTGCCACTGTGGTCTGTTGTCCTGTTGGGAGAGCTGGAAGAAGCACAGCCACATGCACCAGGCTGTACTTCTGTTACCACCCTCCTTGCACCACAGTGTGGCTTCATCAGAGCACAGGCTGTCTGACCTTTTT
Source organism: Promerops cafer (assembly GCA_013398275.1). Taxonomy (NCBI): domain Eukaryota; kingdom Metazoa; phylum Chordata; class Aves; order Passeriformes; family Nectariniidae; genus Promerops; species Promerops cafer. The sequence continues at coordinate 31,890 of VZSE01006133.1, read as the reverse complement.
GTAAACATTATATTCCTCTGTGTTGATCAGTTTCATTGCTTCCCCTCCAGTCCTATGAGCACAGGCCATTCTTCTAAACCTTGCTCTTTTTTCCTTCCTCCCCTGCTTCCACATGCATATTTCCACCTTATATTAGAATTGTCATACTTCTGTTACAAATCTCTGCACTTGCCAGCAGATATTAGGATAGCTTGGGGGTGGAGATTTTCAAAGGATACCATATGGCAGGTTTTCTCAATAAATGTAGTCCCAGGTCACACACTAATGCCAATACAACCCCACTCTGTGCATCTCACCGGTACTTGTTTTTGCAAAATACTGAGTAGCATTTTATGTTCTTTAAGGAGCCATACATTCCTGATACTTGTGGAGGTATTAGACCTGGAGGAGGATGGTCTCTTCAAAGAAAAACAACCTAAAATTAATTTGAAGGGGTGTACTAGTAGGAAGCCACACTTCAGGTCAATTTATTTGCTGTGTACACACAAAACTGGCTTCTCTGCTGAAGCTTCAGCCAGAGTATGAAGCCTTTGACTGCCTTTGAATTGAGACCTGCCTGGGATGAGAGCATCAAAACACATTCTGCATACATGGCCCAGCAGCCCCTTGAGGGAAGGCACACTGTGCCATCTGCTGTCTCCAGCACAGCAGAGGCACGCCAGTCATTTTCAGCAAGCAGAAATGTTGGCATGGTACAGGGAGTGGTAATACTTTCAGTCTGTTAGCAGAGCTTTCTGCATTCTTTAGGAAAATCCATCCTTTTGGTTTCTTGCCTTAATCTTTTGGGAATCATAACTGGGCCTGTCTTTATTTAAAAACTCCTGTGTCTGCTGAAGAAGCATATTTGTTAAACATTGGGCTCAAAGGATCTCATTGATAAGCTGCTGAGCTTCCAGAAAGTGTCATGATGGAGTCCTTGTGAGACATACGTTCCAAAGACCTTACATGAAAGATACCCATTTTATTTTACTATGAATAAAGGTTACAGAAAATGGCTCTAACACTGAGCACAGTGCAAACAAATAAATTGCATGCAAAAAATTTCTAGCAGCATAGTTACTCTGTAGTTTTGTATAAAAACATATTATCTTTATTAGCTGTAAAAGCAAAATTAGAATCATCTGCAGGATTTTTTAGTAATTCATTTAATTTCCTGTTTTCTGAGTTATTTGACTTCTAGAGAATGATTGTTAAGACAAAGGCTGAAAGCATCAACTGCTTTTCTTTGAAGATGATACAGGAAACTCAGGAAACTTAAGTTTCAAAAGATTAGCCTGTTCATAAGAGGAATATATTTTACCAAGCCCATGTATATTCCAAATAGTGAACTGACTCTCAATTGAGCTGTGGTGACCAGCAGCCTTCATCTGTTTCTAAAAAAGGAGAAATAATGTTTTTCCCATACGTTGAGGACCTGGAAAAAAAGGTATGTGTAAGATGGTTGTGTAACAGTGACAGAGATTATGTACCTGCCACCTTTAATGCATAAAAATAATTGAGGTTCTCTCTCCTCACTGCCTTCCAGTCCCACCTCTAGCCCAAGGCAGAGACCAGATCTTCACTGATCTTCCCCATCAAAGTACCGCAAATGTTTTCCTTCCCACATCTCAAATCCAGATCCAGAAACCTGTCCCTCAGGGAAACCCGGGTTTGTTGTTGGGGAGTAGTGAAGCCATTATTCCAGGTTTGCCCAAAGAACCATGGGTTACGTCTTTGTCTCTCAGTGTACAGATCTTTGGCAGCTCTGCCCTGTCCCTGTGAGATCCCTGGGCCTTTACAGACTGTGGTCTCACTCCCTTTAGTGAACCCCAGCTAATATGCCTTACTCTGGCCTCCAGAGATCCTCAAAAAACACACAATGGCAAGGCAGCAGCATGAACTGGCGACATGAAAAAATGAATCCTGATGAAAGATGTGGAAACACACATGAATTCCTCTTAAAGGCTAAATGCAGAAGAGATGAATGATAGTGCCTGTAATGCACATGCCTTTATTCTCATGCCACCTGTTCCCAGGGCCCCGTGACACCACCCTGTGATCCCCCCAGTTGTCTGGGTTAGGATCAAGGGCATAAGTGCCATCTTACAGAGGCAATTCAAGCTCCTCTTTAGACAGAGAATAGGTTCAGCAGCCAACGCCTCTAAGCAAAATCTTTCTGAGGCTAAATTCAGAAATTATCACTTGTTACCACCCCTGGATGTCAAGGGAATGCCCTGGCTGCCCTATTCAGCAAAAGCCAAACTCCTGCACAGGCCTCTTCTTTGCTCCTGGGGAAGAAAAGCAGCCAAGTGAGAGAAGAGAAAAGCTCCTCAGAGAAAAGCTTTTGTCTAACTTCAAAGACAAGATCTTCAGAGAGCTAGGGATTAATGAGCTTATTAGCAAACAAGTTCCATGTTTCTACAGATAATAGCCGTATCTGATTTCTGGCACAAAAACCTTTTGATTCTTCCCATATTTCCAGTCCAGATCCCTTGAGCTATCTACTTCCAGGACCAAGCCCCAGTCATATGGCTGAAATGTAGGCCTGGTGCATGCAGATGAAGTGCAGTTCTATGACAAATGGAAGGGAGGAAGCAAGTGTCTCAGGGCTCAAAACCCAGAAGAGATGCTGTGACCATCCAGTCCAAGCTTTTCTAAAATTTAGGCCAGAAATGCATTCTGAATTAATTTCAGCCTATGTTGGAGCACACCAGTTGGAAAAGTAGCCCTCTCCATTTTAAAGTTTCCATGGAGGTGGAATTCCTGCAGTTCTTTACTAGAAGACATTTTCTGATCAGTCAATCACTCCTAGTTCTGCCCTGCCTCTAATTCACCAGCACCCTTTTGAACTGTGGGCATCAGAAACTGTCTCAGCACTTTGGAATTTGGACCAATGTCAGAGACAGATGTGACAACATCTTTGCAACTGGATGCAGGCCCATTTTCACGACATCCCTTAGCTGTTGTGGCCCCCATGTCCCACGAAGATCTCACCATTTCCTATCTGCCATGAACCCTTGTCCTCCTTCAAACTGCTGGGATGAGTTCCCTTATTCTGCAAACATTCACGATGCTTTGTCTTCAATGGATGATTTGCCATTTAGCTGTATCCCAATGTACTCTGTTTGCTTACCCCACACAGTCAGCCTGTCTAGGTTCCACATGGTTATATCTTTATTTTGCACTCCTTCGCATTCAGGGGTATTTTTTACCATCTGTGCTGCTAACAGGCAGTGTGATAGAAAATTAAAAGAATATTAGTTATTCGGTCCAGGAACAGCAGGGAAGGTGACTGCTCTTGAGCACACTCCTTCCCTTTTCTCTTTCTTGTGGCTGCTGCCATTTTGGCTGAGCATAAGGACTGTTACCAAAGAGGACAGTGCATAGTAGTGTAGATGGAGAAGGGGGGCTTTGGTTTACAGTGAATGTGGCATCTGCTCGAGAGCCTCTCCCCGGTGCTCACCCCCACGCAGTCCATGGGAGGCAGGCCATGGACACAGAGATGACCACCTGACACAGCTGACACGTCTGAGGTTCCAGCTTCCTGGCAGGCGCACGGGAACAAGCTCTAAGGTGGCTATCCAGTTATCCCAGCAGCCAGCCACGGGGGCTTACCACAGCAGCCTACCCAGCCTCTTCCCTGAGCCCCAGCTGCCGTGACTGCTGTGCCAGTGGCATCCAAGCCCACCTCTGCAACTGGCATGGCCTCTGCTGTGTGCTGTGTACTCAAAGGCCACTCTGGATTCAGTAATGCTTAACTTTTTAAGGTACTTTTTAAGAACACCTTCCAGAATTAGAGTTTGTAAAGGATACCTCAGTGTCTTTTCTCATTTGCCTTTTGACTACCAAAGGGAGTTAATTAGTATCAGCATGAGTGTTAAGAACTGCAGGAAGCAGAACAAGCTATATGAACTTTCTTGAGTCTATTCAGCTCCCAGAGAGTTCTCATCAGACTTCATCCAAATGTCATCCTTGGTTTGCTTCTTTCAGAAACCTACTGTTCCTGTATGTTTAAAATGATCCTGTGGATGTACTGTTCATCTGAGCTAATTAAAGCCTGCAGACTAACAGGCACATTTTGCTCCTTTTTCTGTCTACAAATGCTGGAGATGCTGTATGTGCAAAGCTGTATGGTATATTTTGGGGTTAAACTATGACAGCTTTATGTGCAATAAAAGGGATTAATCTGAGTTGATACGGTTTATTGCAGAATTGATTTTAAGTGTTCTTTTTTATTTTGATGTTTCAATAATAACCTAATAATTTTAATGCCAGGAAGGAGGAATAGATAACATTCTCATCTTTTAAAATAGCTTCACTCTTATATGAAAGCTAATATTAAATAGGTTAATGTTATAATTTGGTTTATTAACTCTCAAGTAATTTTTGGACAGCTCCTGATAAAACTTTTTAAATTAAAGTCTTTTGTCATAATATTTGAAGAATGATGGTTAGAAATTTATTCTGTATCTGCCTTTTGAATCTATAGTGATTTGCTAACTAAATCTATGGCTTTGAAAATTTGCTTTTTAGTCTGTGTAATGGCCTATTAAACAAACAAAACAATGGAGAAATCTAATCTGGAACATGTCACTGTATGACCTGTTCTCATTTTTTACTGTTGCTACTACATTCAGAACATATTAAACATTGCAAGAATTTGGAAGGAAATACATGCAAAGCTATTTTAACAGGCAAACCTAGAATGATGCACAGCCACATTTTTGTCAAGATTTAAAAACAGTGTTCTTTAATTTTTCTTATGTTTTGGTATTGGTTCATCTGTGATCTTTTATTGTTGTCTACAATTTGCCCTGTTAGCTGCAACCCCTTTTGAAATCACAAATGCTATTCTCTGCTTGAATCAGCAAAGGCTGTTCCCATAGTTTGCATTAAGACCCTGCTGGAATGAAATTCCTGCGTGGCAAACTAGATTTATAGACAGATGGATAAGACAGGCAAATAGATGAATTAGATGGAGATCCAGTCCCAGCTGACATTTGTTGAATCAATATTAAAATAGCTGTGTAAAACCACAAGGCTTTTACATTGGGTATGTTGACAGCAGTTAATGAGTGGAGAACAAGAACAAGCTTCTTCCAAAGCAAAATAATTGGACAGCTTTTTCATTTATTATCTCAGTAAGACAAGGGCATAATGCAAAGAAAATTCCATTTCTCCTAATGCTAAGAGGAACTCCTCTAATTAGCACAGGCCTTCCCCATTCCCTGGCTGGAAGACAGGTTATCTTGAGACAGGGTGAGCTGCTTAGCACTAGCTGTTGCAGGGGTACTCTTTGCCATGTAATGACTCTGATACTGCTACTAGCCCTCACATATTTTGGGCTGTGTGTCACTTAATCAGAAACTGATGCCCCTATTGAAATGAGATTCATTGCATTAATAATGCCTTGAGTATCTGCAAGGCTGGGGTCCTTCCACAGTATTACAAAAAGTTGTAGCAAATTCTAATCCCTCAGACTGATGGCTCACTCCTGTTGTATTCAAGGGGAACTTAATTTTTTCTGCAAGTAGGAGCTGCAGCATACTTTCCCATGTCAACCCTTGCATGTCCTTTGTAGTACAAAACTCAGGTAGGAAAGCATTGCCTGAGACGTGATCTCACTAAGGCAGACAAAACCTGCCATGAGAAATAATGGGATCAGTGGTCATGCTAAGATAAAACAACCAGGTAAAGGGCAGGAGAAGAAGCAGTAGGTATCTAAACATGAGTTTAAACTGCTACCAGTACTTCTGCAATGACCATAAGCCTGTGAGGAGGTGTTCCATTAGCAAAGATTCAAACCTCACATATCACATTTTTCTAGGGTTAAAACAGACAAACAAACAAACAAACACACAAACAAAACAAAACCAAACCCAAACTACTGAGAAGATATGGGTTTTAAGGACCAGTTTTCTGGATAGGGGAATGTACAAACAAAATTTGTTATCAATCACTTTTATCACATGAATCCAACACTGGCCAAATGATTGCCTCCTTTCCTATTCCTCATGAATGCAAATCAGATTTTAAAAAAGCAGAGGCACACTGCTATTTAGATACTTTGAAAATACCTGGTGGTGATCAGAAGCCTCTGTGTCAGTTAACCCAGCTTACAGCTGGATTAATTCTAAGAAAAAATAGTATCTTCCATAGCTATTGTTGAACCCTGGAGGAATGGGTAGAAGTGAGGAATATTGTAATTAAATTGCCTCCTGTGTTATCATCTGGCTGTGTCTCCCTATAGAGATAGGTGTCTTGAGTCCCCATTTCTGGCTGAGTGATGAGGCTGGAAGTTTCTTGGTCTGATCTTAAGCCTTCAGTAGTCTGGAAATCAGTCCTCCATGTATTGTAGCATCAGTGTAGTCTTGATATATCCACCCTTATGCAGAGCCAGGAAATAATAGGTCTGGATCTGGAAAAGTAAAAGGCAGATCAGCTCACCCTATGTATAACTATCCCACAGGAGAAGTGGATTTCTGAGGCCAGACTGTTTTGAATAGCCAAGCCTGGAGTGGATGAGTATTAAGACCAAGCTATGAGCACTAACTATCAACAGCTGCCAGGTTTGAGACTCGTCTGCATTACACACCTTGGAGGTGATTGGGCTGGGAGAGGCTGGGGTCTCCACATTCAGCTGCTCTCAATATTAACCTCTACTTCAGTGGTGTATTGATACTGCTACAACAGGGGCTCATCACCAGCTTCTCATGCTTTGTGAAATGCTGGGACCCTACCAGACTGCTCAGATCTGGTTTCATTCTAACAGGGTAGAATTGATAAAGGGAGGCTCTTGAAAAGCTTCCTTTAGTTTATGATGTCAGGCTTAGCCCTTGTATCACCTCCAAGGAGTTCAGAGTTACTGCAGGTTGTGTAAACTCTGCACCTGACAGCAGATGAAATAGAAAGGTATTTTGACAAGATGGGAGAAAATGTTGAACTGCTGTTGACTTTGTCCAAGTGGATTACTTGAGGCTTCATCTAGTCAAGAAACAATGCCGAGTGGAAATTCCAGAAAGAAAGGGCATGAACTTCCTTTTTTGAAGCATCTTGAGTATGCGACAACTCTCTCACACTATTTTTTCGGCCTATTTAATCCTGAGGAAACTCTAGAGACACAGTGCTGTCAAATGAAGTAGAGCACATAGAGCCTGTGAGAAATCCTAGTACAACAGCAGCACACTGCCCAGTGTAGGCAACATTTTACAGTTGTGTGTCTTCTTACAGTTGCAATTTCTTAACCGTGCGGTCCTGGAGCAGCCGGCTACCTCGGGAGGTGATAATACTTAAATGCTGAGGTAGAAACAAAAGCTTGTCATACAGTCATGGTGACTGGGGAGGCTCTAAATATGAAACTGCATGTTTGTCACCATCTCTTCTAATTTATCTTTCAATGGAGGGTTTTAACAACGTGAGAAGTAATTAGAAGTAAATACGGAGGTTTTCTCCATCTGCTTATATTTTAAATCCACAGTTGGTCAAGCCTAGCACAGTGAATTTGCAATAGGTTTTACTCTCTGCTATGTACAGTACAAGACATTTAGACCCCTGGGGAGGTTTACAGGTGGAGACAGTGAAATTGACATAGCACTGATCCCCACATCCCACTGTGCCCCTGCAGGGCACTAACAGCAGGACAAACCCCAAAGCTTCCAGAATGTTTTCTGGCTATGAAGATGGAGCATCTCTGCTGTAGGAGCAGATGGAAAGCTCTGGGTTGGGGAAGATGTGCAGGNATATTTTATTCTTAGTTGAATGGCCCATTAAATTAACCAGACTGGAAAGACAGGTTTATCCTAATGAATACTGGCCCATAGTTCTGTTAGAGAAATGGTAAGAGCTTATGCAAATGCATATACTTAAGATCACCTTATGAAAACACTTCAATTGCATTTTCAGCTAATGTTAACCTTCCAAAATTTAAAAGACTGCTGATATTTGAGAAGTTTGGTGGTTTTGTGGCAGGGACACAGCTGAATGCTTTTATTCAGAAGGAAGCAAAGTTTGTCAGAATATACTGCCTGCTTATACAACAATCAGGCCTGTCCAGATGACACATCTGCTTTTTCAGACACTGGCAGAAATGCTATCATAAAAGCAATATTTTGTTCCCAGAATCACTAGAAAATGAAAAAAAAAAAAAAAAAAAAAAAAAAAAAAACCAAAAAACCCAAATAAGCAGTCCACNAAAAAACAACAAACCAAAAACCCAACTAAGCTAGTCACTGTCTCCACCTGGAGGCAAAAGGCTGTCTGAAATAACCGGTTTGTTTCATGAAGAGACCATGTAGACAACATGGAATTCAAAATATTTGCCAAAAACCCCTGAAAAGCCAGCTATTGTCAGCTTCAGGTGTAGTCTCAGGGCTTATTTTTTTCTTGTCTGAAACATGAATGTAAGAAAAGCACTACTGTCATGTAAATAACAAGTGTTAACTCCTAATTGGTCTGAAATAGCTCTGGTTTCCAAAGACTGTAGTGGGAATATAGTATCTGTATTCCTCAAGAAGTTGTTTTCCTTTTTGATAACAAAGTTACCAAAACAAGTTGTTTTCCTTTTTTCCTCTATTTCTTTCCTCAACAGTTACTTTTTCCACTCTTTTTAAATCCATAGGATCATGCAAGAGATCTTTATCACTTCACATCAGAGCACAGTTAGCCTGAAGTGAGTTTCAGCCTGGAGTGCCATGACTGCTTACTGATGCTGTGGACCAAAAGTCCCCACCAAAAAAAAAGCATCACTAAGCTCACAGATTAATATTAAATGCTTGTTTGACACCAGGTCATGTTTCTCTATGTGGAAAAGGGTGACTGGGGTGCTGTTTGATCTTCTCAGAAGAGGTCCAATATGGGAAAAGGGAGATCCCTGCTCAGTCAGTCAGTCAGAACAGCAATTGCTGAAGAGAATCAGGTGAAATAAAATGTGCCTAAACTCCCAAACTGACAACCATGAAATATATCCTTCTGCAAGTCAAAGTGTGACCCAAGCCTTTCTGATACTGCTGGGCGGTCCAGATGGTGAGGCAGAGCCCTTCTATGAGCCATGAGCATTCTGGGCACAGCCAGTAAATTCAGTAGAGGGTTAGGTCAGTACTTGGGTGAACTGGAGCTTTTCTGGAAACAGCTCAGAAAAAGATTAATCTGATTCTCAGTCAGGAAGACATGCTGTCCCTAAGGAGATGTCACATGCTGCAGCGCTTTCTATGCCGCCTCAGAGGCCCCAGGGACCTCACCAGCAGACACAGGGAAGACAGTATTCTCAAATGTAATATGAAACTTGCTTTGGTTTGTTTTTTATCCCTGTGCTATCTAGGAGG
>VZSE01006133.1:697-21802 GCA_013398275.1 Promerops cafer | reverse complement strand
TTTTTCCCAGAATCACTAAAAAAAGAAAAAAAAAAAAAAAAAAAAAAACAACAAACCAAAAACCCAACTAAGCTAGTCACTGTCTCCACCTGGAGGCAAAAGGCTGTCTGAAATAACCGGTTTGTTTCATGAAGAGACCATGTAGACAACATGGAATTCAAAATATTTGCCAAAAACCCCTGAAAAGCCAGCTATTGTCAGCTTCAGGTGTAGTCTCAGGGCTTATTTTTTTCTTGTCTGAAACATGAATGTAAGAAAAGCACTACTGTCATGTAAATAACAAGTGTTAACTCCTAATTGGTCTGAAATAGCTCTGGTTTCCAAAGACTGTAGTGGGAATATAGTATCTGTATTCCTCAAGAAGTTGTTTTCCTTTTTGATAACAAAGTTACCAAAACAAGTTGTTTTCCTTTTTTCCTCTATTTCTTTCCTCAACAGTTACTTTTTCCACTCTTTTTAAATCCATAGGATCATGCAAGAGATCTTTATCACTTCACATCAGAGCACAGTTAGCCTGAAGTGAGTTTCAGCCTGGAGTGCCATGACTGCTTACTGATGCTGTGGACCAAAAGTCCCCACCAAAAAAAAAGCATCACTAAGCTCACAGATTAATATTAAATGCTTGTTTGACACCAGGTCATGTTTCTCTATGTGGAAAAGGGTGACTGGGGTGCTGTTTGATCTTCTCAGAAGAGGTCCAATATGGGAAAAGGGAGATCCCTGCTCAGTCAGTCAGTCAGAACAGCAATTGCTGAAGAGAATCAGGTGAAATAAAATGTGCCTAAACTCCCAAACTGACAACCATGAAATATATCCTTCTGCAAGTCAAAGTGTGACCCAAGCCTTTCTGATACTGCTGGGCGGTCCAGATGGTGAGGCAGAGCCCTTCTATGAGCCATGAGCATTCTGGGCACAGCCAGTAAATTCAGTAGAGGGTTAGGTCAGTACTTGGGTGAACTGGAGCTTTTCTGGAAACAGCTCAGAAAAAGATTAATCTGATTCTCAGTCAGGAAGACATGCTGTCCCTAAGGAGATGTCACATGCTGCAGCGCTTTCTATGCCGCCTCAGAGGCCCCAGGGACCTCACCAGCAGACACAGGGAAGACAGTATTCTCAAATGTAATATGAAACTTGCTTTGGTTTGTTTTTTATCCCTGTGCTATCTAGGAGGTGGTTTGTCTTTTCCATTTGCTTGGGTTGAACATTACAGGGAGGAAACTGGGAAGACAATGGAGCACAACAGAGACAGGGGTTACAGGCAATTTTTTATCTCTGAGGAGGAATTCTACTGTCCAAAATTCACTGTGAAACTAGTGAATTTTAGCCAGCAGTTTCAGAGAGAAAAAGCCAGAATGACAGAGCTTGTCATATTAGTTTTGAAATGCTAAGAGTCAGGGAGGGCTGGTCATGTGTCTGGAGGAAGAGTTGTGCAAACAAGAGGCTTGGTCTCATGGAGGGGCACTGGTGTGCACTGGCTGGGTAGCCTGGAAGTGCAGCAGGAAGGACTCCAGTGCGTCACAGCCTGGAATGTAGCTCTGTGCATAGCCCCAGTCAATGACCAAACAGTGAGCACTGGTCATCCTCTCCCTGCCAGTCACTTAACCATACCTCAGATTCCCACTCTATGTGTGTGCATCTCGTGGCTTTCAGCCCCACTGAGAGGCTGGGGTGGCGCTTCCAGGGCTGTGAACACTGGCTGTGCAAGCTACCAAGGGTGTCATCTAGATGTCTTCACTGTCAATTAGAGATGAAAATTAGAACAGAGGTGAGATGAAGCTGAGCTAGTATCTCAAAAAATCCCTGCATCAGGAAGGAATTTATCTGTATACTTAGCACCATCTCAGAGGGTTAGCAGGCTGCACATAGACATGCTGACCCAGAAGTTTCACCATGTGGGTATTCCACTGCTGTCATGAAGACAGTATCTGAGCCTATGTTCAGCATTTCAGTGTGACGAAAGCCCAGGCTCATTTTGGTCTTTGTGGCTCCCAAGGAGTAATGTGATGAGTGTTACGCCGAAAGATGCCCAACGTGATGAGTATTTGGATGAGAGTTACACTTTGAAATGGTTCTGTGATGGTTTCACTCCTACCTGCCAGAATTGCTCCAGGAAAAGTTCAGTGTTTAGTAAGTGTCAGAGCACAGCTGCCTAAGGAGCTCTGTGCTGCCTTTTGGACATCATGTTACATGGGGGTCCAGCCATGGCAGCCACAGCAGACAGCCCCAACAGTGGTGCCCCAAGGTAGTGCCTACACCTAGCCTCTCTCCAAAGCAGGACCTGCTGGAGCTTCAAACTCCTGCAGCTGGGCTGTATCTGCGCAAGGTACAAAACTTACGTCAGTGGCAAACACCCCATCACTTGTCATGCCTTGCAAATGAAGCAGGGCAGTATTTGGATGACAGTCCTCCAAGGGTGACATACATGCTGCAACTTGTGATGGCTGACTGAGCAAAGTCCTCTTTAAAAGAACATAGCTGGAGTGTGCTACAAGCAGTGCTGTTTTTGACATGAGGCATTAAAGAGAAGTCCTCACTGCTTACTGCTGTTCCCATTTCAGAAGTGCCTTTGTGTAGGAGTGAGTGTCTAGTAAGGCTTTTGCATCAGGATGCTAGCTTGGATTTGCTGGATGGATTCCAATTCAGGCAGTTACCATCTATCTCTGCAAATTTTCCATGCTGTTTCAGTTGGCTACAGAACAATTTTTCATTTCATCTTAAATCTGACTTTAATAGTTACTTCATACACTTGAACAATTCCTTTATTTCACACTCAGTGGTGGGTGGAAGGATGTTAAGTAGCATATACTTGGATCCACTTCAGTGGAAGCTATTACCATCACTACTAGGGTTGCAATGATGAATAAATCCATGCCGAAGGGAGCAAACCAGCAAAACTGGAGAATATTTCATTGTAAAACCTACTGTGCTGCTTAGAGTACCCTACTCAATATACCAGCAGCTCATGACAGAAATCTGTAGTAACTCCAACATCTTACTAAGCGTTTCGTTCTTGAAAAGGTTATTTTTGCTTCTGCTAACCCTAGGAAATTATATCTCTCTTCACTGAAAACAAGCTCAGTCTCTGCAACAGTGGCCAAACTCCATCCTAGATGCCTGCAGTTTTACTGACACCCCAAGAGGACGGACTCCTCCTTGGCTACTCAAGTTTCCTCACTTCCCAAGTAAACTTTTTTCTTCTCTTATATTCCAGTTGTTGAAATTATTTTGTCACCCTCTGCTCAAAACTGCTTTTATCCTTTTCCTCCCACTTTTCACAACTGTCGGGATTATCATCTCAGCAATGTGCAATGTAGATTTTTGAGATCTGATGTCATCTTGCTTGGCATATGTTACACAGTCAAATAAGCTGTTGTGGTGAATAATGTACCATATGTATACCTCCCAGGTTCTCCCAGCATTGTGAAGACTTATCAGTGCTCTAATTGTGTACCAATTAAACCAGGATTTTGCTATGTAGAGCTTCCAGGTCTGGTGTTACCAATGGAAATTAAATCCTCATTTTACCCTCTCTTCTCTGCTCTGCATCTCATACCCCAAAAAAGTTCTGGGAAAAGCCTTTTTAAGACCTGATCTTTTGAAGATACTGCGGGGAATACTGTGGGATGCTGTGTGCCAGAGTCTGAGATGCTGCAGACCATGATCTCAAACCTGGGAGGAAGACAGTGATCCAGAACATCCAGACCAGCCAGAGTGGCACTACAGTGTTATTGCTGTAGCTGCAGGTCATGCCCAGGCCTTGGGTACCCTTTGGAAGGACCCAGCAGGGAATGGTCCCCACCTGGAGACAACACAGCAGGCAGACACTCCACCAAAGGGCCCCTTCCTCCTTTTTGCAAAAACCTGGGCATGCTGTTACAGAGCCTCCCTTCAGCAAGCCCTGAGCATGACTTCCTTGCCCCTGTCACAGCCTGCTCCCATCACCACCACCCTAATTTGATTTAAAAATCCCCAGCAGCCATGGGCACACACAGGCAATGAGGGAGAAGTCATTGCACTGCTCATGCCAAGTCAGACACACACTGGAGTGCTGGACTCCTTTTCTGCCCTCTGAAAGAGCTGTAAAACAGGCAGACCCAGGATGCTTCTACAGGCAAGGGGCTGCAAGTGGTGCCACAACACACCAAGTTCCTGCTCAGATAGCACCTCTCATTTTAACTGATGAGGTCTCAAAAATATTCCATTTTCTGAGAAACTTCTGTAATGTCTTTTCTTGGAGGAACACGGTAATTAGTCCACATTAGAGCAGAGCTGTGCAACTGGTGCTCATGAACAGAAGCATTGGCTCTAATGAACCACATTATTTTTTCAGCTTTATTACCTTCTGCATGCATGTTACTGACATCATGTGTTTAAGTGATTCAAATTTAAAGCCTTTTAAGCTATTAGAGGGAACTGGAGTCTGACCACCATTGTGATATCTGATTTACAGTTAGCAATACATTCTGTTTTTCCTGGATCCCATTTGCACCCTGGGAAAACACCAGGAACAGATGGTTTACTATCCAAATGTTATAAGAGGTTCAAAGAGGACTAGGCACTCTGCATGCTGCAAACATTTACAGCATAATCAGCTCCCACTAGCCACAGCCAACTCTGTCAATTAAGTTAGCAGTAAATATGGAGAGAAAAGCCTAAGGCAATACTGTTTTATGAACATACTACATTGTTTTGCACAGTATTTAAGATTACAGCTAAAGAGCTGACACAAGAGTTCCATGTCTAGAGCACAGACTTTAACATTCATGTTAGGTTATTCATCAGTACTGGTGGCTAGCAAAATAAATCTTTAGTTTCATTTTACCTTGCAGGTGTGAAAGGCTCTTCTAGCAGTTTTTGGTAAGGAGTACTCTATCTGGAGTGTATTTTTTTGGTTGATGCTGATCCCATAACACAGAGGCAAAAGTAATAGGAAGGTTTTACTTGTTTAATGGTCTTAACTTGCTAATTGTCTTTAGGCAATTGAAAGGGTATCTTCGGTGGTCTTGCTTTTGTCCAACAAGAGTTAAACACTATATATATGCTCTTTCTTTCTTTGAGCAAGACAGTGTGAGAGAGATTCTGGTCAAGATTTGCAAAGCTCAAATTAATACAGAAAATTAAAACCCCGCCTTCTGTAACTACATCTGAAGTGCAAATCAACAAGAAGGTCTGTCTTTGTTTTATGATTTCTATATATGTTTGATTTCTAGCTGTATTTTTTAAGTTCATCAAGAGCTGTACTTCAGCAGACATCAACAATCAATAGAATATGCAATCTAATAGTTTTCTTTCTTGCTTATTTGAAGTGAAAAGTCTAATGAGTGCAGCACACTCTTTCTTGCAGGTGAGATATTTCCATAGCTTCCTCTTGATATCTGAAAAAATGAAAAGCTGTTACAGTCAGAATAATGACTCACTTAACAGCTCAAACAGATTTGCTCAGAAATCACCACAACTCATGAAGTATAAGGAATAGGTTCTGTTCCATTAGTCTGTAGGAACAGTGGCTTGGAGGAAAAGATTTCATGTCAAATAAATGCTATTAGCAAAGAGCATCCTGCTATAAATGAAGTTTTAAATTTGGAATTTGGAGACAAGTAATGCAATGTGCTCTAGGCTGCAAACAGGCTTTGTTACGCAACCTTTACACTGCATTTTTAAACTAATCCACAGGTGTTAGTAGCTATAAAATGTCATCTGGTTGTCTATAGGGTTAGTGATTCAAGAGTGAAAAAGTCTTTTTTCAGAGTCAGTACTGAAACAGAGTGACACTGTTTTACTCTTAGGACACAAAACCCAGGACTTGATAAGTTGGCTTTATTTACATGTAATATATCTTAGTTTAATACGTATTGATATTTAATATGACAGAGAACTTGACTTCTGGAATCTGAAGAGAATTGAAGTGCATTTGCTGCTTGTACTGTGACAGCCAGCATTTCATTTCCTGGAAGAATCTGCAATCACTCTGTTCAAGGTCTGCTGAGAATTGAGACTAATTGTGGTGACAAGGCATCATCAAGTTTGGCACTTCCACAGCAACTAAAGTTCTGCTCTTCTTTCCAGAGACCTAAGAACTTGACAATACCTTTTGGAAAAGCCCACAGCTCTGCGTCATATGTTTGACTTCTCAGGAAAATAGTTTCCAGTGAAGAAAAAAGTTTGGAAAGGAAGGAAAACAGAATTCACTCATGCCTTAACACAGCTACAAAGAAATTCAAAGGGTGAGTATTAAATCATTAGGAAGGAACAAGATAAAAAGCTTCTATGAAGAAATAAGAAATAATGTTTGTCTTTTTTTTTTTTTTTTTTTACTGTATCATTTTGTCAAAAACCCCAGGAAATTCTCACTCTTAAATGTTCTGGGGCAAAAAAATACTGGTTCTCAACAAAAAGAGAACACATGATTTAGAATATCAACCTGCTTGCTCTTTTGAGGAATCAACCAAAATTTCACTCTCCTTTCTGGTACTCTGAGTACATTTGTCTTGTACCAAAGTACTTGTAAAAGAATGCACTTTTAGCATGAGGTGCTATAGAACACCTTGGCAAAATCAGGCAGTGGGATTACAGACTGCTCTGACTCTAAGTGATGAACACACTAACAGGTTCCCATGCAGAATCCTTTCTTTATATTCCTGGACATGTTGCTTGCTGCTCCAAGTGTTCCTTTGGCTCCCAGCTCCTAGCACAGTACCCTTCCTCAGCTCTTGTCTTGTGACTTCTGAGAAGTAACACTGTGAGTTGTAAAAACTCCTTTGCTTTCACTTTTGATAGATGGATAAAGTGATCCCATCAGCAGCTGGGGTCTCCAAGGGCCCCTTGGGGGTCAGTCTCAAGAGGTGATACAGCTGCACATCAGGCTGGGATATATCTGAGCTCTAAAGACTCTTTGTCTTCCTTCAGTGTACAAATGCATGAGTGAGCAGATACTAAAACACAATAAGAAACAATTTAGCTAAGTTTTAAATGCATACTGTTTTTTAAGAACAGTATTTTAAGCTTCAGGCCCCAGAAATGAATACTGTCCTTTTAAAAAAAGCTTTCCTAAAGGTTTGCCCCTGATCAGTAATTTTGTTCTGTGAGTTAAACAAGAGAAATGCATACATGTCTTTGCCAAAATATTTAGTTCACTATATCCTCATTCATATGGCACAGGAGATCCTAGGAACGTATCTTGTTTTCCTTCCAAAAGGCAACATTCTTCCAACATCCACACCAAGCACTGTGGATGTACCTGAAGTTACCAGTAATTTCTTGCAGAATTCAGCTGGTGAATAATTGGGAAGGTCCTGGAAAAGGATGAAGAGCAGAGGACTTCATGCAATACAAGTGCTTGTGTCATGTCAAGCCATCTCATCTGTTCAGTGCTGGTATTTGACCTGTGAAAGCATTGGAAGCTTCTGCAAAAATGCACCAGAATAAACTGATTTTGTAAAAACATGGAGAGGGAAAAGTGGGAGTATGTTAATAAATCTGCCATCAAATGTAGTCAGAAGAAATAAGTAGGCAATCTAAATTCACCGATATCAACTTAAAATGACTGTATATCAGTCCTTTCCAGGGTGTGTCAGCTTCCTATGAACAATTTCCTAACTTTTTTGTAGGGATTATCTCAAATCAAGTTTCAGGGAGATATCTGGTAAAATCTACAACTAAAGGAAGTGTTACTAAAGCTGAAAACACACAAAAGAGTTATTAAAACCTCAAGCCACACTAAACTGACTGAAAAATGATGAAAAGGATATCATTATTATTCAGACCTAGCAGCTAATTGCTTAATGAAAATTAGATGGTTTACATACTGTGGTAATTTCTGAGAGCATAGCCTATCTTATTTTGTTCAAATGGCCTTTGGAAGAAAAGTGGTCTGGTTTTGTTCTGTACTGGCCCATTTATGGCAATATGCTATTTCAATAATAGCTCTAACAGATCAGCAGATGCCGTGAAGCAATGCAGGCTCTAAGGCTGTCAAAAACCCTTCAAATAGCCTGACAATTCAGGGAGCAGATGTCATTCTGGCACTTACTGTTTCTTACTCCAAGAATACAATTTGTGATTCAGGAAGTAAGATACTCCCTCTGTGACAGTGGACAATTTTCTTAATGGTGAACACAGAACCTCTCAAAACTGATTTTTCTTCATGTGAGACTTTGCCAGGCACAAGAAAAGAACAGAATACAAGAATTCTGTGCACCAGAAATGTGAATTAAAAACTCGGGAGTGGAAAATGCAGTGTTATGCAGATGAGGGCAAGACTTTTCTACCAATACGTGCCCTTACTGTGAAGGAGGTAAGAAAATCTTCCTTTATTCTGCCAGATAAAACAGCAACCTCATGCTCTGCAAAGATTTTCCAGACTACAAATCACTTTAGGAACTTGGTGAGTACTTTAACCAGCTCTGGAAACCAGCCCCTTGTATTTCTCAGGAACACCCACCTCTCCTGCAACCGGATGAGTCAGACAGCATCCAGGAGCTTCATTCCAGGAATCTGGCCCACTCAGAAACCCAAGAAAGAAGCACAGAGAACTGACATTTTCTTGATATAAGGGAAAGCACAGTGAGCAAGCACTCTGGACAAAGTCTAACCTGAACATTGAACAAAAGGCCCTAAAATTGCCATGGGCTCCTCTTCAAATATTTTCCTTAATGAACTAGACGGCTTAGTAAGAAACATCTGCCCCCACTTTTCTATCACTAATATCACAGCTTCCCTCATTTAAGCTGTGCATCAGGCTTAAATGTTAAAGATGTCGTAAATATTTCAGAGTCAATCCTTGTCACAGCTGTGGGTGAGTTTCTGATGTCCCATGGCAGGGCATCCATATTTATTTGTCTTGTCTCTTAGTACCAACCAGTTATTAAATCCTAGGACAAAAGCTGTAAAAACAGAAATGGTAACATCCTAAGGTGTTGAAACTTCCCAAACTAAACATGATGAGCAATTATATGGACAGCTGGCAACTTCAGGTTCAGTCTTCCTCCATCTGGTGGGACTGCAGGAGAGCAAACTGGCACAGTGCCAGTGTCAAGATACACCAACATAAGTCAGGAGCCTTCTACACCAAACTGACATAAGCATACCTAAGTGTGACCTGAGGCTGACCCAAGAGAAAGCTGAGCTGGTAATTGGAGGAGAAATGTGGGTGGTGCCCACTGTCTTTCACTGGGGGACTGTCATTTCAGCTGTCCTTGGACTCTCTGATGGAAATTGATGTCCACTGATCAGGGCTGCAAGCAGCACAGAGCCCTTGGGGATTGGTGTCATGGCTGCCCAGTGCTGGAGGCAATATCTAGCAGATAGGGTGCCTCCCACAAAATATTCTTCAGGAAAAACAATATGTAAGCATTCTGCCTCCTTCAGTACTTTCGAGCATGTCACTCCGTTGCTATGTTCTCTGCACTGAGTGCCACCGATTGCCAACACCATTTCAACACTTCATCCTCCCTCTGTGAAGAGAGCTAGCTGGCTCAGCTAAAATAAGGACACCAAATAAACAGAATAATCCTTGTGAGCAGACAAGAAAGCAAACAGAACAGGTGGGAAATGGCTTTCTTACCCCATGGAAGCCAAGGGGATTTCTGAGTTTTTCAAATCCTGCACCAAGGAAACAGGACCTTTCAGGGATTTTTGTAAAAAAGAAGTACCTCTGCCCACTGCAGAGAAACTACTAATCCACTGGCTCAGACATTTGCCAAGAGCTGTGGAGCAGCCAAAATGAGTTATCACTTTCCTTAATTGAAGCAGAGAGCTGAAATCCCTTTCCCACGTAATCACAGAGTATCAGCTATTCCAGGAGAATTTGTGCCTGTTCTGTATCCATCAGTTCCCTTCCCTCCTCTCCAAATTTCTATCTGGGTATGAGCAATCCTTCCTGTCCAAATCACTACATTTCTTTGTAGAATATATAGGTATAAAAAAAATAGCTTTTTCCAACAGCAGTTTCAGCAGGACATGTCTCAGTGGCCAAGGAGGTGCTGTAGCTTTTCCTCTTACCATGGCTGCTGCTGAGCACTTGTGTGTTGGTTTTGCGTGGCTTGGTGGGAAGAAGCCAGCCACAGAAGTGATTTTCTGTGAGAAGCTGCTAGAAGCTTCCTCAATGCCTGGCAAAGCCAGTCCTTGGCTGGCTCTGATAACAGACATGCTGCTAAGCCAATTAGAGAAGTTGGTAACACCTCTGTGATGACATATTTAAGAAGCAAATCAAAACCGTGAGCAGTTTTTCCGAGGTGTAGGGAGGTGCGAGGGCCGTGGCCTTCCTGGCACTGCAAGCATCCATGCGGCCGGTGCGACCATGCGGCCAGCGAGCCTTGCCCGCCTGGCTGCCCTTAGCCAGATGCACTGTGGGCAGAAGGGCAGCGGCGGCGGTGGCAGCTTCTCCTTTCCTGCACTCTGCAGGGGGAGAGATGTAGAATGGCACCAGCGCTGTGGCTGGCGGGCAAGAACATGGCGAGCAACCTGCCAGTGGCAAGAACATGGCGCGCAACTCCTCAGCGTGGACCCAGACGACATCAACCTTCCAGCACTGCAAAACCCTCTAAGAGCTGTTCAACTGATAGAACTTGAGAACAACAGTACCTATGGACAACAATTTTCTTCCCAGTCAGAGAAGATACGTGAGGAGAACCAACATGATGGCACAGAGGTCAGTAAAGAAAGAGGGAGAGGGAGTGCTCCAAGTGCCAGAGCCAAAATTTTCTTCTGCAAACTGTGATAAAAGGCTACAGTTAAGTAAGCTGTCCCCCTGCGGCTCACTGGGTCCACTAAAGACTTGCAGAGGTCCACTCACACGACAGAGCGAGTGGATGCCAAAAGGAGCTACAAAAACCTGCACTCACATGGACGAGTGACTCACGGGCAACCGTTTGGGGAAGCCTG
Organism: Promerops cafer; assembly: GCA_013398275.1. NCBI lineage: Eukaryota > Metazoa > Chordata > Aves > Passeriformes > Nectariniidae > Promerops > Promerops cafer. The sequence goes on along the minus strand of VZSE01006133.1, from coordinate 10,921 downwards.
TTTTGCCTGTGAGAAGGACTCACATTTGCAGAAGATTGGGTGGGGCTGCTGCTCATGAGAAGAGAACCAAGTTGGAGAAGTTCACAGAGAACTGTCTCCCATGGGGGGACCCCACAGTACAACAGAAGAAAGACCCTTTTTCCCTGAACAAACAGAAGAAAATTAGAAGTGATGAACTGACTAAAGACCCCATGTTTTGTCTCCCTGAGGTGTTAGTGGGAAAGAGGGAGGTGCTGAGAAGAAAAAGTGTTCTATAAGTTTATTTTAGTTCTCATTATCCTCTTTTAAATCTGTTTATAATGACCATTTTTCTTTATACCTTTTAAATATGAGCCTGTTTTGCCTTAGTGTTTTCTCCTAATCCATATCTCAACTCATGAGCCCTTTGGGGTTTTTTCCCCTCCTCTGCTCAACTATAGCAGAGGACAATGAATGAACAGGTATCACAGATGCCTGGTCTTTCAACCAGTGTCAAACCACTGACAAGTTGTAACATACTACTGAAGGGATTTGCAGAGATGCCTTTCACTAGTGGTCACAACTCAGAGCAAAACTCACTGTGAAATCCTGGCCTGAACATACACAGCCCAGTGTATGTTCAGTGTATGTTTCTTTTCACCACAGCAAATGACAATACAAGCAAAATGAACTCCACCTCCATCACTTGGAGGTTGCTTTGGGTAAGCCAGAGCTTTGCAGAGACTTCCATTTTCTTGTTTGTGCTCTCTCTGTCACCGCTCTGTTCCTGAAAACAAAAACTGTGAGGTGTCTGTGTGAGTTGGCAAGCTGCCTAGCTGCCCTTGTCAAAATGGCTTGGTAAATTTGATCAGAGCACTGGATGTTTACACAAGGATTGCTTCTACTTAATGAGCTGCTTGATACTCAAGGCGTATAATTTCTATGCACTGAGGGCTTAAATGAAGGGCCACATTCGAATTTTGATAACAGTAAATCACCAACAGAACCCACATGCAACACTTGAACATATACAAATTTGGAATATTGACATTCATGGTGAATAAAACCCATGTGATTTTAAAGATAAATGAGCAAAAGGGAAGTCAACAGCACTGAGGAACATCCTTGTGCCATGGGCTGATTTACTGCAAGATCTGGAAGTACAGTGATTCCTGGTCTCAGCTTAACTTTTAATGAAATACAGTAAACCTTGCTTACTTGGTCCTGCACTGAGGCAGACTGACCTAGCACATTACAAATAATTTTTTTTTTTTTTTACCAAACTTGCAGCAAGCCACTGGATTCCCCCATGTTTTGCCCACAAGAGCAGTATATTGTAATTCATGAAGGAGTCTTTCAGTCCCAAATACCATGACACTCATAAAACTCTGACAATAAGTCATTGAGAGTGAAAACAGATGCCCTGATGCCTCTCCCTTGATCACCTTTTCTTTCCTTCTCCTTCCTAGGTTCTCATTCCAACCTGATCTGATATCTTTAGGGAGCTGGGATCTATTCCTGGGACCTTTGCTCCAGGCACAAACAGCAAACCACCATGGCACAGGGAGCCTTGGACTTAATTTTTCCCTTCTTTGCTTTACCACATCTGTGAGAGAGTGCGAAAAACTCACTTGCCATCCTGGCAGCTACCTCTGATACAGAACTCAGCTCCAGAACAGGCTGCTCCTGGCCCTTACCTCTGCTGGGCAGGTCTCCATTGGGTGAGGAGACCATAGAGTGGGGCTGAGCCTCTGCCCTGCTGCCCAGAGCAGGACACGAGGCACTACAGTGCTACATTAAGCCCTGCATCACCATTACCCTGGCATGGCTGGGTCTCACACAGATGCAGAACAGCAGAGTTGCTGGAGGCCTTCAGGCCAGATATCACATGCCATATGCCTGGCAAGTGGCTGGGCATGGGGAATAGCTTCTCACCAAGAAACATGCCTGTGATCAACTACGTCGGACAGCTTGTTGCCAACTGCACAGACCATCCAGATTTTTTAGCTACAGTATAGTTTGTCAAGTTAACATATAAAGCTGCTCTGCCTTTCTGCATGGGAAAAAAAGAAGAAAAAAAAAGCACTATGAATGATTCCTGCTGCAATGCCAAGAATTTTACCAAGCAAAAGAAACCTGCTCAAGGGAGTCTGCAAACCTTTTTAACCAGGAATCAAATAGGGTGTTTTTTTTCCTTAATGGAGTGTTATGCTACATTAAAAAAAGTGATGTGACATCATGAAGTGTGTAAGTGTATATAAAAGCCTAATATAACAGTATTTTCAGAACGGGGAGGAAAGGGGGAAGAGAGGAGAAGGGGAACAGAGAAGCAGACGTTTTTGAAGCAGTCTTGGAAATGTTAAATAGAACATATTTGTAGCTATTAATTTGTAACCTTTTTCATGTCATTTCTTCTGGAATATATATATTCCTACAACCAGGTGACAAAGAAAAACAGAAAATAGCCCTAAGGATATCTACATACAGCTTTCACAAGAAAATTTCCTGGGAGCAGGGGCATTAAATTTGCAACCTCCCAAAGTGGTTCACTCCACTTGGGACTGGCAGCTGGATAAGTTGCTTTCAAGGTATTCCCTGTTCCTCACCACCACCTTCCCAGGGGAAGGGCAAGGAAGATGAAGCTCATCAGCTGCCATGGTAGCAGCAAGGCCCTGGAAACCCAGTGCTATATCCCACACTTGCACATGGTAGGTATGTGCCCCAGAAGCCAGAAGTGAACATGTGAACCTGAAGTATTTAGAGACTGCAGAGCTGCAGAAGCTACAGCAGCCAGTGCTCTGCACAGGAAGTAGGCTGCAAACAGTGGTTCCAAGGACACACCACTGCTGCTCAGGCAGAAGGCTGCCAGAATACTTGTGTTTCAGACCACCCACCAGCTGAGGCAGTGGAGGAAAAGCCAATCACCACAGCAGGTTTTCATCTTATGGTAGAGTTAGGCAGCCAGGGCTTACTTTGCACACCGTAGACACAGCATACATCCAGGACTCAATTCTTAGTTACCTGCTCTAAGGAGATGAATCACACCTCGATGCCACCTTTCTCCCCTAGGCAGAGAAGCAGCTTTGACTACTTAAGATGCAAAGAGTTTCTCAAATTGACCCCACCCTGGAAAGCATTCACCTCCCAGCTTCTGAACTCAGGCACACAGAATACACCAGTGAACTAATGGGCAAGCCTGAGTTACCAGGCCAGGGATGACACCACCCACATAAAGGAGTCTGGGTTTGAATTCACCTTGGACAGAAAGTAAAATAAGGAAGTGTACGGCTGTGCAATCTCACTGATTGCCTAGGATGGTGTGCATGACTGCAGGCAATGTTTGCTGTGATCTCCAGCCCTGTAGTCCTCTGCCATCAAGTGAATGAAGTTCCTTGAGCATTGGTTTACCAAAATTTCAGATTGGCTCAATCACACAGCCCAAAGCTCACATTTAGTAAGATCAGCAAATGCGTGCCTCCTCATTCCCCCTTTCCCAAAAGGAGCTGTGTTGAAAGAAAGGAATGGTACTGAAGAGTTGTGATAACAATTTAAAATCTGATCTCATGGATATGATAAGTTGCTTCAATTTCTTGTCATAGCAGTCAGCAGGATTTTTGTTTGGTTTTTTTAATGGACAAGATAAACTTTTCCACAAGGAAAAAAGAAAAACACTCAAAAAACTCAATGTGTATACCACAAAAAACTCTACCAAAATTCCACTCAAAATCCAGAATTTTAATCTTGGAATAACAACCCTTTTTACAAAGAGATTTTATAGGTTAAGTGTATGTATTCACAAAAGGGACAAACTAAGGCATATTCTCCATAGCCGTGTTTGTAAAAGAAAAGCTCTGGAAAGCTATGTGACTCGATCTCACGTAAATCTTGTCAAGGTACAGGCAGTACAAATTTTAACCATTTAAATTTCTTTTGCATGTCAGTTTATATAGTTATCATGAATATGAGCTAAATTAATTTCAAATCACTGCAACAAATACTCTAGTAAGAGCGTGAAGCTCAAACAGTATTTTAAAGTGCTCATTAGAAACCCAGCATTTCAATTAAGAAATGTTAAAGATACTACATTCCTTACATATCAAGTCCAAAGGTACAATATGTACACAATTCACCGTCTTGTCTTTACAAATAGGAAGTAATTTATCTGTGTATCTCAAACATGACTAGTAGCCAAAGGGAAGCTGAAAGACTATTTCAATTTGGCCAGAAAAACAACAAAAAAACTCCCCCAGAACAGTTATCCCACACATACAGCTATCAGAATTCTGTATCCCAAGCACTGCCATTTTGGCCAATCTCCTTGTCTAATTCTCTTTACACCTACTCATGAAGCATCTGCCAGTACTCTGCCAGTAAAAAATTACAGCATCTCTCTTGTAACAGAATTGCTTGGGTCTCTAGAACAGGCAAGGCCTCTGTTAAAGACAAAATACAACTGAAGAAATATGCCCTACAATATACCACAGTTTGCAAAGAGAAAAGAGCTCTGAACTAGACAGACCATCGTATAACAAAAATTTTGACAGTTTTTAGTTTTTGAATGAACTCTAGTGCTTATTAAAAAAATAAGACGAAACTAATTAAGAGGCATTTGTGACACATTTAAAAGCCTGTATCAGCTTTCTTATAAAGCCCTAACCTGTCCCTTTCAATCCTTAGATGCAGTATGTTTGCTAGTCAAGTCTCATCCTGACAGCAACTAATTAAACGTCTCCATCCACCACAAGTTTTCTGTGATTTTGACTTAACAGTTTTGCAGCATGTGGTATTACTCTGTGCACAGGTTAAGCCTGTTTCACAAAGGACTAATACGAGGTACTGTGAAATGTTAGCATTGTGCATCATTTTAATCCCCATAGCGCACATGCTTTTCAATAATCCCCTTCGAAGTACAACATGACAAATTTTCAAAGATACAAACAACCATAAACACAAATCCCAAGTTCATTAAAGCACAATAAAAATATTTATGTTCTTGTCATTTTTTTCATTTCTCAGCTGCCATGAATGGCAACATTTTGTCTTTTCAGACTTTGCAACTGGACTGTGTCCTTTTCAGACATGAGTATACCCACTCACATACAGTAACATGATTACAGTAAAATCAAAACCCACAAAATAAAATAACAGTGAACATTCCATAAGCAGATTCTTAACTTTAGATAAACATTTCTGCTAGGCTAAAGGCAAAAATATGCTGTACAAAATCATGTTAACATCTGCAGTAATAAGCTTTGTTTAGCTTAGCTTAGCTTCAGTGTAGTGTGGCCAGCCTGATCTATGCAATTTCTTAAAAGAACAGGTAGACAGAAGATTGTAAAGTTCTATTTCTTCTCTACTTGTACCCATTAGCAGATTCTTCCCTTGCAAAACATTCATGTGAAAAAAATCTACTGTGGCACTCAGTTGAGTTACAAAACACATGTTTATGGGCAACAAGAGATGTCAAGGTGATAAACGACTCATTGGACTGCTGTCTTCTCCACGTGCAGCAAGCTTGAGCGTTGTGAGCTTACGAGGGGGATGCTGAGGACTCTTACGAAGGTTGTCGTCCATCTGCAGAGAAACAATGAGAGCCGGATCTGGCAACAGCAGAATACAGATTATACAATCAGTCCTATCTGTCATGGCTGCCATTAAAACTGGCTTGGTCTATGTTTACTGTCAGGAGCAGCAACAACTGGTGCTTTGGTTTCTTCCCACTCCCAAATATGTGCTTGTGTTAGAGCTGCTAATCATTCCCTTACATCCCAGGGCACCTGGATGTGCTTCTGCTCAAGTTGTTTGGTCAAGATTACTGAAGGAAGCAACACCAATTCTAAGAGGTCAAATATTGTACAATAACCAAATGCTGTGAGAAGGCAGATCCAGAGTCAAACTCCTAACATCAATAGATGCTTCTGTATATTCAGAACCATGCAAGAATAAATCTTTTGAAATCAGTAATGTTCTGGAGATGCTGAATGAATTTGTATTTGTTACACACTTCAAAAAGTATGTAATAAAGCACTTGTGATAAGACCTTTTCAAAGACAGGTTAAAATTAATCTCTGAATATAAATAATTTACACTTTCTTAGGAAATCACTCTAATGCCCTATGTGTAATGTGGTCTGAAAAAGTTTAGTTGGTACAGAATAAAAGTACCAGGGAGATCTGCAGAGGCTGCCTAGTCTATTCCATTTCTTCAAGGAAGGATCAGATTTTCCTCAATCGTGCCTGAAAAATGTCTATGTAACCTATTGTTTAAAACTTCCACAGCCACACTTCAATGCCAGAAAGAGCATCAGTATCTAATGCTACAGAAGCTGATCATAGTTAATCAACTATTTCACACACTGATCTTTTTCAGGAAGAAATGCCTTCTACCCTTTCAGTTAGAGTGTTCTATCTGCATGGAAATTCTAATTGTTCACAAGTATTTTTCAGGTAAGTTGTATAGCTTTTGATAGGTGCTGAGTGACAGCCTTAGAAACAAAGACCGTAAGAAAAAACAGCTACGTGTAGAACAAGCAGGAGAAGAGGGACTGCCAGTTAGGTACTACAGCATGCAGCTGGAAGCAAGGAAAGCTGGTGATCAGTCTTAATTTGCAGGACCATTTCTGAGTTTTGACCAATACATTTTCCTCCTTCTTTGCTGAATGTATGCTTGCAGAAAGATACTACTCCTCTGCTGGTGTGAACACCTGCAAGATAATGTTCTTTTGGTTGTATTAAAAATACTTTTTTAGTGCAAGGCTTCATTAATTCTTCCTTCCAAATGATGTAATATTCTCCCCGCCTCTCTACACACTCACTAGAAAAAGAGGTAATTAAAAATAAAGTCCACTGTACAGTTGCAATTGCAATGCAAGGATATCTGTGAACAAGTAACCACAACAAAGCAGTAAAATTAAAGATACTGAAGCAAAAGTAACCTTTTCAATCAAGTTGGATTCCTTATTTACAAGCTGTGTGAGTTTCTGCAGATTAGCATCTGCTGTATCCTGTCCAGCTGGAGAATGTCCTGGAGAGTGAAGGCAGAAAGATGAGAAGTGAAAAAGTACTTACAGAAGCTTTTAAATTCTTAAAAAATAAATTCACATTAGAGAGAGAGTTCATGCAGTATTTTTATGCAAAGAAGAATTTAAGGGTAAAAGCCATTCCATGTGAGAAAATAAGGAGTACTAAGCGTAAGCCGTAAGATTTTGCCAATGCTTGACAGAATTTGAAACTGAGTATTAACACTTGCGTTTAATTTTGAATCCTTTCTGCCCAACTTTAGAAGTTTCTTCATTTCCCCACAGAAAGTCTAGCATAAACTACATGAAATCTAATCTGCCTTGATTCACAAAAGGAATCCTGGAGTACTAATCCCAACAGAAGTACAGATGACAAAAAGGAGAAAAGAAACACAACTTACCTGAGACAGTTAACCTGAAGTAGCAAGTTAAAATATCATCACAAAATCGGCACAGATTGGGAAGCTGTTTCAAATGCTCTTGTAACTGTACCCTCGGGAAGCACACTTTATAAATTGGCGCAAGGAAGCCAAACACGAAGGCATCCAAGGTGGTAGGCCTATAAAGAGTGACACAGGAAAACACTAAAGTGACTCGAGAGAGGACTTTTACGTCTTCTACAACCTAGTTTTCTGTGTATGTTAAATACCACTCAGGACAGAATATAGTCATCCCTTCTGTCATTCCACCTTTGCTTATCAATCTAGTAAATGCTCTGTACCAACTATCTACTCCTTTCAGCATCTCTTAACTAGAAACATGCTGGCAAGCTGAAACAGTAATGTCAGCATTACAACACAGTCATGCTATCCCATACATTGATAAGCAAGCCACTGTAAAACACCTTTCTGGCACGCTGGAAACCAGGGGACCAGGATCCTCCCTCATGGAGTGGTCCAACATCAACAGCTAAACCATGCTTTTCAGGACTTGTTGGCTCTGTGTTGTTGGCCCTATTTGCTTCCTGCTCTCCACACATACTACAGGAATAGTGTTCCTAGACCTACGCCCTCCTCCCATGAAGGCAGTAGTAATACCTCAGCCTAAAGCACTTTTTTCTACATACAAAGCCAGGAGGTGACATTCAGTGGCTAGAAAAGTGTTCTCCAGTGCACCTCACATTTTCTTAGCAGCTGTGGGCAGCATTTCCCTCTCTGTGGAACAAAGCAGGATAAGAGAGACACCACATTGACTCACTCTGACGATCTCATTTGTGCCATGTTTGCTCATTGAGATTTATCTGAAAAGCAGAGTGTGAGACATAAAACTACCGGGAAGCACTTTTAACATTCTGTCAGGTAAAAAAAGAAAAAAGAAAGTTCAAGTCTTCACAGAGTGGTGTGGTACCTTTTTTATTAGTCATTTACNAAAAAAAAAAAAAAATCACACTCACGTATCTCCAAAGAAAAACTGAGATGTTCCCAATCTCTTCGACAGGAGATTGAGGCACTCCTTGGCATCCCTGTATATCTGATGAGACACAAGACTGTCTAAGAGCCTGAGATGTAGCCAGGCTGGTATGCACAGCACCATTCATCATCTGACAGTGTGCTAGACTGTTTCAGTTCTTGTCTTTGACAGAACCAACTTATGGATTCCTTACTGTGCAACACATACCTGTGCTTCCACTTCAGTGAGACTGTAGAGTGGAGGGCCTCCCTTGGTCAGCAAGATCCTGTTCAGCGCTTCCCTGGACATCTTTCCAGGCAGATACAAACTTAGTGGGAAGGCAATCCTTGAGGCAAACCATGGCTTTGTCACACTGCAGTAATTTTCAGCTTCAATCCAGAAAGTGTGCAGCTGTATCAACATGAGAAAAAATGTAACTGAAATTTGAATGACATGACATGACATCTCATGACACTTGATATGCAAGACCTCTCAAAAAAGCAGAACCAGGAATTGTTGTAATTTAAGGCTATCAGGCTCTGCAGAGGAATACACTAATCCTCTGAGTATAGGAGTACATGAGTAAGGCAACAGTTACCCTCTAAATAAAGAAAAACACCAGAGATATTACAGAGATCTTTATAAATAGATCTATATAAATTTATGCATCTGCATAAATTACGTATGTACTATGTATATACAGATACATACAGACACACACACTGTATATTGAAAATATATTACAAAAAAAGTTGCAGACATAGAGCAACAGGTTTGAACTTTCTGGCATTTTGTTTTGAAATTTTATATAAATCTTAAAATACAAGATATTACAAAATTATTAATTTGAAATCAAGGTCAGCTGAAAAGGCTAGCTCATTATACCATCTGGTCAGAGTATTTTTCCCTGTACAAACTGAAGCCAAAGTCATTCAAGAGACTCACTATCTGTGAGTCTTATAGCTCTAATGTAATTACACTGAAATAGTGAGGGCAAATGGCCATGTGTTATTTAGAACTGAAAAATTAAGCTAGTGATGGGAATTTGAATTTATTAAAAGTTTTAACTCAACAGTTCAAAAAGCTTTCAGTTGTGTGTCTCACACCAGACACATCTTAATCAAAAGTTTTTCAGCAAATCAAATGAAACAAAAAATGGCCATAATAAGGTGTTTTCACAGAATCACGGAATCCCTAAGGTTGGAAGAGACCTCCAAGATCATCAAGTCCAACCGAACCCTAACACCTCAACTAAACCATGGCACCGAGTGCCACATCCAGTCTTTTCTTAAACATATCCAGAGATGGTGAATCCACCATCTCCCCAAGTAGACCATTCCAGTACTTAATCGCCCTTTATGTAAAAAACTTTTTCCTAATATTCAACCTGTATTTCCCTTGGTGCAGCTTAAGACTGTGTCCTCTCATTCTGCCAGTTGCTGCCTGGAGAAAGAGACCAACCCCCACCTGACTACAACCACCTTTCAGGGAGTTGCAGAGAGTGATAAGGTCACCTCTGAGTCTCCTTTTCTCCAGGCTGAACAACCCCAGCTCCCTCAGTCGTTCCTCACAGGGCTTGTGTTCCCAGCCCCTCACCAGCCTCGTTGTCTCCTCTGGATGTGCTCGAGCGTCTCAACGTCCTTCCCAAATTGAGGGGCCAGAACTGGACACAGCACTCAAGGTGTGGCCTCACCAGTGCCGAGTACAGGGAAGAATGACCTCCCTGCTCCTGCTGGCCACACTATTCCTGATACAGGCCAGGATGCCCTTGGCCTTCTTGGCCACCAGGGCACACTGCTGGCTCATGTTCAGTCGATTATTGACCAGTACCCCCAGGTCCCTTTGTGCCTGGGCACTGT
>VZSE01006131.1:222701-282818 GCA_013398275.1 Promerops cafer | reverse complement strand
GGAACTAAATGATCTTTAAGGTGACTTCTGACCCAAACCATTGTATGAATCTATGAAAGTGATCATGTCACAAAAAGGAGATACATGCAAATCAAAGACTTTAATTGACAAAAAGGCAAAATGAACCTCTTTCAACTCTTTCTTTATTCATGAGTACAAATCTTTGCTTGTTTCTGTATTTGGTGGAGGTAAAGTTGTCCTTAATTGGATTGCAAAATATTTCCTAGAGGTGTAGTTCAGGTTTAACATGTGAAGGAAATTGTTTTGAATTCACTGGAAGTCCACCAGCTCTTTTTAATAAAACCATAATAAATGTTGAACTGCTACAGCAAAAGTTATGTTTCTCAGAGAGAGGAAATTAAATTGTCTTTGTATTTGCATTTCTTTAGAGCTCAGTCACAGTGATTTATTGATGGAAAAATCAGAAAGAGACAGTCTTCAAAATGGCCATCATCTGAAGAAGCCGGACTGGGAACATCTGTATCTTCCCATTTGAAAACCTCACCTGTTGCTTGCTCCTACAGAGTACCTGGAAACACTGGTAAAAAACAAATAAAGTAGTGCCATTGTATTTTAGCAACTCTTTTTTCTGTATAGCATTAGAATGATGTGAGAGGTTGATGACATATTAGGTTATTCCAGTGAGAATAATTAATTTGGGGGCAAAAACCAGTGAGGACCCTGTCAGACACTGAACAATGTTTTTGGTTTTCATGTACTGATTCATCAGTGTTTATAGGCCTCCAACATGTAAATCACCCTGAGGTAATCTGGAAGGGAAGGATATGAATAAGCCAATTAAATTGGCAAAGAGCCTAAGGAACACCCTGTTTAGGGATAAAATCACGCCTATCCTAGTGCCANCTGAATTGCCCTTTATTTTTCCAAGTCCCCCCTCTTTTTTTTTTTTTTTTCAAAGGGAGGTATAATTTTCCATCAGGAAGCTTCTCCACCCAACTCAGCAGTTACTAGCATACATTAAGGTGCTCTATATCTAAATAATAACAAAAGCAACTACTCTTTTTTTGCCATCTGCTGGGTCTGTGCCTTCAGAGGTGTGATGTAAAGGGAGAAAGAGGCAGAGGTGAAGAGAAGTTTTCATTGAAAGTTGTACAGAGGGAAAAGTATTTCCATTCTCAGTTTACTTCCTTACAGTATAAATGTATTCTCTATGAGTTTTCAAGAGGCTTACTGCTTGCTGGAAGACTGGCTATGTTTTGCTGTCATTCCACTCAGGTCTTTGAACTCATACTCAATTCCAATCAGGAAAATAGATGTCTCTTCTAGAGAGACATATCATGTATATTCATGTATATTCAGGAAAGGCCCAGGCAAAACTCAGATCTGACACCAGACACTTTATGTGGGAGTGGATCATTATGACCTCTCCAAGTGCCAGAGAAGCTGTAATTGGCATTTGTACATTATTAAGCACCAGAGAATTTAACTGTAAACAGGAATCCATAGGAAATCAGGAGTCACCAGTTACATTGCTCACAGAGATACTCATTTAAGAGCAGCTTTTGGACATTTTTCAGATGCCATTAAGAGTAGGGGAGAGGTAACCTCCCCTTTTTTTCTTCCATCATCTTTGTAATTCTAGAATCCTGTTCATGGTTGAAGGGAAGTAACTTCCTGAAAACAAAAACAGCTAGAAAGCAAGAGAGACATGAGATCTCTAGAGACACACTATCAGTCCTCTGAATGCCTTGGAGTTGACAGCATCAGGAGATCCTAGATATAAATGCCCAGATGGACAAAAGACCCAGATAAACATAGCTGTTAAGATGATTTCAGTGCCTCTCACCTTACCCCAGCCTGATAGCTCAGCATCTTGCTCATACCAGTGAGACATAGGGAGACAAAGAGACGCCTTCCAGGAACAATCTGTACCAGCCCAAAGTAGGTATAAAAGGGATGTGATGAACTCTCTTTGTCTGTCTGTCTGCATTGTGTTCTGAGGAGGACTAGATGACCATCTGAAATTTTTAGACAGCATGTGATCAGTGACGTGAATCCCAAGTTTACTGTTCAGCTCTTGCACAGTCTGACCATACGTTGCTGGCAGCAGATCAAACTCCTGTTACTAGATGAGGATGAGAAATCTTGCACCAGAGGTATAGTTCAAGGATCCTTTTTGTTTTGAACTGGACCTAGAGATTCAGTCATCCTCTTGGAGGTGTCTCTGGCTCTTATTCACTTTCAAGCATTCAGGAACTGCTTACAGTAGTCGAAAGAAACAGAAATAGCTGCTTTCACTTCTCTTATTGGTGTATGTGCCCTGAAGAAACAGGAACCAATGTAAGGTTAAGCTGGGTTTAAAGGAACAAGATAATGTTTGGTAGAGGAAGGGAAAAATGCATAAGCTGGCCATGTCTCTGACTTCAGTGTACATAAACTGTTGCCATGTCCCCAGGAAAACAAGGGATTTGGGAAATAGTCTAAATCTGTGCTGCATGAAACAGAGCACATGACACAAGCCTCACTCCCTTTGTCTCAATAGACAGCGCTCCAGAATTGGTGTGACCTTACTTCTGCCCTTGTTAGTCTGAAATATGTAGCACAGCTGTAGGACGTAGTTCATCATTTATCAAGGGAAAATACAGTTCTGGAGGGGAACGTGGAGGTGAAAAGTGTTCTGCACACCACGTTCGCTTTCATGTTGTAACTTGCTGCTTGGAAAAAAACAGAACGCTTTGTCTTGTAACACTGGTGAACAACTCCTTATCATAACCTTGTAAGAGGTTTTCAAGTACATTCATGAATAGGAAGACGATTAAGATGACACATCAAGGTTTTCTGAATACTTTTTTCTATTCATACACATCCTCATATTTTTCGTAGTTTTCTTTCCAGAACAAGGTGTTTCTAATCTCTGGTGTGATTGGTAGATCACATCCTCTCACTCTTGGTGGCCCAGCTTGCTGTGAAACTCAAGCTGAGCAGTAGGAAAGTGAGTTTACATGAGGGGCTGTCAGACCTAAAGCAGCTAATTTAGCTGGAAGGCCCTGCAATGACCTTTGCAAAGGAGACCACTATTGCTCTGCGCATTTACTGTGACAAAACCCAAGGATAAAACCCCATTTAGCCTGACTAAAATGTTTAGAGGGAAAGAACTTAAATGGGGGATTTAAAGGATCTAATTTGTAGAGTAGAAAGAGGAAGACATCTATGTAGCTGGGGAACAATTGAAAGTCTTACTCTGAACACATCCATAAATCATCTTGCCAGGTAAGGTATTTTCTCTTCCTTCACGTATTTCCCAGGCTGGTATTCTGCTTTGGCCACAGCTGCTTCTCTTCAACAGTCCATTAGAGCCCTGAGACTGGGTTTTCAGCCAGCTGTGTAGGAAGGCTGTAATACTTCTCTCAGTTTGCAGCTGAAGAGTAAAGTGTGTAGCCTGATGTGCTTTTTTTTTGAGGAGAGGACTCATATTAATTACCCTACATCTAAGGAAATCTAATTTCAGAGCACAAGGACACAGAGGAAAAAAGGAAGCCTGATTTTTCCAGGGTTCAAATGATCATATTAGTGCAGAGATTTGTGTCACAGGGAGTGCCTCTGGGCCTTCTTGCCACCGGGGTTGTTAACAAAGGGCAGGAAATCAACTGAGACCAATGACTTCAGTAACAGATGCCAGGGGAGTAGAGATGGTATCTTTGGCATGAGGCTGAGGGGGCTGCAATTGGTGGTGCAATGGCTGAAAGGTTTACCCTGTGTCTCATTGCTTCTAGGGGTGTAAATGAGTGCTGACCATACAGACCAACAGCACAAGTTTCACCACACCTGCGAAGTTAAAAAACTGTAGCGGTTCCCTCTTCTCTAAAGTGTTTTACAAAGCCATGGTTGGGGTATGAATGGTATGGACATGTCCAGTTCAGTGAGGTAGAGTTAGTAGAGGAGGTAGGTTGAATTTATATTGTAGTCTTATTTTCTTGATTTGACAGAGCAAAGAGAGAAATCCCAGAAGTCATGTATTTTGAGATTTACTCCAAGTCAGTTACAGAGGGCGGATGAAAAAAGTAGATAAGCTTTTTGATCGCCACTCTGACGTCATACACTCATGATGTATGGCTCCTCCTGTCTACTTTTCCTACTCAGCCCCCTGTTCCTACCCCTGTAATTCTGTAGCCCCAAGGACCCAGTTAACACCTGCTTCTTGCTGTCTGGTGCCCTCTGGTGCTGCAAATACCTGTCCAGGCTACATCCCATGGCACCCTTGTGCAGCTGTGGGAGCCAGCCTGTACCCCAACGGGGACCCATGCTTTTCCCTGCTGCAGTCTGGAAGTGGCAAGGGCACTCTATTATGCCTTGGAGCAAGTGGGATAGGCCCAGGAAGTAGGAAAAAGCTGCTCTAGCTCTGTGTCTGTCCTTGAAGGAGGAGAGTGGGAAGTGTATGGGATCCCCCTGTACGCTTGGATTGGTCCCCCTCCAAGCATATCTCCTTTGCTTTACTCTCTTTCCCTTGCTTTAGCCTCTAACTTCTATCATCCATACCCTTTTATTGCTGTTACCTTCACATAGCTGCCTTGTCTCACTGGGCTTGCCTGGTCTCACTGCTTTATCTTCCTCCTCCAAGGTACAGCTTCTCTTTCCCCTGGCTATTCCTACCACACACTGATCCCACTCCAGACACCTTATACTGCAGTGCCCATGGCTCAGTAATGACTGGAGCTTACACGTGCTCAGTTTTATTGTTCAGAAAACAGGATTACAGTATCTTTGCTGTCATTCTTCTTCCCTTTAATTAATCAATGCTAATTTATTGCTTGATTGGTAGATTGATGGTGGCTCTCTGGTTTAACAGTCTCCCAAGCCCAAGCAACAGCCACATGCCTATCCTTCCCACATATTTACCTGGAGCATCCACAATGTATGAACCTCCAGAAATTACTTAGAGCCTTTTCTAAATTAGTTCGTACAAATTGGTGGGGCTCATTTTGCTGTACTTAAAAGAAAACCGATGACAGAAACAGATAGCAACAACTGGCTGACTCACAGGTCGTTCTCTTGATTTGGTCCAAGTAGTTTTTACCTTTTCAGGGAATGAGTGGATCACTCAACGACTGCAACTGCACACTGATGGTAGGTTCTTGCCTGCAAGCCTGCTTCCCCACGCCTGATACTTGTGCCCTGTTCAGTTTAGTTCTCCCTTTCTTGAGATGGTCAAATGCTGTTCCTGATGATGTTGTCACAGTGTGGCACAGTCAGTCAGTAGCTGTATGGAAAGACCAAGCGTTGCCAGGTTTGCAATCTGATTAGCTAAAACGTCATTAGCATGGGCTTTCCTGGCAGATTCATGACCCGGGGATCATCTGCCTGACAAATTTCAGTTCTCTGCCACAAGGAGCAATTATAGGAAGAAATCCACAACATTTTTTTTCTGTTGTTTTTGTTTGTTTCTGTCTTTCTTTGTTTCTTTGTTTTTGACAAATCTCTCTTGGAAACAGCTAAACTGATTAAACAGAAAATAAAATATCTGCCCCAAGCTCAACCGAACCCAACTAGCCAACAATGAGCTGTTGGCAGGACTAAGCTTGAAACTTGTGAGCTGGAGCTGATAAAGGGTTGGCAGAGATGTAAGGAAACAGAAAATGGGACCTTATAAAGAGAAGTTGGGCAACCTTCAAAAAAGTGGTGCTACCAGTCCTGTCAATGAATACATAGATATGGCCCTTGCAGATTGCAGGTCTTTGATGCAATGCTCACTGGTGAGTCATTTGGAAGATCACTAATTGAAGGATAGAAACTGGCCTGCTGCAGCCTGCAGCCATTATGAGCTGTGCATTTTTTAAGAGATGTTTGTTGCAATACCCTCTATTTTCTGCAGATGGGGTGTGGCTCTCCCATTCCTGGCAAAGTGGCTGGTACTGCTTTTAGTTGGGATAATATGGGTGCTGTTGCATGACAAGCTGGAGTTCCCCTAGGGGGGAAGTCACCTTCTTCCTCTCCAGTACAGCATCAGGGGTGTGACAATTCCCTAAAGCACAATGGAACCGCACAGAAATCTGGCAGCTTTACCCAGTTTGTAGTTATATGGATCTGCCTCATAAAAACATCTGAATCACATTTCTCACTAACTACCTACCTGCATAAACACAACCCCATCCTGTTCTTAGGACCTGAACCTTATATTCTCAGACTATGCCTCCATTTCCTTTTTTCATCAGAGGTCTTGTGACTCTTACTCCTTACATAATTATTTGGGCTTTAGTGAAAACAGCTGTGTTTCAGCCTGCAATCAAAAGTGACACTGTCACTCTTTGTTCATGTTAAATACAGGCACACAAAGTTTCTTTGGCTCTGATGCATTAGAGAACTCATTCTTCATGCAGGATGGGAGGGACACCACACTGAACCTTGCAGAGGTCACAGAGCATAGAGCACAGAGGTTCACAGAGCATGGATAAACAGCCATCCTGCAGCTGTTTCCATGGTGGATAAGACAACCCCTACACCTCCTTGACTTCTTTTCACATTTCCACCACTCTGCTTTTCCAGACCACTCACTTTGCCAGTTGAAGACTGCCCGGTGAACTCTGCTGGAAGCCTGGGATCATGGAGAACAAGACAGACTATAGCACTGTGCTGCAACTATGGGAGGCATGGAATTAGTTTTGTGGAGGCTGCAGGGAAGGAGCAGTCTGGTGCGTATTCACACAGACACTGCCTCCAGTCTGGTAGGAAGGAGCCGAAATGCACTTTCCATGGGAAACATGGGAGGTTGCTGTGCAAGGCCAAGCTGATTAAATCTGGTATCCTGCTTCAGACAACAATGAGCACTGGCTGCCAGAGGAGATGCAAGAAATGCTGTAGTAAAACAAAGATTTTTCCATGCAGCATGGACATTTCTTGTCATCCTACAATATCTAGGTCACTAGTTAATCACATCAACACCTAGTCACCAGCATGAGTTGGGAAGGGTGAAGGCTTTACACTGAACTGTTGCAGTCAATGCCCTACATGATTCCTCTTACTTAGCTGAAACAATAATGAACAAAGAATGATACCCTCCTCATCCTGTTCCTTCTGAAACATATGACGAACCCTGTATTATTATCATCAAAAGCATAGGTTCAAACCTGTCATTATCTCACACAGAGCACAGTAAATATCGTGACTAAGAGTTAACAGTGTGTCAACAATGATCATCTGTAAGTCTTATTGGCATGCTTGATGTGAACTGAACCAGGTTGTCAGCTGCCTTCTTCAATGAGAATGCAGCAACTGTTCTGAATAACTGTCTTCCATCACTGCATACTACCGGTAAAAAATGAAGGTGAACAGTATTTTACACACACAGATATGTAACTGATTATATTACAAAGAACTGCAAGAACATGTAGTTTATTTTACACTTTTAGGAATTTGAATGAAGAGCTCTCATTACCCAGAATCAGCATGCATCTAGCTTGGTGAATACAATAAAAAATGTGTTCTTCTAATCACTAATCCACAAGCATTTCAGAAAGAGAGATAGAGTTCAGCAGCACAAGAAACATGTCTTATTCCTAGAAATCTCCATGCTCAACAGCTGTCCTGTATCTTTCAGTGATTCAGTGGCATGGCAGTTATAACTGAGCACAAACATACCTCTGTTAGTAAACAGGAAGAAGCTGGGCAGCAGCACCAAGATGACTTTGGGCTCTATGAGTACCAAGGTGGGTGGTCACCCCTGGTCAGGGCTGTGAGATTGCTGATATGGGTAAGGTGGTCAGGGTTGCAGAGGGAAAATCTGAATTACCTGTCACTGGTTGTGATAAGAAAGGAGGATGCACAACGAGGATGGTAAGCTTGAGGGGCACCTAACAAGGCAAAAAGGAGAGAAAACAATGCTTCATTTCTGTTTTTTTGACTAGCAGTTTGCTTACCTTCTCCTTTAGATTGACTACTTTGTGTAAGAGAAAGCACTGACTGCAGCAGTGAAACATAGTGTGTTTACACTACATTCGTGTACTATTACAGACATTGTGTGACATGACTGGTGAGAGGATGGACTATCAACAGGTAGCCAGCAGCCTGGGGAGGGTTTCTTAAGATTTGTGTGCTCCCATGTTCATGTCCTCAAATCCAACCCAGTCTGCTTTGGGAAAAAAAACCCAAAAACCTATGACTGTGCTCCATTTATGAAAAAAATAGTTAAATCAGGACAAAAATATAAGATCCATGTAGTTCCTGAAGATGGGAATTACTCACAGGATGTTGCTAGGGCATCAGATAAAAATTTTAGCAAATGGGTCTAAAATTTTTATCACAAGTCTGTGTTTAGGAACCATTGGAACTGCTTATATTTTCAAAAGTGTGGAATCATGGACAACTTCAGCTGCTCTCCATGCTTTTATTTTGTGAATGCAATAGAGCTCAGTTCCTCAGGGTTTGTGCAAGTTTTTCTACTTGCCTAAATTGGTCATGATGGACTCATAGACTATCCTGAATGGGAAAGGGACCCACAAGGACCAACAAATGGAATATCCTGATTAGAGAGTGACCTACAAGGATCATTGAAATCCAGTTCCTGGCCCTGCACAGGATCACCCCAAAATCACACCATGTGCCTGAGAGTGTTGTCAAAATGCTTCCTGAACTCCATCATACCTGGTGCTGTGATCACTTCCTCAGGGAGCCTTTTTCAGTGCCCAGCTGCCCTCTGGGTGAAAAACCTTTCCCTAATATGCAACCTAAACCTCCCCTGACACAACTTCCACAGGCAATTCCCTCGGGTCCTGTCACTGGTCACCACAGAGAAGAATATCCATAAGAGACCATAAGATGAATCAGCTACTTTTCCTGTCCTTTATTTGAAGTCCTTTAAAATGATCAAATCTCTGCATATGAATAAACTATCAAAATGTAAAAAAATGAAAATTTTCTGTTAAATGCCTTTTCACTCTCTATTCCCACCTCCTGGTTTGAGGTTGGAGGTTCCTTCCTATCAGTCAGATCTCTGCACCAATCAGTGTGTGGACACATACTTCCTGCCTCCCAATGGCTCCTTGGCGAAAGAAAAATCTGTCCAAATAATCCTAAACAGAGATTATGTCTGCATTGATTAAACTTCTTAAGGTAGTGATGTGTCCAGCTGGGCTTATGACTGCAAATGATTCGTTTCAAGCATAGTCTCAAGGGTAAAAAAGGCTTCACCTACCAAATTTGGTTAGTTTTCCTGGCTGAAATGTTTGTTGATGACATGAATGTGTGAATAGGTCTTGTTGATGAGCTATCGCCTCAAACATCTCAGTTATATTTGTCTTATTGCCAACTTCTGTTGACAAGCTTTTGGAGGGAGGAGAGGACTATCAACAGGAGAGGACATCATGAATGCAGAAGAGCATCTCCATTAGTTAGGTCATTTTCTTTTTCCCAGCACATGGATCTAAAATGGCCCTGTTGCCTTGTTGCTGTTGCTTAATTGCATGGATTGGAATTCAGTTAGCATTAATTTTCTGGCCCTAAATATTTGAAGTCTAGAGCTATTCCAGAGAATAATTCTGTTTCAGAACAGAAATATGAAATTGCTGTCATGAATGTGTCTTGATCATTTCTATTTCAGCCATTCAGAGATCTATGTCTGAGCTGTTCTTGGTAGTAAATGGTTTCTGGCAATCGGTGCATGGAGATTTTTGAATTAAGATCATTTGTAGCAGAGAAATATTAGGAAAGTTTTGAGCCCATCAGGGACCTGATAGCAAGACAGTATTGTCCTGATTCTTTCATTTTGTAATGTGGGGAGATCCAGCTGTTTGACAACCCAAGTCACAGCGAAGACTTGGGCAACATAACTGATTGCCCAGTGTGTTCATGGTGATCAGTACTCTGGGCCAGACAGCCCAGGATTTGGCATTCTCCCTGTCCGTGCTTTCTAGGGATGTGGCTTCAGGGAGCTCCTTCCCTACTGCTGAAAGAATCACCTTTATGTTCACTAAGTTCAAAAGAGGACCTTGGCTTCTAGACAGATGTTCTGACATGTGGGGGTTGTCTGGGTGTATGTGGCATGACGACTGAGCAGAGGCTGTCACTTATGGGGCTGTGTTTGGAAAAGACTCGTAGGAGTGCTACCAACAGGCAGCTCTTGGGGCCAGCCATGTCTGTATGGTGCTCTTGGGCATACATCCACTCTCTCTTGAGCATCTGAGTGCCTGGAAAGTCAGATGGATGCTGTGCCCCCCACATCACTTCCTAAACATTGCCCTGTCTCTAATCCACAGCTGCTGTGGATTTTCAGCATAATGTCGCTTTGTCTGAATAAGCAGCAACAGTATCTAAAGAAGCAATAGATTTTGAGACAACTGGAGCAATCATCCTTTGATCCCTGGCAAAGCCCAGGGGCTTGATTATTATCCAGTGGAAGGAACTGAGATAAATGAGTTTTCAGGAGCAGGCAACTCAAAAGAGGTCAGGCTGGAGGAGGATTAGAGTGAAGGGTGAGAGGGTGCGCCCAGCTCCCAGGATAATGAGGTCAGTCATGAGCAAGCCACAGGGTCCTCTCAGAGCCCAGTGCTTTTACAGGGCTCACATGCATTTTCTAGGAGCAGGCAGGAATGCTTCTTTCCATAGACCTCTGTCACCTCCTTGGAAGCTGATCAAACGCATTTTAATAAAAACCACCATTTGACTCCTGATGTTTTTGTACTGATTAAGAACATTGACTTGGCTGACTGAACAAGGGAACCCATTGTAGCTCATTCACTTTATGTCGGAAAAGCTTTGATCAGACTGAGCTGGAGTTTAAGGTACTCTATAAAATGAATTTTGGTGATAAGCTTATAAACTGAATTTGAACCTTGCACAGGCTCCAGAGACAGGGAATAAACAGCTCAATTTATATTCTCTAAAGATACACACCAAGATGTCCCTTTAACCTTTAGTTATATTGCATTGGGGGTCAAACTGTTTCTTAAACTGTTTGAAATTATTTGTCCAGATTAGCTGTCCATGCTGAAGATGGAGAGCTTTGGGGGTGGTTCCCAAGAGCCCTGAAGCCAACTATAATGAATGAGTTTGGTGCTTTACTCGGAGAAAAAAAAAGCTGAATGAGTTATGGAGCTGCTAAATAGCCCCAGTTCATTCACACAGAGTTGAGGATGATGTGCTTATCTTAATCCCAACATAGTATTGTTAGAATAGCTTATTTCAAGGGCATTCCTGTCTGACATCTTCCCTCCCTCATTACTTATCAGCCTCTTTAGTTATATACAGAGGTTTAGAAGACACTGGTATCTGTCAGAAACCCTGGCGAGCATGTAGGATTTATCTCCCGTTTCTGCTGAGGCTGGTGACCAAACTGGCAGTGGATCCAGTGGAAGCAAGCTCAGGTGATCATCTTGTGAAAATCTCTGGTCCAATACATCTGGGGAGGCTGTAAACGCACAGGAGACAGTCTAAGGAGTCTGCTAACTGGTCAAGTAATTATTTACCACCAGTGGTGCATTCAGCACCAATCCCAGCACAGCCATTATGGAGAGTCCAAGGCTGCTGCAAACCCCAGGAACAAAGGAATTGCACATTGCAGCAGCAACATGGCCTTTGCCCAGAAGAGATTTTCTTTAGGAGGTGAGATTGTGATTTGTCTGAAGAGATGTCTAAATACTTTATCAGAGGATTTACCCCACTGATACAGAAGTCTCACAACAAGAAGATAAGACACTTCTGTTTTCATTTTTTCAGGGTGGAAGGCTCTATAATGTTCTTCTGCATATCTGCGGGCAAGTCACTCCCACTGTCACACTACTCCTGAAGTCTCTCCACATCTACTCCAAGAGATACTTGCTGGGACACAGCAGCACCCTGAGGTTCTGCAGTCATTCCTCTTTCCCATCTTCAAAACAAATGCACTCCATTTATCATAATAAAAGGAATATATTTTTTTTTTAATCTAGATGACATTTTGTGCCCTGCATATGTGCATATGCCTCTTCATCCCTCTGGATGACTTTTACCCTAATACCCAACTCCAAAAAAGTATGGAGGCCTCAGTGGTATCAAAGTTACATTAAATTTCCATGAAGTTGGGAGAATTAATAATTAAAATGTCACTTCTCCTGAGAGAGTAGTCTTACCAGATGTCAGAGAGGAAAAGGATAGAGGGACAGAGAAAAAGACATAAGAAACAAGGCTTCATTTTCTCATTCTGTTGCACACAATCATTTTATTTTGGGTTTTCTGTTTGATTTCTCATGACCCGTCATTCTCTAAACCTTATTTGTGATTTGAAGTGTAAATAAGTATATCAGCAATCAAGTATTCCTCCCATGAGCCCCTCAGTTGCTCTCTGCATGGTATCTGGAAAGGCCTAATGCTCGGCTGGTGTTGACTCTCCACCCATGACAGGGGTAGAATTTAAGTAGCAGGGACATGCAAAGGGAGCAAGTATGTTAGGAGCTGGAGGAGGCCCATTCATTGACCGGTTTCACCATATACTAAGGGAGCACAATAATACATGTCTGAATTGGAGACAAAGTGTAAAAACTAGTTTGTGAACTGGAGCGCCATTCCTTGGAGTAAAGATCTTTTGCCTGCCCTGCGTTTGCCCATATAGAAACAACTATGGAAAAATGCAACACAAACCATCAGCTTCTGCAAGCCTTCTGAGGGCATTGTTAACTTCTTCACATGCTCCCATTCAGGAGTCACAGACTTCTGAACACTTAGTTTTGAACTGACTAGCTTTACCGTCAGCCTGCTCTATTAATCACACATTATTTTATTCATCTGCCCTAAAATAACAAGGTTTAATTGGCAATCTGGTTCTGATTTACTAATATCTCCTTGTGCATGGAAGGAGACCTCAAATTCTGTGTACTCATTCTCAATCAATGTCAGCTTGGTATTAACTCAGTGTTATTACATTATTGATTTTATTCATCCCAGGAGCTACATCAATTTATCATGGAATTTACACTTCTTTAACAACCAACACAAATCAAGACCATTTGTTAGGCTTGCAGTGTAGAGCAGAAGGTTTTTGGAATCTGATCCTCATTTTCCTTTACATTAGTTTAGATTTCTAGTTAATCTGAATTCCTATCTTGCCCCTTTGAACTCTCAAGCAACTGTAAATATTTTTGATAAATTTCCATGCTAAAAGCTGTTTTGCAACACAGTCCTCAAAAAAAAAAAAAAAAAAAGGAAAGCTAACTGCAAAATACCCAGTGCTCTATGATGTATTGATGTAACTGGTTCAGGAAAATAAACAGTCAGCTGCTTTAGGTTACACAGTGGCCAATGTAAACAATAAAATCTGTTTGTAACCTCAATCATGCATTTGGTTCTGCTACACACTATAACCATTTGGAGTTTTAACTCATATGTTGAAGGTGTGTAGTGAATTTAAAGTGTTCTTTCCCATTGCATTTTACTGTCTAATTTATTTGGAACAGATGAAAAGAGTCTGGGAAAATTAATTGCCTGCTTCTGCATTTGTTCAGTCTTCTTCTCTGGCTGGACTCTGTGATGGCTGGAGAGATACTGAAAGGATGACGTCAGAAGAATGGGAAGTGAAAGCTGAAGGAAATTTTAGTCAGATGCTTTGAACTGTTGATTTAAAAAAATAAAGTTAGTGACTACATAGCTGGAATGCTGATTTTGTATTTGGGAGAAAGGATGTGGGACACCAGAGAAGTCACAGCACTGATTGGTGTTAGCAGAAGTACTTTTTAGAGGGCTAAGGCACCTCTGCTCTCTTTCTTCACACCACAGGAAAACCCACTACTGGCTGGAGTGTGAGGGACAATTGCAAACTTTGTGAGGCCATATAAGAATTTTATCACTCTGCTGTATATTCATCCTGTTCTTGCATCTGTTATTTGAGTATAGTAACAGTAAAATTTTCAGGACATTCTGTTGCTTAGTAGTAAGAGGGCAAAGATGAGACTTTAATTAAATTTAAAGAACCCGTTCAGCTGCATTTACCTTAAAGCACACGAGTAATCTAGAAAAGGGAGGATTGCAAAATCTGTGTGTTCATGGCAATGGCAACCTTCAGTATTACCTAACACTGTTGGGGTTACATCATCAGAGCAAACTTTCATTGGTTCATCATGGTTTGCTTATGTCACACTATTTTGAGCTCAGCAGGGAAGTGATGCTTTCATGGAAATTTGTCCCTTCCTGAGACAGGAAGTTTCCCTGTCAGAAACTCCATTCTATATTACTATAGCTTGCCACAAAGTGCCTAGGGGAGAGCGGGCCACTCCACACAAAAATATCAGATAAAAAATTTAGGAGCTAGAGGATTTGTGCAGACTTTCTCTTTGAAGTCACCAAAGCAGGACTTTCTTGGCCTTGTTGCTCAGAAGAATTTCAGGAACATATATTACTAGTAGTTTGCACATCAATATCCTGGTTTGGGTCTCAGCATTTCACATGGTGGAGGAAGGTGAATACCTGGGTGCCTGAGTGCTTGGGAGGTTTGAAATAGAGGCATGCAAGAGACAGGGAAGAGAAGACCAAGAACTTCTTTTGGATTGCCTGGCTAGACAAAGCAGGATCTTATGTTTTTTCTGTCCCGATAGCACAGCCAGCCTGCACCTGTGCCAGAAACCTTTATTGTTGGCTGTTTGCCTAGTGGTAGCTGAGATGCTCAAAGGGTTGTAGTGAGATGTTACACCTCTTCTCAGGCTGAGCAGTGGAGCAGAACTCTCCTCCAGCTAAGGCCTGGGGTTACCAGAACACCACAGAAGGCACAAACCAGAGCAGCTCTGTGGTACTGGGGGCAGCAGGAGGAAGCAGAGCAACTGTGAAAGGCATGATATGCTCCTGCCACATAATGTACTCTGCCAGTCAGGGGCTGAGTGAGAAGCTGCTGTGCAGCTGTAACAAAAGACTCAGCACTCTTCCATAGAGACTGGCCAGTGCATGGGATTTGACAAGAGTTGAGATGGTTACCCCAGCTGCAGCTTCAAGGGGTGTAGAGGGGTTGCAGTTTACCCCGGTTTCTTTGTCACTATCCAGGTGCACAGATAAGCAGGCTCTGGCCTTTGCCAGCTTCTCAGATCAAGCCACAGGAAGCCCTAAGCTCTTTTACAAGCCCATGCTGCAATTCTGCAGGTGCTGGGCAAGAGCAGGCACACGACTGCTATCAGATTAGCCACTGTCTTTTCATGGCTCCTGGGAGGATGTGATGCAGCACAGAGGCAGAACAGCACAAGCAATCAGCACCTCATCCAGCACCCAGCATGCTTGTATAAGGTTAACCCATCTGTACAATGTTAACCCACCAACTATTTTAAACAAGTGTGAGTAGCCAGAGGTGGTTTGTCAAAGCTTTGCAATCTGTGGCATTTGGTTTGGCACTAGGCACCCTACTGCTGGTTTCAGCATGTTGCTGCATCACAGGTCTGGCCTGTGGCTTAGCCAGGGTGTTTGGATGGGCTAGTAGTAGTGCTTGGCTGTGGTGTGGAGGTTTTGGCATGTTCACCTTTGCTGCCAGTGCTGCAGCAGCATGTAGGCTCCAACTGCTTCAGCTACAAATCACTGAGCCCCCTGGGCCAAGCCCCTGGGCTCTGCAGGGGGGTGTGACCTGCAGCAGCTGCACTGTACCACTTTGAACATTAAAATATCTTCACTTGTTGCTCAGACTCCCTTGTTTTCATCTTGCTGGCTCTGCACAGCTTAGTGCTGTCTCAGGAGTCTGTCTCACCAAAGGTCACCCAAGTCATGTTTCCACTCTCAGGGAACTTTTCTCACCCTACACGGTAACCATGGTGATCTGTTTTCTTTTAAATTCCTTTCCCTTAAGTTCAATGCTATCTTTAGATGTCATCCTGTTTTGACAAATGTCCATGTAGTTCCTGATACTATCAGGGAACTGTGGCATGACAAGGACTGGCTTAAGTAACAGCTGCATAACTCTGTCAAGAATGAATGATGCAGCCCATTCCCTTTTTGGAAACACTCCCATTTTCAGTGATTCTTGCTCTGACGCAGCATCCAGTAGCCAGTCATGGTCTGGCTTACCCAGGTTTTGATCTTTCCTGCTATTATTACACACAACCTGGTAAACATGAAATCTAAAGAGTTTTGCTGTCTTATTATTCAAAGAGAACTTCACATTTGCTGTACAGAAGAAAAGTGGACGTATTTTTTTTTTTTTTGTTTCTTACAACATTTTGTATTTAACCACTGATGCTCTGGATATAGTCACCTGTCTCTCTGTAGATGTGTGTTTATCAGGACTAACTAAGACAGTGCCCTTGCTCTGTCTTAGTTTAAATGCCACAGTTTTCCTGATGGTTTTCCCTCAGGAACATAGAAGTGAGCAGGAGACACACTAATTCTCAGGCTTCCTGTCTTATGTTCCTCAATTCTTGCCAGGGTGAGGCTGTCATGAGGACCTGTGCAAATGTCCTCCTGGAGAGATGTTTTGCCAACCAGAAGATGTGCACAGAGCAGCAAAGGGCCAGCAAGGCTGTGAGCCTCTCTTCTGGCATCTCCAGCTTTTTAAGTACCCTGAGCTTAAGAAGGCTCAGAAGTCTGACCATTCAAGTTCATACTTCAGAGTCATCAAATCAAAATATTATTGGAAATCTGACCTAAATTATAGACCATACAGTCTGACATCACCTTCAGCTAAATTGTAAGATGACATTTCCATCCTGTAATGGACTGTACATAAAGCTCAGCTTAAAATAGTGAACGAAATTATCCCATCATTACCCAACTGATATAATGCCAGTGTGCATTCAGAGGCACAGAGGTGATCTTCAGCATTGCATGTGAACTTTATGTTTCTTTAATTAACTGCATTATACTTCATGTTGGCAAGAAGCTGCAATGATCCTTCCATCCTTCCATCAACTGAACATCAGAAAGTTGCAGTGATAATACTGTCAGGAGACAGACTAGGTCTTGATTTAAGAACTACTCTAAAATACCACAAAACAAAATCCCTTTTAATAGGTCAATATTACATACTCAAAATGCTTATGCTGCAATGAGTTCCTTAGTATAAACAGCTGGGACCGCAATCAGTGTTATAGCTGGGTCAAACTTAGCTTTACAAACAGTGTTTTGGATCCAAAAGCTAAGATCCTTGAATGTTGTGCAGGTGGTTGTAGGTAGGAGGTGCAAAGTACCCTAAAGTTTGGTCAGTTGTGTTTACTTATGAGAAAATACTTGGCTTTGCCTAAGACACAATGAGGGTTCAGGATGTGTTGGTCTTCCTCTCCAAGTATTGCCTGCATGACGATTCTCAGCTTTTTTTCTGTCTGGCAATGTTTGGTATATGCCTGGGTCCAGCTCCAGTCCCCAGCCCTCCTCCTGCCTCTGTTTTGCTGCCTCTCACTCAGCCCCAGGAGCCCTACTGCTCTCTGCCTGTGTATCTTCTGATGCTGGCTTGATGCTAGGCCAGGTTCAGGATCCCAGCCTGGCCTTAAGCCCACAGACATCTGTGGAGGCACTTCCCTGGGATCCAGCAAGTAGTGCTGAGGCAGCTCAGGCTGGCATACCTCCATGCCCCATTCCCTGCTTACATTTCAGAATATAAGCCTGAAATGTAACCTGCATTCCAGGAGACAAGTACTTCTGGTCTGCCCTCATGTACTGGGCATTAAAGAGACGTGATTTGGTGGCAGTGCAGCTGAGGGCTCCAAAAGTGGTGGCTGTGGTGTAGCTATCAGCCATGATCTCCAAAATAAGATGAAGTTGCTGAGTCCTCACCCTGTTTTGACCCAGGTGGATTCATGGACTGAGAAGCTTGATTTTTTGTCGCCCTGAGCCATTGCAGCTGTACAGGCTGTTACATTTTCTGACCTGAATCCAACAGGTCTGCTTCCATGTCTTGCCTCCCTGTTCCTTCCCCCTCTGCTGCCTCAGAAGTGAGGTGCAGGGTTCAGTGCCCTGCATGTTCTCTTTCATAGGAAGTCTGTACCAGAAATTCCTTTGCCACCCCTGCCCCTGGCAGCTCATTCCCAGTGCAAAGCCCCAGGCTGATGCCACAGGGGCAACCATTACCAGCCTGGGGCATGGGAAGGGACTCTCATCCTCCTGGAAAATGCGTAGGCAACTCCACCCTTGGCCCATCTTCTCTGGTCAGAATTCAGAGCAACTTCAGATGTTTGCTTTTGTTTTGGGTTTACATATGTGCTTAGCTATCTCTCAGAGTTATCTCAGATGCAGGGGTGTGGTGAGGCTGCATAATTTAACCCAGCCTGTGACATCCCACAGATGGATAGCCTGTCTCTAGAAGGCTGCTTTATCTCCTTCGTTTAGGTTGGTTTAATAGCTGTCCATTTGATTCCCTTATTGCCACTCCTCTTTTAGCATAAGGAGAGTCTTAAATTAGCTGATAATTGAGACAAAGGAAATAAACTCTCTCAGAAACAGAGAAGGCTCCTGCCAGAGAAAGCCAATCTCTCAGAACACTCCTTCAGTTGTCTTCCCAGGAGGAAGGATGTTCTGGGTGCTCATATGGAGGCCCAGTTCCTACCCAAACTTTCATCACATACATTCCCCTTGTCACTTCCTGTCCCCAGGGTCCTGCAAAACCCATAGGCCAGGCACAGTGCCTACCATGCCAGTCACCTCCTTCACATGTCAGTGGAAATGCTCAGGCAGTGAACCTGAGGAGCTTCATCCCCACCCCACTGGAGTCACTGGAAGAATGAAAGCCTCTGGCTTCAGCCCAGGGTTAGGGTTTCAGCCTAACCAGCACTCTCCAGTTGAACAGCTACAGGCCAAACACACCCACAGGATCCACAGCATATATCTCTAGCAATATGCTCCAGTTTCAAAGTATTTGCATATAATCTTATCAATGAGGGTTTTTCCACTAAACTCTTGCTCTGACATGATGAGGAATGTTTAAAACAGCAAAATGGAAAACACAGTAGGGAGATATGAATACCTGAACAAAGAGGGCAACCTTTTCTCTCCTGCTGGCCCCATCACCATGGGTTTTGGCTTCCAGAATTTGGAAGCCAAAGTCCCATGGTGGTCCTAAGGAGCACGTGTGACAAGTATGGGCAGCAGCATTCTGGTCCCCATGCTTCTTCTTTCTCACTGTACATGGTGATGTGCTGCATGTCAGACACCAGCCCATCACGTCTGCATGGAGCTTGCATTCAAATCACCGACCGAGGTATTTTTTTAATCCAGGACAAGGTGGATCTCCAGACCTCCATAAAGAGGCATCCCATTTGAGAGAGTTACTTGCTGCCAGGGATTTACGGGGTGCAAGGGGAGTGATGTGTTGTCTCTTAGGGACAGAAGGCAAGAAGATAATTACAGCGCTGTCATTTTTGATAGCATAGGACAATATGCCACTAAAAGTGTGGGTTTAGTCTTCAAGGAGATGGCATTTCCTTATCTCTGTCTTTTATGCTCTTTCTTTTAATTCTGTGAGATAGATATGTGCTATTACCCACTTCTCTTGGGCTGAAGTCACAGAGGATGAGAAAAGTGAGAAGCTGAGCTCTCAAGTCTAACCATCCCCCTTCAGTATGGGACTCCTCCTTGGTAAAAGGGAAGAAGATAGGCACCCTTTCTCAAGTGCAGCTAACCTCACCAAGACAATGGCGTGATATCCTCATAGGTAAATGTGGGAACTAGGTGAGTGGATGGTGAGATAGATTGAGACCTGGCTGAACAGCAGATCCCAGAGGGTTGTGAGGTGGGAATACACTTCAGGGGCCAGCTGCACACGATACTGACTAATGCGTCTTTTTCCCCTCAGATACAGCTCTGTCCAAGATGGCTCCACCAGCCATACAGACTATCCCTTCGTTATATCATTTTTTCCCCCAGAAGCTCTTTATTTGGGATGTATTTCAACTAGTGACCTTGACTGGAAAAGTACCAGATCCCATGCTGTGTATCTTGGGGATACCCTGTCTCATTAATAAGTACCTTCATTTCAGAGTATTGTCTATTTATTTTGGAAGTTTTACCTCCCCTTGTTGAAAAAACAGAGATGAATTGGGATAAATACAGGCAGGAAATGGTTTCCATGGCAACACTAAGAATACATAAGAACAACCTCATCATTCACTTTTATTCCTTAGATACACTTTTAAAAGAAGTTTGAGCTACATTAAAAGACATCTCCTGTTCACAGCACCCAAGTCAGCAGAAATAATCAGCTCTGATTTCACTTTCAGTGAGATGGGAAATAAGTTCCTTTAAAAAACAGGGACGAAAGGTCTTAGTTTCCAGGGAATGAAAGCTCAGTCAAAAGAGGAGTTCATTCAGATTCAGTGCTGGTCAAAAAAAAGCTGCTTTATGCAACATTCAGCTTTGCTGAAGTGCAACTCACACTAACAAACTTCCAACATATCCTGCTCAGAGTCTTGGGTTTTGGTGAAGCCTTGGTCAGATTGACTGTGAACAAAATCCAATCTACTTGTGTGACAGTACTGGGAAGGAAATCCATAAAACTCTTTCTGAGAGCTTATTAGTGGAGACATCACAGCTTGGTGCAATGTAATTTCTACTCCTATCACGTTGTACTACTACATTCCCCCTCCCTCATGATCTGCTTGCCATTTCTGCCAGCCTCCCCACATGCTGTAAGGTGAAGGAGAGACATTTCAGCAAGTCAGATGACTTTACCTTCCATCTGAAATTGTGTGTCCAGCCTCAGGAGCCAGGGGAGCAGTCACTAGGCACAGTCTCCTCACCCAACTTGGTATACAGTTTGTTAGAAGGGTCCTGAGGAAAAGATGTTTGGGAAACAGGTCTCAGGCTTAGCCCTGACAGATTTCTACCTCCAGAGGAAGCATCTTTCTCGTCATTAAAGAGACATCAGATGGGCCAGCAAAAGTCACAGCGTCCCAAGGACCTGGTTTCAACCTGCTTCCTTGTCTCATGTCTTTTCTGGGATCACTGCTTTCCAAACAACAAACCCATACTATATGTAAGACTTATTGTCTTGGTTCTCATCTGCCTAAGTAGCATCAGATTTTTCTTCAATAATGCTGAGGATTAATCCATAAGTAAATGCGCACATCATTATCCACAATCTGGGTTTTTACTGAACATGTTATTGATGCTGTGGAAGGAGGACCCATTGCTAATGACATGTGGAGATGATGACAGGGAACGCTTGTGGTCATAGGAGGATCAGTGGTTTAGCTGGGTGTAAACAAACCACATGTGCTTCAGCGTGTGTCTAACACGAAGTCACAGATCTAGGAACAGAAGTGGCAGAACACAAGAAGGTCTCCAGGGCCTGTCTGGTTCATTGGAAAGAACCTGGTCTCATTAGACCCCTGAGAACAAGACTGGTCACTGCTTACCATTGCCTGCATGAGGACAGATACTTGATGGCTGAATGTTTTTTGTTTCAGATTAATGGAAAAAATGGGTGGAAGCTGAAGTAAGGAAACTCAGACAAAAGATGCATTATTTTATTGTGAGTATAATAGTAATTGGACTTCAATGACTTCAAACAAGGTTGAAGTGGTTTTTTCCTCATAAGGAACTTAACATTTGTGGTGGTTTTCTTAAAGACTTCCAGAAGGTCCACTGAACCAGGTTATGGTGCTAGAGCTTATTGCATGAAGAGCAGAGCAGGGGAGAAGGTAGTCCAATATCATGGCCAATCTGGTAGGCTCAGTCTTGGAAGGACTCATGGGAAGAAAAGGGAATATGCAGTACCTCCACATCCTTTAAGGGCTCTGATATTTGCAGAAGATTGCTGATACACACCTTCCTTTTCCTCAGGCCTCTTTGGAGACCCCCCAAGAGGGAGAGTGTCTTGTTTTACCAGTCCCAGTTTATTTGGTCTTGTCATCAACCTACCTTCATTGCTGCCTTGTATTAGTGGAAGGGTTTGATAAGACTCTTCTGAGACAGATTAATAGTCTTCCTCTGAAGCAGCTCAGTGTGGCCCAGCTGATGGCACTCAGACAGCACACTGTGGCAGGCGATGCTGGAGGAGCTTTCGAGAGGATGATGGTGTGAGGGACTGAAGTGTTAAGAGTTAATGACTCGAACAATCAGCCAGTTGCAAAAGCAGCAGGGTGCTTTGCTGAGGCCAGGTTTGCACACCGCAGCCGAAGGGGAGAAGAGATTTTTTGTGTGTGTGGTGGCGAAACCTGTGATCTGCATAAGAACAGCCCAGGTACAGAGGGGGTGCGCTCCCACCGCCAGAGGATGACCAAGACAAACCGACCTTTGTTTAGCAACAGGCTGGGTTTTGAGCCAGATTGGGGGGTAAGGCCGATAAGAAACACATCCTGCAGAGGTGGGATAATGCTTTTTATCATGACAATGTCCTCTCTTACACAAGTGGTTCAGGTGTAAATCCCCCCTGCCGGGAGGTGCAGAGACATTCACATTCACATGGGCCTGAAGGTTTTCATCCCTTCTGACAGGGCATAACTGGCTGAACTACGCTGGCGTGAGAAACGGCTGTCGGGCCTTAGGGACACTCATGAACCATCAAAGACCCCCGAGGTGCCCCCAGACTCACTTTTAGGGGGCGCTTCGGAGAGGACCGGTCACGATCCACAGTGTTGCAACGCAGTGTAAAACTACTCCCTCCAGGGGAGGTACCTGGGCTGAAGCCACCCACCTGAAGCTGAGCTTTTATTAACCCCTTGAACTTTATGTTTTGTGGGCTTCCCCCATGTCCCGACGGATCAAGACTGCGACCATCACTTGGACCAATGGACATCGAAATTGCAACAAATGAGTCCTGTTGCTTGATCTACGGATCTTTCCTGTCCACTATCTACTCTTATCCTTTTATTCTTGTTCTTTCTTTTCCTTAAAAATGTTCTCAAGTGATATCCTTATACTTTGATATTGTTGCATTTTTACAGATAATAACAAAAATAGCTACATACCTTCTTTCCATTGAAACCAAATTGTTCTAAAATAAACCTGCCAAATATAGATCTATATGAACACCGGTCATTCAGTGTCATTTAACTCCAATCGGCCCCAAGGGATCTATTAAAGGAACCTCAGTTGCTCTGACCTCCAGGGCTGGGTTGTGAAATATGGTTACTGGGGAGGTTAGGGGTTTGCACAGAGCCCCAAAACCTGAATCTGTTTCCCACTGATGTTGTGCCACTCCGGATTAGCTCATAATAGGAAATGATGCCATAGCCAAAGACAGCCCTAGAAACTAATGTAGTCACTTCCTTATCTCCAAGGGTCTGATTAAACTCAGAAATTATTGCTAAACCTGCTTCTGCATTTTCCCTCTGGAGTATTGCTAACTTCAAATAAAAAAAAAATCTGAAATTCTGCAATACAGTAATGATGAAATATGACTGAGGTGTGGGTGGCTTTGTTCTGTAAATGAGCATGCATTATTTGTTTCAAGATCAAAATACAGCAATTGTATATAGAATTTCTGCTCTGTGGGGTGAGATTGTACCATCTATGGTGCTTGGCATCAGGGATGGACTTTCCTTATCACACTGCACTTCTTAGACAAGATACATCTCAAAGATAATATCTTTGTTCAAGAAGGGCTCAGTGCTGGGAGGCCAAATGAACCAGGTTATGGAGACCAGACTGGATAACCACAGCACTCTCTTTCTGGTTTAAGCTGCAAAAGAGGATTTCCTGACCATGAGGCACAGGACAGTTAAGAGACATAGACTGGCATTGTGGCCAAAGACTGAGACCCATCTTCTGAGAAAGAGCAACGGGAAGAAAAGAGAAGGACTCCTCAATGGGAACCTTACAAGGCCCATGCTCCATAAAGGGCTTCTCAATGCAGTGTGCAAGCCAGGCAGTGGGCCAGGAGGCAGAGCAGCAGAAGCCATGGGGCGTGGCCCAAACTTGCATGATCCATGGTGACAAAACATGTGGAGCTCCTCTTTTGGGAATGAGATCCCTAAGGGCCTGGCTGTGCCCCTGCCTGCCTTGGGTGTGTGGAGGGAGGAGGTATATACACTCTCCTGGGCTAAGATACAGCAGGGTTTGGCTGGAGGATTGCTAGTGCCTCTACACCTGCCCTAGCCCTGCTCCTGCCCAGGATTAACTCTGTGCAAAACCCTCACTGATTTCAGCAAGTGTTGCCTAAGCCCCTCTGTCCATGTGTCTGTGCTTCTCTGCCATGTCTATCAATTAAGCAAAAGCCCCAGACATCCTTTTGCTCATACAATGCTTTAATTATAAAGTAGTTTGCTTCTGATTGGCAATTACTCTGCCTGGGAATGGGCCTCACAAGTGAGTGAGCTTTCAAGATCTGGCTGTCACTCATCTGCCTTGTCCCCTTTTCCATCTGGCTGCCGAAGAAGAATCATGAGGTCTTGCAGACTTTTCTGTGAAATAAGAGCACTAATTAAGAAGTGGACTGGATTGGCCTTCACTGGGGCAGTATCTTTGATTTGTGTCTTTGGTTTTTTTCCCTCCCTTGTGAATAGGAAACGTCTGATATTCACTGCAATTCCTAGGCTGACCAAATCACACCGTAGCACCTGGCTCCTCCTGCCAGCAGTGCTGTAAAGGAGAGAAATGAGATAGCCATGGCTCACAGGGAGCCTGCCACTGACCACTTCTGCTAAAGGCTGTGGGACTACCCTAGGAAAAACACTTCTCAGAAGCACCATCCCAAATCCAGATGCTGGAATCTACATGAGGTCTGAGGGGTGACATGGAGGTCTGTGCAAGGGGAAACCAGGGGGCAGGGCTGGGTTCGGGGAGTAGAATGGGCCTTCTTGCTCTGAAATCCCTGAGCTGAAGACCAGGGATAGAAATGCAAATGTGAAGAAACTGGAAGTCTTTTCTGTATCCTGACTCAACTGCAGCTTTGCAAGCCATCCTGGGGTAGGGAATGGGTGCAGGAGCCTGGGCGCTGTTTGTGATCCTCCTCCTGGCCTGGGGAAAGCCACTTCCTCCTCTTGACCTCCTCTGCCCCTGGTCCTGCACTCTTCTATCCTATGACATCCTGGCTTCTGGCACAAGCCAGTCCCAGCTCAAAAATACCATAATGAATGGAAGTGTCAAAGTGTAGGGTTGGCCTGATATGGTCAAAGGCAACCTGCCACAAGCAGGAGTCAGCCACTGTTGTAGAGGTCTTCTCATAAACTTTCTATGGCCAGTGAATCTGGATTGTGCAGCATGTTCTCCTATGTCAGTTGACCCTTCAGACCCTATCCTAGCCCTTTCCCACATCAGCAAGCATCTAGAGATAGAACCTTTTCCTTTTGCAGCTATAAACTCCACAGGGTTGGGTCTTAATACCCTGCACTTTGGTTTTGCTTATTAGAATCAGACCAGTTATAGTTGTTCAACAGTAAGTATTGGCAAAGATCAAATATTTTGTGGCACAAAGATTAGGAGCCGAGCACATTTTTTATGAAACTCTCCCTTTCTTCAGCAGCCTGTGATTTTTTTGAGCTATTTAGATTCAGCCACTAGAGAGCAAACTTCTTCTTTTTATCAAATGGCAATTTATATATTCCTTTAAAAAAGAATTGTACAGTTCTTCAGGCTAAAACCCATGAAAATTGAAAACAGCTCTAAGTTTACAGAAGGGAAAAGAAGCTTGCTTGCTTGCTCTTTTTATCTGTCTTTTTCTTCTTCTCTCTTTCTTTCTCTTTTCACAAGCTGTGGTTTAGGAAGAGAGAATAAACGAGTGTGTTTTGTTGTAGTGAAGGCCTCTGTTAATGACTGCTGAAGCTCTCTTCCTTCGTGTCAATCACCAGAGGTAATTGCTCATCCTGACATTTGGCAGGCTGTGTGAGTAGAATCTCAAAAGGAGGCCTTGGGATGCTAATAGGCAACATGTGTGCAATTGTGCCAGAGTTAGAGAGGAGGGGATCTCCAAACTATCAGGATTATACCCATTAATATTGGAGGCTGCCTCTTTCTGGATTAGTGCTGAGCAGCTGGGCTCCTTAGACCATGTGGTTTTAATGCCCTTGAGATGTGAATGCAAACAGGTTGGAGAAGTCAAATCTTTCTGGGAGGGACTCTTGAGCCATGGGTTTTCATTGTCCCTTGGTCTTTCACAGCTAGAACATGCCCTGCTCTGATGGTGAGGTCAGGTATGGAGATACAGGGTTTAACAGGAGACAAGTCCCAGGTAAGGACTGGGACTGGGACTGGGACTGGGACTGTGCTGTGTGTCCTAGGCTTGCTAGCCCAGATAGCAGCAGCAGGAGGGAGCTGACCTTTCTGGGAACCACCCTCATGTGGCCCAGAGCACAGGTGAAATAAAGCTGGTTCTGTCAAGATCTGGCAAGCCACATCAGCACGTGATGAAAATCAGCCCTTCCCAGGAAAATGGAAGGGGATTTTATGAAATACTTAGTGTTGTCACTAGTGTGTACACAGTGGGTTATCTCCCTGCCTTTCTTTGTGAACTGACCAGCTGCAGGTGCGTGCTGTTGCCTAATGTTCAATGAGTTGTGCCCTTCTAGTGACTCATAGGCATGATATTAGGTTCCATGAACTGACATGGACCTTTAGAAAAGGGTCCTCCACCGGGCTGTGGGTGTTGTGTGATTTGACTGCTAAGAGGACAAGTTCTACTGTTTAATGTCCTATTGACATTATGAATTGCCCCATGGGGTGATGTGGCCCAGATTTAATCAATTTAATCCATTGTACCAACGTGGGAGCTAGTGTTTTAGACTGAAACTGCTTTATTATCCTTGTGCTCCATTCATCAAAATGAAGTGGCTATGAAATGAATTAGTTGTACCCCCACCGCCTGATGTGAGAGACTCTACAAGCCAGATGTTTTTCCAGGTCTCCAGGCATCTTAGGATTTTGGACTCAGAGCAGCGACAAGTGTCACAGTTGGACAATCTCACCAGGTCATTCTATTGCTATGTAAATTTTTATATTTCCTGTGAAGCCACTGATCTTGAGACACACTACATCTTGGGCAAGTGCTCTACAAATGCAGGCAGCAGGTAATAAAATCCTTTTACTTCTATCTTGGGAACATCAAGGTGTTGGGGAGTTGATGAGTCAGTTTGGAGAATGTGGTACCTCCATGCCGCTTTTTGATGCAACTGTGACTTCAAAGATCCATCACTTCAGGGGCTTGGATGAGAACAACTTCTCTGTAAGGTCACAGAGATCACAGAGGTACAAACTGAGAAGTGAGGACAGAAGCAGGATTGGAGTGTCCCGCACTGCCAGGCATCCAGACCACCACAAAGGGTTGGTTATTAACCTGCCTGAGCAGTGGTCAGAGCAGGTGTGACACCTCCTCTGACCCTCTACTAATACCTGCTTTGGTCTCCTCTGTAAATAACTAATAACCCTTTGTGAAGTGTGGCTTTGGGCAAGATTGCTTCACCAGAGAAGCTCCTACCTGGTGCTCAGGTTAAAAACAGCCGCTGGACAAAGTAAACAGCTCCCAGGACACATTGGCAGCAGCTGCATAGCTCATGTCTTTGCTCTGTGTTTGACTGCCCAGTGCAGTGTTAGTATAAATCCAGCCCTTGGCACATTGAAACCTCTTGTACACTCTTACCTGCCCAGCCGGCTTTTAAAACTGTGTCAGAAGCAAAAGCTGATTATCAGCTTAAGCAGTGCTGTTTCTCCTCTTTGGCTGTAAACTCTGGCCACAAGCAGGGGCAAAACCAGCACCTTGTACTTCCTCTAGAAAAGACCTCTGGATAGGATCTGTTTAGGCACTCAGCATCTACTTCATTGATAGGTACATCAGTAGCTTTAACAGCATACATTTAAGAGCACTCTGTGCAGCTTCCGTGTAGGGACAAGGATCGCTCTCTTTTTAAAAAAATAAGGCCATAATGATTTTCATTCCGTGTCTGAAAACCCATTTTCTGCAAATGTTTATGTGTCTATATTTAGATCCCATGAACCCTTAACGGAATGGTTTGCACACTTTTCCCTAGGAACTCTTCTAGATGTCTGTCATAAGTGATTGTCTTCAAAAATACTTCATGGTTTTGAGTATCTGCTTGTATTTTCTCTATCCCTTTGGGACAGGCTACATTGCTATTATTGTGCTGCGGTTGCCGAGGTCTCCATCCACAGCACCTGTTGGTGCTGGACCACCCCAGCACGTGCACTTTGTGCCTCCCATGAGTGAGAAACTGCGTGCAGGGTTGGGAAGGAGATGCTTGTCTGGCACCATGGGGGAAGGACCATGCTTGTAAGTTGTGGTGGGAGTACAACTTCCTGCAGACTCTCTGCATGCCTTTAAACTATGGTTTCCCTACTCCAGGCCCTGGGCTAAAGCACTTGCCTGCATTTCTCTTGGGTTTTTTGGTTTGGAAATTCTTTGTATGAGGAATTTTTTTAATGGAAAAATTAAGGACATTTCTTCCTAAATCCTATGGAAAATATTTTGCCAAGCACTGTGTTGTGCTTAACAGAATTTAATTCTTGGCTTCTGTTCACTCTAAAACACTTTCTAACTCCATTTTTATACATCCCTTCTTTTCATACAAGAAATGTATTGATTTTCATAACTTTTCTGTCTCTCTGCCTAAAATTAGACAGCCACTTTCCTTGTCTTTAACCATCTCCATAGTGTTATGCTTTTCCATTTCTTTTTTTTTTTTTAACTTTGTGATTTCTTTCTGGAAGGCATGGCTTGCAGGGAAAGTTTACTGATGCTGGAAAGGAAGATAGAACAAAATAAAAACCGACTCAGTCTTGCTTCCTTTACTCTTTGTGTTCCTGGACTGTTCAGTTATTTGTCTTTCAGCCAGGCCTGTGAATCTCTTCCAAGGCCTTATCTCTGTTTCTTGCTCTGAAATGAGAATTAGCATCTCTGGTTAGAGGGGGCTAAAACTAACATGCCACTGCTGTCTGATGTGCTCAGGTCAGTCTGGGGTCTGCTGCAAGGTCCTCTGTGTGGAGATACTCTAATGACGTTTGGTGTCATTCCCTGTTTCAGTGGGGTAAGGCTGGTTGTAGGTGACCTCGAGCCTTGCTTAGCAATTCCCTTGTGAGGTTTTAGGCTTAAGCTGGCAATTAGAGCTGTTCCCCTTTCAGTGTGTCAGCATGCTTGTCATGCAGAGAGCATTGCTGTCTTGGAGTGGTCCCAGACCTAGCCTGGGGGGAGCAGAGCGGGGAAAGGAAATGGGGTGCCGAGGGTGGAGGGGAGAGGACAATCACCTCTGGCATTATGAAACTTATGCCCTATAAAATACTGCAATTATATTGTTTTCTAAATCCAGTGGGAACTGTTGTTTTCCAAGCAATAAATATCCTCCTGCATTGTTGGCAGCCATAATATGGCAGCTCTGACAACCCAGTAGTGAAACTCATTCCGGTGACATGGAACAAGACCAATGTTAGTGACTTTCTATTAGCTAAGCTGAGCAAAACAGTCAAAAAAGGTAAATAAATTGAATGTTCAAATTTGTTTTCCTTTTCCCTTTAATAATATCTTTACAGTAAATCCAAGACCTTCACTAGCAACATGTTTTTGATAACATTTTGACAAGAGGACCTTGAAAGATGCAGAAGGAACCACTAACAACTGATAGACCAAACCCAATAATTTTTGTTAAGAATGATGCTCATTTTTTTGTACTTCAAAATCTTCAAGGCAAGATGATATAGGCAATCATTCATTCTTTGAACACCAGCAATATTTTCTTTTCCCATCTCTCAGCTGTTTTGGTCTAGGATATACAACACATTCTATTGGTATTCCTGTAGCAGAAATTCAAATGAATAGCAAATACATAATAACAAAAAAACCCAGAATGACGTGACTAAACTGAGATTCTAATGCAGCAAACCTTACTCAGCTTTCAGCAGCACTAGAATTAGAAACTTCTTGGTACAAATAGGAATGAATATGCAGAGCATTTCACTGTTAATGCTGTACCTAAGTAACATGCACTAATATGCTATAATAATTAGAACACTTTGTTATGGAAACATATTTATATCTTGATCGGTTGAATAACAGGATTTGTAAGCTAGGTTTTCACATTCATGGAGAACTGTCCTTGTGCAAAATATCCCTACTTTGATGCAACCTTGGACCTTCAGGTAAATTAGTTGGGTCTGTGTGTACAAACAAGCCCATTGACATATGTTCGACCAGATAATAAAATTGCAATACAAATGTACCAGGCCACCTATGTAGTGTTGACTTGTAGTATTCCTTGGGAAAACCCTTACCACAGTGCAGATGTTGCAAACCCAGGTGGATCTCACATTTTTCTTATGGGCTGTGAGTTGCACACACACATCTCTTGGCCATCATCACTGCAGATCCTAGCCTGGGCTCTGACACCAAAGACAAGGGTAGACAAAAGGAATGTAATCTCATATTATCTAGTTAAAAGAGATGTATTTTGCTCTCCAAACCATTTTTCTCTAGGCTCGAACACCAAGTGCCATTGTTACCCAGACGTTTTTGAAATACATCTATAGTTCTCACACTAAATCTTAGTTGACAGGCTATGTGGTGAAGTAGTTGATCCCAAATTAAACCTTTAGGTTTTCTTCCTCTGTGTCCAACAATTTTGAAGCCACAACTGACTTCAAGATGTGCTTAAATGTGAATAAAATTTGCAGCAAAGCCTCCCCTATTGCAAGAACCTAGCATATACATTTGTAATTATTAGTCCATTACCAGAGATGGTATCATAGACATAATAAAGTGATTTATTTTGTTTTCCTGCCAGTACATGTGTGTGTGTTAATTGTATATTGAAGATACACTTAGAATCCTCTCTGTCATGTAAATATGCTCATTGGCTAGTAAATATTAATGCTGCATTCTGACTCCAGCTGTGAGAAGATTTTATTGTTGTTTTAGTGGTTTTCATTAACCTCCAGAAGGTTTCACAGCATCTACTCTATTTATTTGAAACATACAGAACTGCTGCAAGCAAGGACTGAGACAAAGAAAATCATGCACTCTCTTTCATTGTTTTTAATTTAGTTTGTGCCTCTTTAATGCTTTGGAGTCACTCTCTATGAAATTCCAGAGACAGGGAAGAAGCCGCCTGGTACTTTTTAGTTCCAGTTTTCAGCAGACAGTGCTGAAGTAAAAGGAACATATGTCACATCTTCCTATTATTCTCCCCAATTGTCATGGCAATTTACCCATGAGCTGACATGATAGCCATGGAAGGAAATGGAGCAAAACCTTTTACATAACTCTGGGCTCCAGGAAACCATGGAGGCATATGGAAAGGGGAGGATTGGTGTCTGCAGGGCTGCGCTGCTGGGGCTCTCCCGCGTGAGATCAGCTGACAAGGTTGGTGCCCTGTCTTGACCTTCCTTCATCTAGCTGATGGAACAAAATCCTCCCCAGCTGTCCCTGCCATATCCCTTACAGCAGGGCACAACGCTCTGCGGAGTTACCCGAGCTGCTGGTGCTGAACATCTCCCCGCCTACTGGACCGGTGTCCGTGGGACTGGTGTCCACCCTCTGTCCACCCAGGTGCTGTTGTGCCCATTCCAACGTGGCTTTTGATGGTGAGAGGCACATTCTGTGGCTCTCAGTTTTTGCAATGAGAAGGTTGTCCTTAATTTCCACATCATAAAGGGTGGGTGAACTTGTGCTGTATCCCTCCCTCCTGGCTCTGAAGGGGTTTTCTGGAGAAATAAACAGCAATGATGTGGTGATCATATCCATTCCCTCGCGCAGGCCACCACAGTCAAAATACTTCGATAGTGTGAGCTTTGGTCTGTGCTACTTCACAGATAACCTCAGAGGAAAGGGTTTTGCAAGAAGGTAAATATTTGAGCTTGGGTGGTGGCTTGCTGGTACAAGCCCAGTTAGTCTTGCAGGGATATTTCTTTTGCCCTGTGATTTGACTTTAAAACTTGAATTAAATATGCCCAGCAGGCATTGACTTCTGAGCTGGGAAATTGGGCACTCTCCTCTGTCAGTGAAACATCTGGGACCATTAGCAGTGTCTGCTCCACGGTGAGATCGACCCAGGTCAGCTGAGATACACACATAACATCCATCTTCTCCTGAGACTTCTGTCCATGAGAAATCCAAATTATTGCACCCTGGTGGGTTTGGACATGGCTACTTTTACTTATGGTGACTACGTCTGGATTCGAGCCAGTTTCTTGGAGCTAAATTGCCAGTCCTCAGTGTTGGGTAGTCTTCTCTAACTTGTTGGATGTTAGTTTTCAAGCCAAAGGCCTTTTTTCTGGGAGCCATTTCTCAAAACTTGGTGCATTGGTGGGGCTGAGCTCTGTTAGTAAGGCAGTTCTCACATGGAGGTCACTATCATCTCTAACCTTCTTTACATAAACCTTAATTAAAAACCCACAATACCTTTGCATGCTGAAGAATAAGTCTTGTTTCTATTATTCAAAAATCACCACATTTTCAGCTGATCTTTTAAGTGGTTCCTAATAAAATTGTTAGGACTGGAAAATCTTCAATAACATTTTTTAAATGCAGCCCAGCTTCACAGTAATAAACTCAGCTTTTAACAGTCCTCATTTATAACAATCCCAACAGCAAGAACTAATTTTCCCTCTGATAATGAGGCCTATTAGCAGGACTGTTCACACAGGGCTGACCTGGATTCAACAGTCATATGATTTTCTTTTCTTATTTTCAAGGCACATTGTGTTTAGCAAGTAAACATACAGCTTTCCCTCTTGTTCTTGTCTCTACTTGTCTCTTCAATGATTGTTTGAAGGTTGCTAAACGGAAAGCACAAAAGTAAAATGCAGTGATGTTCTATGCAAATAGCAGCTTTCTTCATTATTCTGATGCAGCTAATTGCTGAACCCCGCTACAACGTGTACTTTCACAACGGGAACATTCATCCTGTTCCCACTGGGGTTTGTTACGGTGAGAATACAACACTTCAGCTTTTAGTATGGGCAAAGGACATGATTATTTGAATGCGTTGACAGCATTTATCATTCCACACAGCTGCTTGCCATAGGCTGCAGAGCTGGAAGATGTCTCCTGAAAGCAGTGGTGCAACTCCGATTGCTTCCTACGGAGCAGGGTGGGTGAGCAGTTCCCACCAAGTTTCCGGCACCAGAACTTGCAGTGTCGCCTCCTTGCCAGGCTCCATACAGGACCATGGGAGCAGATCAGCAGGAGGGCTCTGCCTGTGACCTGCTTGTGGCTCCTGAGTGAGGCTGACTTGGCTTGAGGCTGCAG
Organism: Promerops cafer; assembly: GCA_013398275.1. Lineage (NCBI taxonomy): Eukaryota > Metazoa > Chordata > Aves > Passeriformes > Nectariniidae > Promerops > Promerops cafer. Next base: position 249,817 of record VZSE01006131.1, on the reverse strand, counting down.
GACAAAATAGATGCTCCCGGTCCAGGCATCTCCCTGACACCAGGCAGGTCTACCTAAAGACGTGTCCTTCACAGAGCACCCAGCATCTTGCAGGGATGAGCTTTGCACATACCTACTTTCTGCTGAAAGGGACATCTCATCAAGGAGAAGTTAGATTTGGTCCTATTGCCCTCTTGTGGCTGCCCAAAAGAGACCACAGCTGACACTGTCTCACAATTGCACAAGTGCTACCTGGCCATTCAAGCTGACATAACTTTCCTATGACTTAAAACCACAGTATTGGTTCCCTGGGAGCTGCTGTGTAAGGTAAGGAGGAGCACCAGCCAGGAAACTGTGGCATTTCTGAAAGGGACATGGGATGCAGTTGCAGGAGACCATGCAGAAGGGTGTCTCAGGCCAAGCCTCCCTTCCCTCCTCCTCCCTCACTGTCACAGTTGGCTTGTGGCTATTTTTTCAGCTGCATGACAATGGGAAAAATGGTTTGGCAGAGTTCTCCAGGGCTCTCATATCCAAATATGACCATGAAAAATGCCCTGGTAATGCTGGTAAGACACCCTTTCCCTACTGTCAGACCTGAAATGAACCCCATGCATTATCAATAAAAAATACAGTGGTGGCACTTCCATTCCTGTAGCACAAGGTGAGGAGATCACTGTTGAAGGGTTTCACCAAAAAACAATGGTTAGAATAATAACTAAAAAAAGGGAACTAGGGGGATAGATAGCAAAAAAACCCAACCCAAACCAAACCAAACCAAACCAAAACAACCAAAAAACCCCAACCAAACAAAAAAAACCCCAACACTGTAACTGCCCCAAAATCTTAATATGTCTGTCCATGCATGTGGATGTTCTGGGTTCAACTGCACCTGAGGTGCTTTCTTTTTCCTGCTTCTCCTGTCAGGCTGGCAACATGTGAACAGCCTGCACACCTCGCTGGTCCTGCAGCTGGTGTTTATGCCTACAAATAGCTTGAAAATTTACTCTGAGATGCCTAAAAGGACCATCAATAAAATCAAAGCAGGCTTGCATGCAAGTTAAATCTTCTGATAACAAGCGGTAATGTTATTTGGTTTTGGGCAAACAGGGCAATAAAAGCTGAGATGTTAAATGAAAATTTGCTTGCTGTATATTGGCCTCAACCAGTGTTTTACTCAACATAGCCTGCACCTAATGGAAAATCCTGGCAAATTGTTAGAGCCAGGACTATAATATTCATAAACTAGCAGTGTGATTTTCCCGAGTGAAAGTCATGCAAAAATAAAAAAGGAAGATTCAGTAACAGTGTAATTGTGTCACATAAAGACCACTCCTGGGAAGCCATTTGAAGTGTTAATGTTTTAAAATAAATACTGAATTCACTTATCCTTGATAAAGAATATGGTTCCTTTTTTCTGCTCCCAGGTGCAGATGTGCTAGTGCATAGAAGGGCCAGAACAAACACCATTTGCAATTCAAGTGCCTTTAGACCCCAGATGAGACTGTCTTTTAACCACTTCCATGGTATTATGTAGCTTGATTAAAGGTAAGAATTATCCCTCCAGTCTGATGTTTGCCAGTGACTACTGAAGATGTGACTCTAAGGTCTCACTAATGAAAATGTCAGCTGTCCTCAAGGCAACAGAGGCACCCATTGACATCAAACCACTGAAATGGCGCCAAATCAGACTGCACACTTGGAGCTGGCCATCACATAGTCCTGGTCTCATCTGATAAAGTAAGGCATTAAAATATCTGGGGTTTGCTTATAAAATCATCACCTCAGGGGTCAAGAAAACCTCTTCCCTCCAAGGGCCAGCCACAGCTGTGCTGTCTGTATGTGAAGCCTGGGCTGCCAGCAGGGACAGACATGATGCATGGGAGCTGCAGGGTTGGGCTTTGCATGCAGCAGATATTCAGGTAGGTTTGTTTCTTTTGCAGGACCGAGTTCCCAAGTTTGTTCCTGGGCTACGCTCCCCTGATGGGCCCTGACAGTCAGCAGCATCCCAGACCCACCTCATGCCTTCTGGGCTCTTAGTCCTCTTGTTTTCAACTTGACATTTGATCATTGACAACAGCAGGTAGTACAGGACATAGCATATATTTAAATTGTGGAGAAATTAACTATTTTACATCCATAGCTCCACCGTTCTCTTGCTCTGTTGCCTGTCACTGCAGTTCCCTTGGCTGTAGTGTCTGCATTCAGTCCCATACAGTGTATCAGTTTTTGACTATTTGAACTCATCACCCCTTTTCTGAAGCCACAGGATCAGGTAAGTTATTTGAATCACACCTTACAATATTTATTTCCATTCATTATCAGGGAAGAGGGTTATTATAAAAGTGAGTTGCATTCATTGTCTGTCCTCAGCTGAGGCTCTTCGATATTTCTGTACTGGTGCAGCTCAAACATAAACAGGATTGCCAGAGAATTGCCAGGATCAGATGAGTCAAGTTGCCATTTGAGAAGTCCCTTGCCAAGTGTTTTTGTTTCTTCACCCAAAAGTTTCAAATGCAGCAGGAAAAGGTTGAGCTTGTTGCTTTTTTCAAAGACAGACATTTTTTCTTTGCCATCCAAAGAAGAATTGCAAAGGTTTTAACATGAATTTAGGAGAAACACAGGACTGAATTGTTTAAGTTAAAATTACCAAAAATAACTGGGCATTTATTTCAAGGGGAAGTTCTGTAATATAGAACTTACTTATAGAAGGATAATATCAAACTTACAAAAGGGAGTCCAGGGCTTCTCCAAGCATGCCTGGAGCATCAGGTGATGTGAAGGGGAAAAAACTGGTGGTTTCTGCAACAGTAGCTAATGCCTGTGTGTGATTGAGTAGCACAGTTTTGAATGAGATCTGCATGACACACAAAGTATTTAATGATGATTCAGAGGGCACCATGGACCAGAAGGTCACTGATAAGTAATCCAAATTCCCATTAATATTTTATAATCCCTGCTCTTAGCAGAGTGGCTGTGTTTTCTTTGGATTTGTACAGACACTAACACAATGTGTTCTTGTTCCTGTCTGTTGCACTTCTTGTTGTTCGTGACTGGTATTTCTTCAATACCATCCCTAAATAATCACAGAAAATGGAAACACTTGGTAAAAAAGGTGACCTTTCTTGTGATTTCCACCTGTACATGGGGACTTTCAGCAGTACCTGGCATCCTCTGTGAGTAGAGTTTGATGTGAGTTCTCCTCATAGCTTCACAAGAGGCAAAGGGAGGTCATTCAGTCAGCCCCAAAGTTTGTTCTTTCCTTGTTGTACAGGAACTGAAAGGATCTGCATTTGACACACAGAAGAACATGTCCTCCCCAAGAGACTCCACCAGGCCCTGGGCCTGTCACTGGCCTTGTATGTACACAGGGTGGGAAGATGACACTGGGTCACCCCCTGCTCCTGTGCTTTCCTCGTGCTCCTGACATATTGGAAAAAGCAAAGGCATCTCCCTCTCTCTCACCTCTAGCTGTGTTTTTCTGCTTCATCATCCAAGGAACAGACTTGTGAGGTGAATGGAGAATGACCCCAGCCTTGTGCTTGGGCAAGTGTGATGCTGGAGATGGATTTTGTAACCTCAGTGATCTGGTAGCTCAAGCAAGATCTGGCTAGGCCAAGCTGGTACTAATCCATACCAAACTGTCCAAGGCACAGTTACCTTTCAGGATGACTGTCTGAGCGAGCCATATTGCACATGTTGCATGCTCATGCTTCTCCTTGTCCTGCTGCAGAGCCAGCCTGTGCCCCTGTGGCTCCATCCCAAAGAAGGCAAGAGGTGTGCTTTCCTTCTTCCACCCTGCCTGGTTGTTGTAGGGCATTCCTATGTTGGCCTGTGTTGGCAGCCTTGTGATTCTTGTGTTGTAAGAGGGCTGGGAGCTTTATTGAGAAGGTTAATGTAAGGTGTAAGCTCACTTCTGCTGGGTCACTTTGGAATATTAATGAGTGTTAAAGTTAGAATATTAATATTGTCAGCTGTGCAAGTGTGCTGCTTGTAATTCATGAGGAATATGCTGAAGACCAGCACCATTTCAGTGCCATGCCACTGAAATACTTCCATTTTCTACTGGAAATATTCCATTTTCTGACTATATTACTTTGACATGGAGTGGGAAGTTTGTCATGACTGGGAATGTGCACTGTCCTTCCCTGCTCAGAAAGGGCAATCAGCAATGAAAATCTCTGAATTATTTGCATTTAGTAGACCCAAAAAGTTTCAAATCAAATAACATCTAATTTTTTTTTCTCTAAGAATGAAAAGATTGTTTTAGTTAATGTGGGCATGAATAATAGCTTTTTCACAGTTATATTTGCTGCTTCTGTTTAATTTCTCTGAGATGACTAATTGTTTTAAGAGCTGTATTCCCAGAGCAAAACAAACAGACAAACAAACAGCTCCCCTCCGTTTCATTCCCCAGAGCTTAAACCAGCCCAAATAAGGACAAAATAGATTTTGCCATCTGTAACTGTAAGATTCCTCTTCCACCAGACTTTTGCTTGAAGCAGATAAGGTTTTCTTTGCATTAGCAATTAGGGCACTATCTCCTTTTGCACAGATCTGAATCAGCCATCATCCTAAGCCAAGATCAGAGACATAGGTAGTGAGACTGAATGCAAGTTCAACAAAGTAGAAATTCTAGTTCAAGGAGATGTTTCTGAATTCAGACTTTCTTTATTAAATTAGAAAGAAAAATTCTCTCAGGATCCAGCAGTCCCTAGTGAAAATGTGTTCAAGTAATTTTGTCAGTCTACAAGCTCTCTTTCCCTTTGGCATTACTATAAGCAAAGCAGACTAACAAAAATACCATGTTTTTTAAGGGTGCATAAGTTGTTACATAGGTGTCTGCTTTGGTAGAAGGATGCATACTCATTATTTATGATGTCAAAGGCTGTGTCCCTGAAGGACTTCTCTTTAGTCCATGAAGCCTAGAATTTCCTTCCTTGTGGTGCTGGCCTAGCTTCCTAAATTTGTCTTCTTTCCTTTGCCATGTTTTCCAGACACTGCAGCTCAGAAAGATGCTATTGCAACATCATCAATCTGCAGCAGGTACTGGGGTCCCAGGGAGATGGCAGGTGACTGAGCAGGGCATTTTCCCAGAGCAGACAGAAGAGTTACCTGCCTGCCTGGCATAACCCTCACATGCCAATGACCCACAGGTGTTGTGGTGGAAGTATTGGCACACGGACAAAAGAAGGTCCCACTCAAAGTTTCTTCTCTCTGTTGTGTTCCTGCCTGAGAAGTGATGCCACATGGAAAAACAGTGTCAGTGCATATGGGTTGGGTGGGATTTATCCCACAGAACTCACTTTTTTTACTTGTAAAATGGTTATCCTGTTGTTGGAGTGAGGGAAGGATATCTAGAGGAGGATCTGGATCATCAGGCTCAAGCCCCTTACCTGTGTCACAACTTATTGAAGTACCTAGCTCTCTGCTGTTTAAAGAGGGGCCAGAGCCAGTGAGACACCCAAACTTTAGATAGACAGACTTAAGGAAATGAGTCCTGACATGGTGGTAAACTGCTTTTGTGTCAACCACACTGCTATTTTGGAATAAAACCTTAAGATTTCTGGGACTTTTATGCACTGGCAAGCAGCAATATTAAGGAGTTTGTGGCCCAGTTAAAGAATCCACATAATTCTCTTTGTTTTATTCCATTTCCCTCTAGTTTTCCTCATAGTCAGTGACAGCAATTTCCCAAGTGCTTTCACTGTGGAAGTACAGTGATGCGGAACCTCATCAGCCTGCTGCAAATACATTGATATTCAAGCAGTGACTCCAGAGCTACATTCCTGAGGAGAGTGAGACTAAAGCCAGCAGACAATTCTTCAAGAGTTGTTTCTGCAGCAGCCCAAATAGGGACACATCTTGGGAGCTGGGACAAGCTAAATATATATATATATATGCAGAAAGCACTGTTGTGAAAAACTTTGTGTTGTGCTGTCTTACTGGGGGAGATCTGTGTGCCCCTTCTTTTTGTGCCCTGGAAGGATTTGGCCTTTCACAAAAGAGAAAAAGTATTTCACAGTGATACTTCAATGTGAATTAACAATGTTGGGATGAATTAACTAATGTGAATATTGCTGAAAAATCCCTGGCAGTAGGGTATTATCTACTTTCTGAAATGGGCAATGCAACTTCTGTATTCATGGACTTCAGTGCTGCTCCATTGCTCTGCTCATTATGAGTATCCCATTTACACTTCTAATTAGTTGATTGAGAAGGAGTATGGATCTCTTCCACCATACACTGCGTAGCTGAATGACCAGAAAAAGGAAAGGTATATGGAGGATGTTGAGGGTTATCAGCAGCTTCCTGTAATTTCTGCATGTAAGAAATGTTGCCATCTCCAGAGGGGAAAAGTCTCTTGGTTTTCATCAGGGAAACAAGGAACAATCCAAGAGTTCCCAGGGCTTTTCAGACAGGAGCCATGATGACAGTTTAGCTCTGCTCTGCCTGTGGCACAGGGAGCATATAAGACCCCCCAAACCCCAGAAGAACACAGAGCAGTGATGATGAGACTGTATGATGCCTGCCACTGGCACAGCCCTGTGTGACAGCAGAAGGAAGTCGCTGCAGGTGCAGCAGCTGAATCTCAAGGATATTCATCTGTTTCTAGTGTGCATGAGGATGCACTACCCCTGTATCTCAGTAAAGTTGTTTGGAGAGTAAAGAACTGTGAAAAGGAAGGCTATTTTTGATAAAGAAGTGATGAACAAGTAGAAGTTTAAAATGATAGACCGTGTATCATCCTGCAACAGATATTCAGTGTAGGCAAGCCTTAGGTCAAAGACAGCGAGCAGAGAAGCACCACAACCTTCCATGCATGAGTGATAACAGAGGCCAACGTTTTCACATATGGAAATCTCCAGAAGTACTAAATGAGGAGCCTGGAAAAATCTACAGATTTATGAATATTATTAGCTGTGAACTTTAATTACACTGACATTTAAAATGAACAGAAATGGCACTTTAATTGCACTGTAGCCACATTTTTATTGCATACATTTAAATACATTAGAAAGAGGTTAGATCTGTACTGTGCTGTATGGGACCAGTTCATGCAGTTAGACATTTAAAATATGGAAAATAAAGGAGATTTCAGAGCTTCACCTCAGCTAAGGAAAACTGGTTGAGTAGTTCTCTCTCAGTGTCACAGAAGAGCAAAAAAAAGTCTTCTCCAAGCTTTTTGAAGTTCTCCAAGGAATTCCAGGCACTGGATTCTGAAGTCTGCTTGGATGAAGCTGCCTGTGGGCTTTAGATAGATGGCCTTCTGCAATGTTATTTTCAAAACAGACAAGAAAGACAGAGGTTTTACAAGTACAACTTTGCATAATCCTGCCCTTGGTATAGAAAGGCCTCCAAAGTATCTGAGACAGCCATCCTTGGAAGTAATGGGCTGGATGAGATGGGTGGCACTTCATATCCAGTTTGGGAAGACTGTTGAATTTACAGATCTGAGGAGCTGACATTGTCTATCTGTGATGCTATGATAGAAACCAGACTCCTCCTGCATTTTCATTTTTTGGCTGAGAATGCTGATACATGGAGGTCTGACATTGCACTTCTTCCTTGCAAACCCTCTTCCTATTTGTGGAAAGTTGTCAGCAGGAAATAAAAAAAAAAGTTCTGCTGTTTGATGAACCCGTAGAAGATATGTTCTGTTAGTGGTTCAGGCACTGAAGAACTTTATTAAATTCTTTAGTTTCTAACTTTCTCTGGGCAAATGACTCCATTTCAGTGGTCTCTACTCAGCTGTGCAACATTAATGATTTCAGAACGGAGCTCTCAGCCTCAGCTCTTCAGCTGTAAAGCCATACTAGTCCTTTAAACACAAGCATTATTTCTGATCAGACGTACTGACAAGTTGGAATACATAAGGCTTGCTTGCTTAAAACTTTCAGAAGTGGAAACCACAGGTTTGTGCAGTTTCTGTGCTACAAGCTAAGACTTTGAAAGTTTGAAATGGATTATTGCAGACTCCTCTGGGGACTGCAGCATTTTGTTCCCTGTCCTAAACATCGGTCTGCTGCCTTGAATACACAAACCTTAATTGTGCCCTTGTGTTTGACTGCAGTACAAACATCACTGCTCCTTTCACTGAGTAAGAAATCATGCTGATAGTGCAGATATTAGGTGCTGATATGCATATATTATATGATGAGCAGGTGGGAAGGTATCTGAAAGAAGTGCATGGGTGGTGTCCTAGAAAAATAAATTGTCAATTTAATTTTAACTTGTGAAATATTTATGTAGGAGACATTCTGACTCTTTAAAAGATCCCTTCCTTGGATGTTTTTTTCTGTTTTGTGATTCACTGCTACTTCAGCAAGAGTTGTTGTTACGCCCTGCTGTGGCTTCAAGATCCCTTTTCAGTGGGTCAAGTTTAAGAGTCCTCATTTCAAAAACACACTTCCTCATCCCACAGAATGATCTGCATTCTTAATTTCCAAAGATGCTTGTGATTTGCATTTTGACATATTAAAACTCGTACTTGTCAGATGAATCCATTTTACAAAATTATCTAGACCTCTTTGTATCATTGACTTGTCATTATTTCGTACATCACCTTTTGTACCACCTATAAATGTTAGTGTTCATGGCTTTAGATTTTCTTATAGATTAAAATACCAGCAACTATTACACGCTCTAAAAAAATGCTATAATTGTGCTATAACTCTGTTCTGTGTTTTCACTGATGACTTGGATGATGTATATGAACCTGTGAAGAGCTGCTAACATGCTGAAAGAAAGGACTAGAAATTCGTAACAGTCTTCTCAAATGAGAGGCATGGTCTGAAAATGAAGAGGGTCAGTTTCAAGAAGCAAAAATTCAAGGCAGCACACTCAGGTAGAAGTACCCCTGTACAAGAATATCTAATGGAGAATACTTGGTTTTCAGCAAATCTGCAGAAAAGACTGGAGTTTTCCATGAATTACAGGTTCAACGTGAGGCAACTCTGTCTATATGATGAAAAAAGAAAGAGGTAAGTGTTACAGTGGGGAATATAGAAATCTGTTTAGCCTGCAGCACAAATTAAATATTCCTGCTGCTCTGGTCGGCACTGGAAGGGCCTCTGCTGCAGCTCTAAGATTGATTTTAGATGCTGCACTTCAAAGCAAATGGAATCAGCTGGAGGGAACCCATAAGAGAACACCACTGCTGACATATCTCAAAAACATGGGCTCCACAGGAGGACTGAAATAACTGGGTCAGCAGAGTGTACAGAATAAAGGACTTATACAGCCTTCAAATTTGTTAAAAGTCTCTTTGAAAAGAAAAACTTCCTTGCCATGTCTGTAGGACAGGAAGTGCACAGCTTAACTTGCACTTACTGGAGGCTTTTATATATGGCTTTAACAAGCCCTTGTGGGGCTGGTAAATGTATCATTGACTCTTCCTTGGGACGAGGGTGATTTGGATAAGCTACCAAGTTCCTCCTGGTCCTCTTTTGCAACAGTGCAACTACTGACGTACAGCCCTATTGTTGATCTCTTCTGTTATATTTGCCATAAAACTGAGTCTTGGAATCACAAATGCCTTTGAAAATTGTCATTGGATTCTGGCTTCATATTTACTATTGCTTTTCAAATCCATCAGTACATCTAATGTGTGCTACTCTGACTTACACTCGTGCTGACACTACACCACATGCTATGGTTGGGTGAAAATACAGTCAGTTCCTTTGGTTTTGAGGCCACTGTTTTGGGGCCCTGCCAGCACATTTTAGAGATGTACATTTCATTTCTCTTATGCTCTAGCTTTGACCCCAGGCTTCTACTGAGTGAGGTGCTAATGTATGCTGATGTATGCATGCACCTTTAAACACCTTGAATAAAACCAGTACTTCCTGAACTATTTTGTATTAGGTCCTTCTTTTTCTTTTTTTCAGTTGACTTAATTTGCTGTATTTACGTGGTAAGCTACGTGGTATGTGGATTTCATGTGACAGAGGCCAAGTTCACTTCTCTTTTACATGTCTGAGTGTGCTTTCTCAAAGTAGCAATTGCATGAATGCAAATGACTTCCTCTTGCTACATCATTCTGGGACTTATGAAATTCTGTCTACAGATTTCTATAAATGGAGGCACCTGGGCACAGGGAAATGGGGAAAGTGGGATACCCCAGCTGAAGAAAACACACAGAGAATCTCAGAGCTGAGATGGTTTCTTGGGTTTTCTAGAGCAGCTGCTTCCCAAAGGACTAATTTGCTCTGCAAATGCCTGGCTCAGAAAGCACTGAAGCTATATTGCTTTGGCCACATGCAAAAGGTGCCAATGGCCACCAGATATGACTTGGTATCTGTGTTCCTGTGACACGATGTGCCCATATCCAAACTGGATCATGGCCTGTAGTTTGCTCCTGTACTGACTGTGCTTTACCAGTCATTGTTGCCCCTGAGGTGCAATGGCAGGAAGCATCAGGTAGGACAGGAGCATGTCAGGGGCTCCTGCACCAGTTTCTTACTTATTTGCACCCCTGTGATGATTGCCAGCTCCTCTGGAGTGAGTTGTTTCAGGCGTGCCTGTTAAATTGGCAGTGACTGACAGTTATTGCCAGCACCCAGGGATTCCCTGTCATTTGAGAACTACTGGGACCTCTCTAATAATCACACTTTTCACATGCACCTTCTTGTCCAACCCTTCCTTCAGCTGCTGTTGTGTAATGTGATCAAAGCCTTTGCCCATCACATACTCCCTCCCCACTTTGTTGCTGGTGAGGTCTGATGAATCACCCTCATTATTATTCTGAGCCTGCAGGTCACCCAGACACAACACAGTGCCCACACAATGGTGACAACTGAATTATAACAACTTCTCAGTTTCCTTTGCAGCACAGATACAATATTTATGACACTATTAATGCACAGCGCTGTCAAGATTTTTAAAATGAGAGTAACTCACCTGCCCCTGTCACACACACATGTCCTCCATGTTTCAGAAGTGTCAGGAGAATCCTTATCAATTTTTCTATCCTAATAGTCTTCTGCCAATAGTCAAAAATGGCAGCCAGTACCACAACAAATTCTGATGGATCTTTCTGCGGAGACAGCCAGCACAAAACTTCCAGGTGTGTTGCTTAAGCAAGTGACTTAGCCTTGAGGCCATGGGGATGTATAAACACTGTTTCCCCCTTATCTCCTCATTTAAAGCAGAATTTAACTCCCAAATATCTTCATAGATTCATCCCATTACCTTACAGGGCACTTGATACTTCACAAAACCAATATGTGACACAAAATTCACTCTCCTGGATCAGAAGGACCAAATTACGTTGCGGTCTTTACGCCAGGTTGGATGTCAGTTGTCTCCCTAGGGTCAGGCATGGAGCTGGCATCAACACTGCAGTTTTGTGCTCTGGCTGTATGAGCAGAAATATGACTGATTGCCCTTGACCGTGGGTGATCTGGAACATATTTGTCCTGCCAAGGGATGGGAAAACACATGTGCTTGGAATGCATGTATATAGCACCTCAGCTTTAGGATCCCACTCTACCTGGCTCTGAAGGTAAGAACTTGTACCTACAGTCAGACACTCTCACAGTAACTTTGTGAAAAATACACTCAACTATTTCCAGCCATCACTGCTCTTCCAACGGAAGTTGCGGTGACCAGTGACTTGCCCGTGGACTTGTATATAATGTAGGCACTTCTGGATTGCTCTTCTTTAGCCTTCTTTAGCCTTCTTTAGCCTTCTTTAGCCTTCTTTAGCTGTAGGTTCATACACAACTCTAGGAAAGAGCCTGGAGAAAGCTGCAGAGGTAGGGGAGCCAAGGTACAACTGGCCTTCCTCGTAATTTCTCTTAAAAACTTGCTTTTAGTTTTGTATTTGAAAAGCTGGTTATTACATTTCCCTCATGTCTTTGCACTGACCTGAGCAATAATTGAGCTCTATTATAGTCACTAAATAAATCTGGTCTGAGAGACCCCTGTGCTACTGGCAAAGAACATTTCATGGCACAGCCTTTCACTACCCTCCTCAACCCATTTCTTTTAAAATGACATACCTGCATTTAGAAAAACTAAATTTACTGTGGCTTTTCTGTGCAGATGGTGATAAGCGTGAGTTAGCATTTGTAAGCTTATAAGCACATATGGTTTCGTACATATCAATTAAGGCAGTTGGCTAATCACTCTAATATCATTACTGATTCATCTGTATTCCTTCAAATAGACATTTATGCTCAGCCTGATGGTTTTGATACGTATGGACTAGATTGTGCAATTCTCCCTGTCACCATTTGTAGTCAATAACATTTCCTTGGCACCAAAGGGAGGAAAAGGGTACATTTTAGAACTGTGTGGGCAAGTCATTTGGCCCATGCCTTATGTATAAGGCATGCACATAAAATATTTGTGCGTGTGTGGTTTCTTTTTAAAGAATCTGCTAGTCATGCTGTGGGCTGAGTGACAACACCATTATGTTTGTGCACATGGGACATACATGCAGATTCATGCATGCACTCATCCTGCTGTTAGAAAGCCTGTTGTGCATGGCCAAGCATCTTGACCCTAACCAGCCTCACATCACAGCCCTGATTTGGCTCACCACAGTATTCCAAGGTACCTGAGTCTCTGTTTGGACTTTGAGAGGTGTTTGGGATCAAAAAACCTATGTGAGCTTTTGGAAGGTTTTAGGAACTGGACTGCTTTTCCAGTGTTTGTGATGAAATGACCTGGGTCATCCCCTGGTACAGGAAACCTGCAGGACTGGAGGGCTGTGTGACCTGCAAGGCCATCCACTGACCAGAAAAGGTTCACCCCATCTGCTCTGATCTAATCCATATATTCTCAGAGCTCATCATCCTGCCAAAAATATGGTGCATGCAGGCTGTAAAATGACCACTCTTGACAAAGATTTTAAAAAAGGGACTTGGAGATTTTTCCAAGCTTTAGGTTCAGGCAAAAAGTAGTACTCACATAAACACTCTATGGGTTTTTCCTTCCTTCCTTTCACTTTTCAAAACTTCATGCCCTCTTTTATTTAGCTTGCAAGTGAATGATGCGTAGTCTCACCGGGGAAGCGGTGGATTCCCCAACAGGGGACACTTAAGATTCAGAGGAACAGTGTGCTGGCGCACCTTGTCTAGAACATGTTTTGCCAAGAAAGGTTGGTCCAGATGATCCTTGAGGTCCCTTTCAACCTATAATGCCAGTTCAGAGCCAGGAACCCATGCGTTTTAGAGAACGTAAGATTTTTGGGAGAGTCTTTACCTCTGTCTTCAAATTGTTTTTGAAATTCAAGAGTATCTTTAGTCAAGATTTTTTTTTAAAGAAACTGTTTTTCTTCAAAAATTATTTCTGGTTTTGATGCTGAACAACTCACTAGCTAGGAAAAAGACCCGTATGTTTTTAGAAGAAAAAAAATAACTAAAAAGGACATAAAATGAATGAGATGTTCACTCTCCCAGCTGTGGTCCCAAGGAAAAATTATATGTTAGCTTCTCACAGGAGTTTATCTATAGATTTTTGCAAGCCATGGTGTTAAAACTGCTATGCAGTGGTGGCAGGATGGTATTTTTAGAACCCTGCCTAAAACCTGGAGATTTCCCCATAATCCCCTGGCAATTGCATAATGGAAACTGTAGTTTAGCTATAGCAAAGTGAGGATGAAGCTGATAGTCCTGCAAATGTCCAGCACAGAGCTCTGCTTTTGGGTGGTTGTGGGTGAGCTTGCCTATAATGGAGCCCTCCTAGAGAGCCAGCAGTGTGATGGATGAACTTCCAGCTCTCCTCATTCCCCTCAGTACTCCATCCTTAATTAACTGTGCAATTAACTAGACCTTTCTTGGCCTAGAGAGACCTGTGTCCTGTTGGTGCCACACATTCCCACTTCCCCCTGTTGTTAATTGAAACTGGGGACACAAAGTGCTCTGGAGGTTGGGTACAGTGAAAGCCTGGGCCAGGTTCCTGTCTGCACATTTGTCATTGGACAGACTTGCCCTGTGTAAAAACTAAACCTTGCTAGCAAAAAGGTCTTTTCCAATGACATTTTTCAAAGGAAGTGAAGGGGAAGTGTGCAAAAGTTTTCAGCAGAAAACGCTTGTGGTTTTGAGAAAAAAACTTGAAATACTTCAGATCCCCTTTGGCTGTGTTGTGTGATCGTGACTGCTGAGGTGGACCATGGAGTCTCCATGGGGGTGTGATGAAGCACCTGTCAGAAAAGGTTTTCTGGCTGCTGATTGTGCTGACACTAGAGTACAGGAATATGAGGATATTGGACTGTGTTTACTTACAGAACATCTCTTCCGAATCAAAATACCTTAGTTGTCAATATGTAAGAATCTTACTTGCTCATAATAGTTTTTGCAACACTAAACTGAAATCTCTGTAAAAATCAGACAGTGGTGAAATATTTAATAGAAATTTAATTCCAAGGGGTTTTCATCAGCAAATTGATTTAATTTCATCCCAGATCCAGTCTTGCTGTCTTGTTTAAATGAGGCAGAGAGAATATTTGCTGCTGCATGCACCTCTCTGATCCCTCATTTAGAGGTGTGTTTTTGGAGGGAGGAGACTACTTGCATAACATCTTTGCAGGCTTTGGTCACCCTAGCTACTTTGTGACACACAGCTGAGACCAGCTGAGGCTGTTTATTTTCCCTAAGAAGTCCATGTCCCTCCTCACTGGAGTGTTTTGGACAAGACATTTAACAATCACAGCCTTGACAGCTCCTCAAGGCCATCCTCTCCTGGTTTTCTCTTATGTAAGCATAGCTACTGAAACATTGGGCACTTCATCCAAGGTGAATGTCTAAGCCTCCTCTCCAGCCAAAGAGAGATGAGCACCTCTCAGAGAGGTGGTTCACTTGTCTTTTTAGGAGGGGATAATTGGAAGTGCCCCTCATCATTGCCAGGAGGGAGAGGCTGACTTATAGATGGATGACAACAAGTGAGATAAATCAGACCCAAACTGGTCTGAATTTTGAGCTCATGCTTTATTCTCACTATAGCCCCTCACCCACTTCTTAGACCCAAAGGCTGATTGTATTACCCTGGGGGAGGAGGCATTTTTGTAGACACGTGAAAGAGGTCTGAGAAATGCAAATGCATCATTAGCAGCAATAACTTAGCTTCCCTCACCCCCTTAAAAGCTGCATCATCTTCAGTGGGGGCTGGTGTATTAGCCAAAATTTTGGCATTGCCAGATATTAAGAGTTTCAATCTTGAAATGTAACATTTTCTTGACAGAGTAATTTGTACAGAGCACTGTACTGGAAAAGAACCTGCTCGCTTGAAACTGAATCTCATCCATGCTTTGCTTTACTTTGAGTAAAATTAGTCTGCAGGAGAAATCCTGCAGTCAGGGGATGGAGAACAAGAGGGAGCATGACCTCTATTGCAGTTTAATTTTCAAAGGTGCGTCTCATACAGTTATAAAATGCTTTTTGATGTGCCAGGGTATCCAGTCAGCCCCCAGGCTGCCCCTTGTGATTGGGTTCATTGCAGCAACATTTCTCTGCTTCCATCTCCTGTCCGATGACCATCCCATGGCCCCATGGGACAAAGGCAGGCCAGCAGTGGCTGGAGGCTGGAGAAGCATTTCCCATCTTCCCAGGACTTCTCCCCAACATCTGTAGTCCCAGTGGGAAGGGCCTGTCTCCACCCCCATTCCCCCTGGGGCCAGGCCAGTCCGTGAGGAAATGTGGTGCGCAGTGGCCTGCCCTCCATCACTGAATTTTCAGGTAAGATTTCTCACATAGGGCATCTCTGCCCTCCTGAAATCCAGACATTTGAAAGGCCCCAAAACAGCCATGAATTGTCATGAAAAGCCTTCAGAGAGATGCTGTATACTGACCTGATGTCATGGATAATGTGTATTTCATTTTATGTTTGCTACACCTCAGGTATCCACAGAAAACCCCTGAGCTTTGTCCTCATGGTTACCAACGTGTCCACTGAATCCCTCAATAAAGTAGAGTACAGTGGTGCCAACTAGAAATATTATACCCAAACTTTAGAGACCAGGCCATTATCACGCTTTGATTTCAATGATTTCCTCACTCTCCTCACAGGAAAAACAATTTCTTCTGAGCTGAAACCTGGCTCAGAGGTTCTCTCACAGAGACTGCAGACTGTCACAGACTGTCTCTCACTGCAGACATTTTTGACTTAGAGAAATACAATATAAAATGGAGCTTGGCAGGTTTGGATTTCTTGGGGGATGCTTTTGTACACCCACAACTCTTTTGTCTTGGAAAATTAGTTCTTTTGAAAAACTCGATCATGCATGTACATCTTTTTTTATGAGAAAAAGAACCAAAGACATTAATGAGAAAACAATGAAACTATTGTATTTCAATATATTTTAGTAATTTATATTTTATAGATGACATTTTATTATCTATTGTTACATTACATTATGTTCAATATATTATATGTGTGTTATAGTTTATTATATACTATATTTTTAATAATATATTTAAGTCACTTTTCTTTTGCTTTTGAAAGCAGAACTTTTCTGGAAAACAAAAGCTGGGTTTGTGTATTGTGCTGCATTTAAGTTGTGAAAAGTGCTATTTCTGATGACTGTGGACTGCCATAAACCATATTGCTCATATAAATAATTTGTCTCAAAAGCTGAATTTTCTTTCATAAACATAATGCTTTAAAATGCATATTTTAAATTCTTGTCAGAAGAAAGTTCAGTCATACGGTGATGTGATTTTACTTTTAGAGATTTTGCTTAGTATGATGTCTGACGAAAAACATTCAGTTTAACCTCTTGAATGATTTTGGGGGCCTAAAGAACTGTCGTGACTCTATTTCCTTTAGGTGCTGCCATCTTCAGACTCTTTCATAACCCATCTCAGTTGTTTCATCTCCCTATAACAGTTGCTTGTAAGAAATATGCTGGCTTTCCTTCACACTTTGTTGGCATTTAAAACATATACTGAGCTTTCAGAAGTTCTTGCTTCTGCTTATCACAGAACCACAAATCACAGAATGGTGTTGCAAGGGACCTCTGAGGGTCATCTAGTCCACCTCTTTCCTCCTGCAGTACAGCAGGTTCCCCTGGGGCAGGTTGCACAGGCTCACATCCAGGCAGGTTTCAAATATCTCCATGTTTTAGCCAGCTTTGCTTATAACTCATCCACTTCTCTGTCTCCCCTGCTAAGTGTGATGGCCACGTCGCTTTTGGTAGAGAGACAGCACAAAACTGCAAGGAGAACAGGGGTACAAAGAAAAGAAATTGGCTCTCAAGAAAGCCTTCCACTTCTTTCCCAGGTAATTACACTCCCTGTTGCTTGTAGGTTTTGCAGCTTGACATTTTAATATGTCTCTGTTCACATTTTGTTCACTGTTCGAGGTTTACAACAGATCATGCCACTAGAGCAAATGTTATCTGAGACTGAGTAGCCCCTCTCCTGGTCTTTTCTAGAAATGATATTGTTGTGGTCGCTAATCAAACAGACCTTTTCCTTTTTCCTCTTTACAAAGAGGTTTTTTCATAGGCGTAGTCATCACAGGAACTGCAGTGCTGTCTGCTGAAAGTCGCCAACTTTATGTAAAAACTTTTTGCTTACTAAAAGAATCAGTAGTGCCTTTAACAGCTAAACAAATGGACTGTAAAGTCCAAATTGTCTTGACAATATACACTGATTTGTAGTAGCCAAGCATTTCTCTCTTCAGCAGCTCAGCGCAAGGGTACCAGGCAGCCTCACTGCTCCAGAGAAAGGGATAACAGATTTCCAGCAATGGGAAATGGATCATTGCTGCATCCCCCTGTGCCCCCAAAGCTGCTCCCCACGGCTTCAGTGCATGTGAAAATGACCTCTCAAGTGACATTGTCTCCTTTCTAATAGCTGCAGTGATAGGACGTTAATGTTTAGCCCATGGTCAGAGATCCCTGAGAGGGGCTGTGGAGTTCTTCAAGGGGTACCTCAACACCGAACAAGAAAACTATCCCTTGCAGTTGACTTACACCTGACTTCTGGGCTTTTGCACCTTCCTGGAAACCATGGACACGCCTGGATGAATAACATCACAGGCTGAAAAACACTGGCCCACAGCTAGCTGGCAGAGCTCCTCACTTCCCCACCCCTGTCACCACTTTTTTAAAGTTTCTAGCATTCTGGTCTGTTAGTAATTCTGCCAATCCTTTGTGCATGGGTAAAAAGTGAACCCTAGGAACGGGGAAAATGAAATCTACCAAACTGTTTTGGACTCTGTCAAATGGAAAGAAATAATCTAGACACTTTCCAAGAGCTGGAAGTATTGCCCAACTGCTCCTCTTTGCAGGATGAGGTGCCACTGACTGGCAAGTTTAAGGAATCTCTTGCTCTGATTTATTCTGAATTTATGAGTCCTGAAGTGCCACTGAATGACCGGTGATTTCAGTGCGTCTCCAGAGCTGGTCTGCTCAAACCCTTGAGCACCTGGAGGAGTAAACACCAGTGACTCCTGCCCAACACTGCCCACAGCAGTCTTCTATAAGGCAGCTTCTACTCATGCTCACGGGGGTCGCACATTCCCTGGGGAAGGCGGGAAGGGGGATATTGTGTGGGAGGGAAAGGCACTTTTCCACTGAGACTGTCCAAGGGAAAAGAGCATCAGCCTGCTGATTCCTGCCCCAGTGCCTGACCATTCCCATGCAAGCAAGCTGTGGCCCTTCAGATTTTGGGAAAGGCTTCCTTCCTGTGGCCCTTTTCTGGTTCCCCTCTTGGTTTCCTACATCCTATACTCAAAGGTGCTCAAAGAACAGGGACACTGTACAAAACTTTATGACTATACTTGTAGCCATTTCCTTCAAATACTCTAAACACTAAACTGAATATTGCTCCTGCAGATAGTGGATGAGTGGTACTGCTGAAAGTATGGCTGACGTCTGAATTTGGCCCAGAGACTTCCAAGAAAATTTTGTCTGCCCACTCCCAGCTACATTTAGCACAAGCCAGTCATTTGTGACTGTAGCTTATAAATACTCTTAACTTCTGGCATACACAATGGGAAATAAAATACATCTTATCTAAAGGCCAAGCGATTATTTATTACAGTCATTATTCATTTCCATTGTCATTACTAATGAGGCTTTAACTTGCTGGGCCATTAGCCTAGCTAAGGGTCCCAGATTTCCCTGGCATGACTATCATCTCTTTTATCTGGTATGTGGTTTCTGGCTGGTACATACACAAAGGGGAACTGGGTATCAGAAAAAGAAATTCACACTTATTATCCCACAGCTCATTATAATGCTATAGTTAACGTTTTTTCTGTTTCCTTTATTGAAGTCCTTGTAGCCAGGTAAGGATCATTCTGAAATGAAATATTTTTATTAAACTGATGTGTGCTGTGTCTTCTGACTCTTCGGATAGCACTGCCAAATTAAAAACAATTGCTCCCGTGTTTGTGTTTAATAAATATTTCAGTGCTGCTTGATAAGGCTGACACTACTGCATTAAGGACACTTGGAACCATGTCCCACTGACTCATGGCTCTGTTTCTTCCCTTCAGAAGGTGGCGTGTGAGACTGAATCACACCACTCATGCTGTGTGTTCAGAGGGCTGAGCAGGGAGACTGTCAGCATGACAGGCATATCCCTTGTATATCTGATGGAGTGAAAAAGTGAGCAATAATTAATCATCTTCATTCACTGCCTCCAAAACAACCCAGTTGCATCCTGCCTATGAAAGGACAATTGCTGTGAGCTTAGCTTCTCTTCCCCTCTCTGAAAGCTCAAAAGAGAAAGGAAATGCCTTTTGGCATGAATGTAATGGGAAATGCATCAGCCACAAACTGATACATGTTCTCCAATGGCTGGACTGGTTTTAGCAGCTCCTGCCTACTTTATTCCTAGCCAGGGGCTCATGAAAGCTCATTGCCTCCTGAGGTCTGCTGCTTTGTCTGCCTGTGGGACTGTGTGTGAAAAGGCACAGAGGTGGATCTGGCTAAAAAATCAAACCAAAAGAGCAGAGGACTATTCTCTTTCTCTGTAGGCTTGCAAATAGTCACTCAAAAAGAAATGTGGGAGAGCAGCAGGGTTGGGGTGATGTGGTTGGGTTGAACCTGAAATGCTTGCAGGTTGTTGCAGCCATGCCTGAGGGCATGATTCCTTCATTCCCTGGTTGTACTGAACCAATTCTAGCTGACACCCAGCCATCTGGATCTGCTAATATCTTTAACTCATTTTGCATAGCAGAAGGCTGCTGGGGGGAGTGTAAAATGGTGGGAGCCAGGCCTTCACTTCCAACCACGGTGCGCAGTTATGTCCTATTCAATTCAGGGATGGTGACCAAGTTAGAATCAAGTCATGGCCAGAACATGAGTGGGACCAGACAGCAACGGGCCTGACAACAAGCCTGAAGACAATAATGAAACATCAAAGTGTTGTCAAGCCCAAGTGCAGACATGACTGAGATCTCCTATCTGTGGCGTCCAGGCCAGTCATTCATTTCTGCATGCCGTTGAAATATTTCTTCAGCTGTACCCCTAAAATGCCCATACATCTTGAGAAGAGCCCAGAAAAATCTTTAGTGGAGTACCTTGCTGAACCCAGAAAATAGGACTCTCACTGAGGCACTTGATACTTTGTGTATCTCTCAGCTGTGCATTGGGAAGCCTCTCATGGCTGTCATTCCAGGTAAAAGGGAGAGGGAGCACCCACTTTGGCAAGTAGTGCTGGCACAGCTGCTCTGAGCTGAATGACCATCACACACCCAGCCCTCAGTGCTGCTTGACATGCTCAGTTTTACCCATTCTGTCAATACTAGTGTTTCCCAAGTGCTGCCATTGTGCACAGAGGCACAGACCATGGAGGCAGGTGCCATATATTTGCTGGAGACTTTACATCCTTGTGCCATCATGCCCCTGTGGAAGCCAAAGAAACATTTATAACTGTCTCCAGAGGGAGTAGAATTAGGGACATGCAATCACAAGAAAGTAAGTGACTTCATAGACTGTCAAATCCAGTCATCTCCAATCATAAGCAACTACATCCCTTAAGTGATGTCAGACTCTACCCTGAAATCAGACACGTTTCTTCACCATCTGTTCCACAATCCAGAACCAGTTTAATTAGAAGAGAAAGTCTCTTGCTACTCAATGATCATTTTGTACCTTTACTTAATATCTTTCCAATTCTCCCCACAGACTGGAAGTTCAGGTGTCTTGTTGCTGACATTTCCACTCAAAACTTATTTGCGGTGCAATAATGCAGGCACGGTTTCTCATCAGCACTTGCAGAAATGGAAGTTTGATTAATCCTTACTTGAAAGTCAGGTCCTGAGGTCTTAGTCC
Source organism: Promerops cafer (assembly GCA_013398275.1). Lineage (NCBI taxonomy): Eukaryota > Metazoa > Chordata > Aves > Passeriformes > Nectariniidae > Promerops > Promerops cafer. Next base: position 228,606 of record VZSE01006131.1, on the reverse strand, counting down.
ACAAGTTTGCATGTACTAGGGGTGGAAGCTTGTTTCCCAGCTCTCTGGAATGCCTCTTCACACTGACATTTGCTTAATGTCTTTGTCACCCTGACTGATTTTTTTTCCCCTCTCCAGTGAATCATTTATGCACTTTGCTGCTATCAAAGAAAAGTCTTCATTTTCAGCATGCTGTCAGGAGAAATTCCTTTGAAAAAAAATCTAACTTAAGCAAGCCTTTCAAACTAAAGAAAAAATGCATAGCATCACTTCTTCTTCTGAGTTTTATAAAAAAGGAAGACCTTATAAAGTCATTTTGTCCATCTCTCTGCTGATACAGGACTTTCTATTAGTATTATTTCCAAGGTCAATTTAATAGTTTTTCATGGTGATCGTTACAATGGGATTCCTCTGGGGGGAAAATTACTCCATAGGCTGTGGCAGGCTGTTTTCTCTCTGCACAGGGTGGCTGACAGTTACGATGTCTCCTGCCTAGGTAATAGCCATTGCATACTTTATACCTCTTTAGTTTTTGTCATCTAGCAGCTGCCTATTTAACTTCACTAACCTTCATTGGATTTCTCACTGCTCTTCTTTGAACTCCCGACTACTTATCAAAATCTATTATTTTCAGAGGAGAAGTGATCTTAACTAAAGAGCGACTGCATTAAGAGCATCATTCTGCTGGAGCAATTACACATGGTAATTTTCTGTGTGGAGAGGTCATATGAGAGAGAGCAGGTCCATTACCATGAAAGAGAAAATATCCTGCCTTACAACATAACGTCCTCACTGAAGAAGACCAAAATGGTATTAATCTTTATTTGTCTTTACTCTTCATTGTCAGTTAATATGCCCTGAGCATTGTCACTGCTTGGTCTCTTGGTATTGCTGCCGTTTCACAGACTGCTCCTCTTAGTGGGATGTTTTTATTATGCCTAGCTGAACCTCACTACATAATTGCATTCTGCCTGTGATTCAGTTCCACTTGATTAGTGAACAAGGAGGACTGGAAAGGACCGTGTGGCTCACTGAGTGCTATCCTTAGCAGTTTCAGGTGATTGTGCTGTAGATATAAATGCAGGGTACCGAATGGTCCCAGAACTTGTGCCTTTCCATACATGTCTTCCAAATATCCTCAAGCTACCTGGCAAAGAAATGTTTAACCCCAAAGACCCATGGCTGTCAGTGTGACAGAGGCCTGGCTATAAAAAACATAATGTTGGACAGTATGACAAAAGCAATGCTGGACAACGACTGCCCTCCAAAACACTAAACCTAGAAGTTCCTGGGAGTTCATGGACTGAATGCTTCAAACAAAGGGCAGCACAGGGTGCTCACGGTGAAATGGGGGAGGCAACAGTTTTCAGTGGTTGCTGGTCATTCCAGCCTGTTCATCCATCATTACTGCAGGTTGAGGGGACATTAGGAATAGGAAGAAAAAAGCCCAACGTGATTAATTCTTCCCAAAACACACAAGGATTCCAGTGGTTCACCAGAGGTCCTCTGGGATGCAGAGGTATCAACAACCCTAGGCTCAACAACCCTGTGGTATCAACAACCCTAGGCTCACTGTGGCTTGCAAAAGTCTTTTCTGGTACTCATGCTGTGGCCTTGCTGCTTTCTTCAGCAAATAAAGAAATCTAGCCATAGGAAAAAAAGTGCTATTGCTATGAAATAATTACGTACAGTCACACTTTAAAAATGCTCTTGACTTGCTGTGATATAAAAGGCAAAATATGAATATGCTTCAGACTTAATGAGCCTTCCCTGTGCAGTAGAGTCTAGGATGCAGAACGAGGTTAACAAAGGTAAAATTGGACTTTGACTTTGGTCTAAACCTGAGTTTCCCCAGGTTTTTAGCTTGGCTAGTGAGAAGATCAACCACAAAATGTTGGTCGGAATGTTTCTGGTGTGGGTGAAGGTGAGAAGAGAGTTTCTTAGCTGACAGCTCATGGCCTTTATCCCTTTCTCATCCCAAAAGCTGGTCATGGTGACTCTGTAGACCCTTCTCTGATGGGTCTCTGACTGCTTCAGTGACATTTCCCGCCCTTCTCACGTATCTCTGTCTTCTTCTGGGCCAGTGGGATGAGGTTTGCTTGGAGGTGATGGGCAGTGTCATCTCTGCCTACACAGACTGCTCACAGACCAGGCTGAAAACCATGCTATTCATCTTCTTAGCCTTCTCCTGCCTCCTTCATCTGCTTTCTCTACCCTGGTGCTGCAACAGGCTCCTGAACTTTGTCCCTTTGCTCTCTGTTTGCATTTGACCATATGGAGACCCTCCTGCTCACACCACCGGGTCCTGGCTTTGCCTTGCTGGGTGTTTCAAGCAGCTTTTCATCTGTTTCAGCTCATGCAGGAACATTTAAGCCTCTGCAAAACACTCAAACAAAACACAGCTCTTGCATCCACCAGCTTACCCAGTTGCTGGTAAAACAATAGCTTCATTTTGTGGTTTGTTTTTACTGCCCTCCTGATAACAAAAGTTGTTGCGGTTTAAGCCCAGCCAACAACTATCACTCCCCACCCCTGAGTGAGATGGGGGGAAGATGGTAAAACCCATGAGTTAAGAACAGTTTACTAATGGAAATAAAGTAAAATGTAATAATAACAATAACAACAATAATAATGCTGGTAGTAGTAGTAAGGAAAAGGAGAGTGAGAGACAGGAATAAAACCCAAGAAAACCAGGTGATGCCCAAGACAATTGCTCACCCACTGCTGAGAGATATCCAGCCTGTCCCCCAGCAGTGATCAGTCCCTCCCAGCCAGCTCCTTCCAGTTTATACACCGGGCATGATGTTCTGTAGCGTGGAATATCCCTTTGGCCACCTCAGGTCAGCTGTCCTGGCCATGATCCCTCCTGGCTTCTTGTGCCCCTCCTCACTGGCAGAGCACGAGACACTGAAAAGTCCCGGACTGAGGGTAAGCACTGCTGAGCCACAACTAAAATATCAATGTGTTACCAACATTGTTCTCATACTAAATCCAAAACACAGCACTGAACCAGCTACTAGGAAGAAACATAGCTCTATCCCAGTGCAAAACAGGAAAAATGTAAAACTTAGTTGTGTGTATTTGATAAAACTTTGAGGGAGGCCTCAAGATGATGGCTCCCCACATACCAGAGTGCTTGCAGTGGATTTTTTAGCTTCTGCAGTTTCTTTAATAAACACTCCATATTGTCAGCCAGCAATTTACTCCTTTGTACTGTAACATCCCCCATTGCCAGTGAACGCCTTTTTTCAGAAAAAATCACTTTGTTAATATCTTTCTGACTTACTGAGAATATAAAGTAACTTGTGTCATGGTCTTGTCCTGCACATCCCAAGCCTGACCTAAACACAGGAACACAATGTCTGGGCAAATGAAGAAAAAACCAAGTAACACTAAGAAATCAGTCTCTTTCTTTCCTCCAGCTAAGTGCTCTGACTCTCAGAGGAAAGTCATCAGGATGTGCTCTTTTTCTTAGTTCTGGAGATGCTGTTCCACCTTATTGCAAAGCCAGACAGCAAGAAAGGGAACAAAATGGGGTTTTTGACTGAGCTCAAGAAATTTGGGAGGATGAGAAAGAGAACCTTGGAAAACAGAGATAGCCTGTTATTACCTGAAACTTTGTGAACATCTGGCAACCTTCATAAAGGCAGATGTTCCAAACTGGAAACCAAATCCTGAGGCATTTGGGGCCAGCTGATGATGCTTTTTTTAGTCCCACTCCATGAAGATTAAAACAATTACGGATAGGAAATAGTTGGTTTACTTACTATTACTTTTTAATTATAATGTTTGTAAACTTGTTTGGTTTAAAATGTTATTTCATCTGGTTGATTACATTGTTCTAAGCCTGTGATATCCTAAGGTTTAGGAAGCACACCATGTCGTCACACTTTTATATCCATAATGAATTTTTGCATGCTAATAAAATACCAGCTTCAGCTTCCAGAAACCTCAGAGGCAAATATTTTATTACATCATGAAATTAATTTTTATTGCCCTTCTGTTCTGTGAAGCAGAAACACAGAGCAATATGAAGAGAAAATCAACCAAAGTGGCCTTTTCAGCAGCTTTGCAGGCAGAATTTCTTTGTTAATCTCCAAGGTGATATGCTCTTCAGATTGACGATCAAAGCTGAGGGGGTAATGACACATTGTACAGACTGAGTCTACTGAAAAACTCTCTCTGGTAAGGAAGCATTAACCATTATGGGACCTCACAGACCATGCTGCTGACTTGCTCAGAATTACAATGGTGTTTCTGCCTCACAAGCTGCTGGGAGATGTAGATGTTAGTGCCTGCTTTTGTGCGTGGTCACAGTGAGAGCTGACCGGATACTGCATTTCTTGTTGGAACAGTGGAGTTGGAGCCCTGCTGTAACATCTGCTGCAGTTTTGGGATCTGACTGCTGCAGTGTAAATACTGAATTATTTCATTTAAAATAACTGCTTGTGGTTTATCCTCCCTGTTTGCAGGAAGACAGGAGGTGTCAGCCAGAGAAATGCATTCACAGGGACTGGGACAGTGCTGGCATTTCATAGACAGTGGTCAGGGGATGCTGTAGCTCTTGGGGATGCCCAACAGCTGCAGCCAGGATGTGGCATGGACAGTCAGTTCAGACAACCAGCTGAATGCTTCCAGGAGGTGATGTCCCATGGCTGGGGCAGACTGGAAGCTGCCTCACTCCCAGATGTGAGTGTCTGCTGCCAGATGAACTAGACATTTAGGTAGCTATGTGCCCCTATTTATGTATCCATTTGCCATGGCTCCTCAGGCAAAAGGGAGCGTGTGTGTGCAGCATATGAACAATTAAATGTCTTCATATGCAAATGGGAGCTCTGTGCATCCAGGGCTGTAAACACAGCAATTTGTGTGTGCTCATGCATGTCCTGTCAATGTTTGTTTAATGCTTCAGTTGCACTCACTTTTTCACTTTTAGTTTGTATTTTAATGTGCAGGCACTTGCCGAAATGTGTATCCACTTAGTGAACATCTGGCCTTGCCAGGTTTTTAAGCTGAACACACATTCTAACTACATCTGACTTCTCAGTCAGCACCGAGAAAATGCATAGATCCAGTAACTTTTCCTTTCCTCCTGTGCAAGGCTGGCTGGTGCTCCTTCCCTAGTAGAACCTATTTTGCGTGTCCCACCTGGATCTGGGGGTTGCAGCAGACAGTCCCAGCCAGCACCTTGCTCTACAGAAGCTCTGCTCTGCTTCATAAACCCTGCAGGAGCCCTGAAGCACATGTGTGGCCTTTGGACATTATGAGCTTCTAAGGTCAATTGACTGAGTATGGGAAGCCTGACTCTTCTTTGATAGGAGGTACTTTAATTTGTTCAGTGCACCTTCGAAGGCTCACCTCAAATTAAGGATTTAGTTAAGGATTTAAATTAAGTGAAGATCTAATCAGCACAATTATGTGTTATCAGACAAGTAACAGGGTTGAGACAATTTGCTTTGTTGGGTTAGTATTTGAACAGGTTAATGTGGAGTAAAGTGACATTAATGAACAAACACAAGATCCACTGAAAGTCAATCAGGGAGCCCTCATTAGACAATCAAAATCTCCCTCTCTTTGCTCGGTATGATGCACTGCAACCTGGCCTTCAACTCTTTCCTTACAGATTCCTAAAGGATAAAATAACTGAAACTTTCACTGCCTTGTGCTCACCATCATGAGCTTATGTGCCAGAGATGACCTTGATACACTGTCTTCACACATGGGGAGGGGGTAAGCGATATAAGAGCAAACTTCTGCCCCCTGAGCCAGTGCTCTCAACAGCAACTCCCAGCTACCCAGAATGGGTCAGCATGCCCATTTCCAAGACTCTTAGTTTTTTTCTGAACTAGTGGTTTTCTCTCAAAGAGCTCTGGAGGAGGACTTGCTGCTTCTCACTCCAGCATTTCTGCCCAGATGGGGGGACCAG